>OW026522.1:124097136-124697136 GCA_932274085.1 Protocalliphora azurea
TGTGGTTATGTATTTTGCCCCAACACCTTTTCAATTTTACATCCCATAAGCTTGAGATATTTTTTACATCTTTCAAGTTATTTGTAAAAGTTTTGTTGGTTTTATATGTAATTTTAGTGCCATATTAGGGTGGCATCAAAAAATGTTTTGCCCAACAAATTAACTTTGATATTTATAATGATAATTATAAATTAAAAGATACTCAAGAAAAAATTTAACATAACTAGTATAAAACATTTTAGGATAAATAAAATATATTTATTATTTTTAGTTAAAGAAACAAATTTTTGGAAAGTTGGAACCATCCTATTGCAAATACATAAAATCTTAAAGCTTTTTGTTTATTTTCTTTTCAACATAAATTTTAAACTGTAAAACGAAACATTACTTAAGTGTGACCTTTAACTTAAATGTTTCTTAACTAAGTTTGCACTTAAGTATACAGTATGACAACAGTATAAAAACGGGCCTTAGATTATTTTTTAAGGTATAAATGTAAAAATAATAATGTATACTTTAAGGCATTATTTTGTTATTTGTGGATAAAGTGGTGAAGAGAGTAAAACATTCGGCACAGCCAAATATACCGCTCTAACTTGTTAAATAAAAATTTTCTTTCAGCATAATATTCTATAGTCCCAAAACTGCGATTAACAAACAGGATATGCTTTCTGAAATCGTAATGTGTTTAACATTTTTGTAATTGTTATTTAGCAGACGAACTATAAATATACGCTTTCTGAAAAAAATCCCATTTTTAAGAATTTTGCTGGTTTTTAAGCAATGACGCAGAGAAAAAAACATGGTTACCGCATTGTCCCTACAACATTATTATGTTCTCATTGTTAATTTTTCGTTAACTTTAATAATACTGGGTTCATGATAACAATGTTTTTGTCTCAGTTTTATCATTCAATATTTACATTCAATCAAAATTTTAATATAGTTGACTACAAAACTTTTATGTTTTTAAATATTTTTACTAGAAACAAAATTTTATTAATATGAAAAAATATCATTATTTCTACAACCATTAAATACTGTCAATCTTTTTCCTTATGTTTTATAAACCATATTAATATAAAAATATCATGTTACAAACAAATATGTTTAAAAAATTCATAACGGGTTTGTTTTTGAATATATTTCGTTTTTAACTTTTGTTTTCCAACTTTATTATCATTCTCATATAGTTTATACATGAATTAATATAAGTCGACAAAGTTTTGTTATATTTAGTGTGATTCAAGCAATATAAGATAATGACTAAATACTATTAAAGGGCTTAGTTAATAAAAAACATCTTGTATTATCTTACACAATATATGATGGTACAAATAAATAAAAGTAATTAATGGACAAATAATACGTAAATAATTTTTATTTATCTATTATTTTGAAACAAATGTAATCAACTCAATAAACAAATTATAAATAATAATTTTGAATTAATATGTTTTATTGTAATATATGACAAGGCGGAATCATAATATGATAAGATTGGATAACAATATGATAAGGTGGGATAGTAATATGATAAAAAATATAATAATATGAAAAAATCGAACTATAATATAAAAAACGCACCATAAAATCGAATATATATATATATATAAAACTGAAAATATATATATAAAATACGATAAAATGGAATCATAATAATTATTATTTATAATCATATAAATAATAGAAATTATCTTTTATATAGATATAGAAAGATATCTTTTATGAAAGCTTCAATGTTTAAAGCTTTATATCATAAAGCAAAGAATAACTGTGTACAGTTGCAAGCTGGACACTCAGAGTATATTTATAGTAAGAAATTTTTTGCGATAAATTGTTTAAAATATTGTGTTTGAAGGCAAGAGTTTATGTTTAATAAAAAAATTGTATTGCTATAGTTTTCATGGGATTTAAAAAATATTTAAAGTTTTTATACCTTACACCTCCATAGGTGGTTGGAGTATAATGTTTTGTGCTGATATTTGTAGCACATAGAAAAAGTTATCCAACACCCACTTTAAAGTATATAAATCGACTAAGAATCACATTTCAAATCGATCTAACGTTGTCCGTCTGGCTGTCTATATAAACCTTGTGCACAAAGTACGGCTTACAATTTGAAATATAATTAAATGAATTTTGGCAGGTACGACATTTATTATACCAGGACGAAACGTATTGAAATTCGTTGTGATCGGTCCATTATTTCACTTAGCCCACATACAAATGTCTCCATGGTATAGAGTTTAAGAATAATAATATTTTAATGAAGTATAGTGCAAAGAAGTTCTGTACAAATATCAATCTTTGTACCAAATTTTATGAAGATCGCTCCACAATTGATCACTTTAACGTACCTAAATCCCATACGAATGTTAGTATCTAGTTAACATTCGACAATAATAAGTTTTATATAAGTAGAAACAACATTGCCAAATTTTATGAGAATGGCTTCATAGCACCCATTTCCAGGAATCGCCCTAAAGTGCATAAAATCATCTAATTCTTAGTATTAACGCATTATTTTGTATTTATGTATTTTATTTTACATTTAGTAAAATTGGCCAAAGGTACAATATAACTACCCTTCCCGAATTTTTATGGTCGTATATAATGATGTAGAGTATCATATAGTCGGTCTTGACCGACTATATCTTTCTTTCTCGTTTTGATCTGTTCTTTTTATATCCTACACAACCATATATTATTGGGGTATTATCAGCGTTACTGTTTGACGACTTCAGTTGCCAATTACCCATTTTTGAACCACCTGGCTACTTTTTTGGCCCTTTTTCTAAAATGGAGCTAAATGGTGATTTTTTAAGACTATGTTATAAATGATCATTAACATAGTTACTTGAAATATCTCGTCCTATTATATAATAATACCAATGAGGAAAGTAATAATTTTGAGATTGATTTATTGTATAGTGATATAAAAGATACCGAAGAATTTATAAATGAATTGAAACTGTTAAAAACTGAAACTAATGATAAAGCTTACGAACAAATAATTAAAATATCAAACGGCGACTCCTTTTAGATGAGATTGTGAAAATAAAAAAATAGGTTTGACGATTATTATATTATATCCTAATTTATATTTTTAATTTGCCTCATTGCAGTGCCTAGGCGGAATGCCTTTCCTCTAAATTATCCCTAATAAAAAATAATTTATCCAACAGACTTAAGATTAATACTTGTGAATCTATGCTTTCATTCCTAAATTTGTAAGACGGGGATTTTGAAGTCTGGAGATCTAGTGAATACCTCATGCAAAAGTACAGAAGTTTAGTTAATAAAGAGAGAATTTTATGTTAACTATTTTTATGAATAAATAATTTTTTTGTAATAATAAAAATTCTTTTGTTATTAATAAAATTGAGTTCAGTAATTTTTTTTTAATATAAGATTTTTGATTTTTGTTTTTATCAAATGAATAAATTTTAAGGAGTATTTAGGTATTGCAGCAGTTGTCCAATTTTTTTTCAAAAATGATTTTATTTTTTGAAATCTCCTTTTCTGGACACTTTTTAAAAACTCTCAACGCTATGTGTTTCGGCTGGTGTCTGTATTGCGCAGAAAAAAATATTCAAACATGTATGTATTACATGATTGCAGTGTTGCCAGGAGGTGAGAAAAAAGAGACTAAAATGTACTTTAAAAAAAGTCCAAAAAGGCTAAATACTCAAAAAAAAAAGAAAAATAAAATAAAATGATAAGGCCAGAAAAAAGCTGACACTTTTTTATTTTACAAAAGTAATCTTTTCTTGTTCTCGTTAGTTTTTCATACTTTTTTAAACATATTATAATAAATCTATAAATAAACCATAAAACAGATGCCAGTAAAATAACTCAATAAAAAATCAATCAAAAAATTCAAATACAAATTTTGGTTATATTTCATATGAAAAATTATTCAATATTTTGAATTATTTTTTGGTATTTTTTTTTAACTATAATTCCATTTTTGTTAAACATTTAAAAATTTTTGTGTGATTTTTTCCATTTGTAAGAATTTTTTAAATTACATTCGTGAATAGTTTCTATGATTAGTGAAGTATGCTCATAGAAAAGGTTAAATTATTTTCGGCACGCCTAAAATCTAGATTTTTTGTGTGAATAAAATACACAAAAATGCTTAAGTGGCTGAATCTGTAAAATAAAATTTGTATTAATAAAAAACAAATTATTTTCATCGTTGCTGAAATATTAACATTTTAGCCTTTTTAAGGTAATTTTAAGAATCAAAAAAGCTTGGAAAAAAGGCTAGAAGATAAAAGCAAAATAAAAATAGATTTAGCCTTAAAAAGGCTACAATGGCAACATTTCATTGTTGTATGTCGTTGTAAACATTGTGTGCAAAGCACAGGTCGCAATTTTAAAGCAAATTTGAGAAAATTTAGTCCATATTACCCATAAAGTATTTTATATGTAATTTTTCATTAAAACTTTCTAAAGGTCTATCACTTAAGATGAACTCAATTAAAACTTGAGTTTAATGGGTTAAATTTGGGTTTATTTTATATCCTATTTCACTGCATAGTTTAAGCCGTTTACAAAAAGAAATTCGATTTAAAAAATATCTGCAGAATATATTGACCTATTAAACTCGAGTTTTACTCGGCTTTTATCTAATTTCTTAAGAACGGAATAGAAATGAGAACTAAATCAATTGAAAGTATTAATAAATAAATAAATAATATATAATAATAATAAAATACATAAGCAAACCAAAATTTGTCTTGAAATTTTAATTAAATCAAATTATTATTAAATACAGATAAGTTTATATCTGTGTTTATTTTGGTGAAATAAAAGAAAATTCTAAAAGATCATAAAATAAAAAGTTGACCTTTCAGCGCCAAATCCTTTGGAGAGTTTACTGCTATGCAGTGTTGCCAGTATAGCTATTTAATGCTAAATTTAACCCTTTTATTTTACTTTTAGCCTCAAAATATTAATTTTAGCTTCTAGCTTTTTTATTTTTAAAATAGCCTTGAAAAGGCTAAAATGTTAGTATTTCAGCAGCAAAGAAAAAAATTCTTATTAGCTATTTATAATTTTATTTTTATAGAATCATCCATTTAAGCAGTTTTTTGTATTTATTCGCACATAAAAATATATATTATTTGCATTTCCCAAAATATTTCACCTGCGGCGCTTCCTTATCCAGAAAAAAAATAACAACTAATTTTATGGACTTGCTAAATCGATTATTATAAATATTTTTCATTAATCATAGAAACTATGTATAAAGATAATTTAACATAATTTTATTTATTTATTTTCATTTAAAAAGTAAATTGGCTAATGTATTATAGAGTATTCGGAGTAGATATTCAAATTTGTACCGATAGTCAACCCGCCATTAAGTCCCTTTC
The DNA here is from genome assembly GCA_932274085.1 of Protocalliphora azurea. Classification (NCBI taxonomy): domain Eukaryota; kingdom Metazoa; phylum Arthropoda; class Insecta; order Diptera; family Calliphoridae; genus Protocalliphora; species Protocalliphora azurea. Next base: position 124,102,524 of record OW026522.1, read on the forward strand.
GGGTGTCTACTCGACATCCAGGCTGGTACATGAATGCCGGAAATCTTTAAATGAGATGGTGAGACATTCAAACCTAGAATTGATATGGGTAAGGGGTCACTCAAATACCCCGGGAAATATTATTGCGGATGAATTAGCCAGAACTGGTTTCCTTCTTCAAAGTGAAGAAACGGATCAGTTAGTGGGCATACCGCTGTCATCTTGCAGATAAATGATACTACAGTACTTGTCGAGAATAGCTCAACAAAGATGGACAAACGAGTCCGCATGTTCTATCTCGAGACAGTACGACCAGTATCATCAGAAACGGTAGAGTTTCATTGTGGGATTGCCAAGGTGTCAGCTACAAACACTTGTAGCCCCTATTACAGGACACTGGTTTGCTGGTGCACACGCTAGGAGACTTTTAACGACTGTTGTAGAAGTTGCTTTGGCGAGGAGGTGGAAGAGTCACTGTCCTGCTCTTGCGAATATAAAGACTGCTGAATTTGGCAGTCCGTATATGCACGGACTATCTGATCTCTCTGCAATTGATGTTAGACGCATCAGATCTTTTGTTCGTGCGTCAGGTTGGTTCGATTCGAACCTAATTTCGGACATGTGAAAACAGATTCACATGATCCATTAGGGTAACTCAATGGGATTAATAGGACCCAAGTGAGCTGTATTTGCAGCTGCCCATGTAACCTAATCTAATCAAAAATTAATTATAGTTTAAAAATGGCAAAAAAAAAAATACTCAGAACATTATTCTCATGTGAAATATTTGTATGGGTAATTTTTCAATGAATGATTTTGATGACAGCTGTTCTATGTTTTGTTTATAAATTTTTTTAAATAAAATTTAAAAAAATAATGAGAAAGAGAAAATAAAAGCTTTTAAATTAAAGAAAAAAATTTTACTTTTTTCTGGCCTTATTTTTTGTACCTCTTTTTTTCACCTCATGGCAACACTTGTACTATGCTATCAGTTGTATTTGGAAGGATTTCGCACCCAAAACGCTGTTGAATAGTGTTATAATGTTATAAGTATATTTGAATTATGTTCAATTTATAAAAAAATTATACAAAAATTATTAAAAGTAGTTAGTTAATATAAATTTGACAAATTTAATAACACAAATTAACAAACAAAAATAATTATATATTATTTTTGTTTGTTAATCTGTGGATGGAACATCATAAACTTTTCTATATGTGAAATGTATACATTATTTGCTTTAATATTTGCGAAACTAAAAATATCAAGTAGATAAAAAAGCTGTAAAATAGCACTAAATTTTAATTCATTACCAAATACTACTTAAACATGATTTTCTACAGTAGTCTTTCTTTTTGGATTATATAAAAACATAATTTCTATGTTGTTTGCTTTAACTTTGGAAATATTTAAATATTTTATTATATGTATAACACTCTTGGTCCCCTCTTTCTATTCCTCTTTGTTTTGTTTAGGTTTTTACTATTGTTTTATTTAAAATGTTTATTTTATATCCTCCTATCAAGTATTAATGTTTGCACAGTATTATTTTTAGTGATTTACATGCATAATAAATTATTTCATTATAATGGTACTTTATAACACTTGTACATATAAAATTTTATGGGTGATTTTGTTATCATTAAAAAATAAAAGTTAAATCAGAAAGGTCTATATGTATTTTTATATTTATTTTATTTTTCTATATCTATTTGTGTATGTTGCTATAACTTGAATCTTTTAGCAATTTTGTATAATATTGAAAATGTTGAGATTATGCTATTTCTTTTAATGCTTTTATGATGCCACCTTAAGCATTTTAAGAAACTTTACAGATTATAACTGTAGTAAAAAATTTTATATTTTTATTTAAAAGTGAGTTTACTATAGTAAAGATATGATATAATAAAGATATCGCTTATCAATTTTTTAATATTAATGTGTATTAAAGATATCTAGTATGTAATTTTTTGAATTACTTATATACACCTTAGAGCAGACCATAAAATAAATACCTTTGAGTTTATTGTAAAATGCAGCTTAATACTTTTGTCTTTGTATAATTTTATAAAAAAATTGTTTTTTTATAAAATCATAAAGCAAGGCTTTAGATTAAGGAACATATTCAAAGACTGCACAAAGGGGTATCTCGAACAGTTTTCCGGCAGAAAGTCCATTCAATAGCGAACAATATACTGGCTTTTGCCCCAAACTTACTTTATTTTGCTATGTTATTTTTTGAACTAGTTGAGTTTTTTCAAACTATTTATTTGAAAAAAGACTACAGGAATATAACACCTACTTTAAGTATAGAAAAAAATATATATATTTTTTTAGTTCATTTTTCCTTGCATCATAAATTTTTCATATCCTATTAATTAGACAGTGACAAAATCTCATTTTAAAATGTATAATTTTTTATCTAAAAAATTTGAAGTTTCAAAGTGTATAAGTTCTACAGGTATAGATTAAGGGTATGAAGATAAATACGTCTTACACAAATGCTAAATACGCTCCACACGCTGTTAATTGATTTTTTAAAATGAACAAAATTATTTTTTTTAATAAAAAAAGAATCTAGCAAAATGAAATTTTAAATAAAAATATAAAAATATACTTATAAAACATATTAAAATAAAAGATTAGAAAAAAAATTGTCGAATATATCTCCCTATACATAATACTTCTTTGAACAAAAAACGAAAATTTCAAGTGGCCCTAATGGGTGTTGGGAATATATATAAATCGTGTAAGCAGAAAAGTGGACCAGAGATATATAATTTTGTAAAATGTATTTTTTCACTATGAAAATATGGAAAAATGTGGTATTTTCAAGTGGCTCCAATGGACATAAGAAGCAGATATAAATCGGTTAAGCGAAAGTGTGGCAGTAGGCTGGGACTGGTAAATTGTAGATTCCATCCGAGATCAGAGATATATAATTTTGGAAAATTTATCTTTTCACTATGAAAATATGGAAAAGTGGATCCAGAGGAGATAAGGAGCAGACAAAAATCGCATAGGCAAAGGAGGGGGAATAGGACTAGTAGATTCTAGAAATGTATGTTCTATGTACAGATTAAATCTGGGATCAGAGATATATAATTTTGAAAAATTTATTTTTTCACTATGAAAATATGGAAAAATGTAGAATTTTCAAGTGGCTCCAGTGGGCATAAAGAGCAGATATAAATCGGCTAAGTGAAAGAGCACTAGTAGCGTGGGACTGATAGATTCTAGAAATGTATGTCTTATGTCCAGATTCCATCTGAAATTAGAGCTATAAAATTTTTAAAAATTAATTTTTCCATTATGAAAATATGGGAAAATGTACAGTAAACATAAACACCATAAAACTTTGGTATTTGGATATTAGTACCTTTAATATTATTATTTTGGAAATTATTTATTGGAAACTTTAAAGGATATTAAAGTATTAAATATTAGAAAGATATTTTCTGAAACTCTTATTTGGATTATTTTAACAAGAAGTAATCCAATATGCCAAAATGTTCCTCTTTCATTTGATACCCATATCACCCTATAATATCAATTAGAATATAGCATAATAAAAAATTAACCTCGCGCATCCTTCAAAACTTTAAAGTCCTTTAAAAAGAGAAAAACGAACACGAAATGAAAAACTGTAAACGCAGTTATATTGTATTTGGAATTTATTATGTGAGAAAAAAATGTTTGGTTTTTGTTGTACGGTGCTACTATATAAAATTTTTGATAATTAATAACCTTTAAGTTCAGCAGAGTTTCGCAAAAGTTTTATTATCACACGTAATTCTATAAAATAAATAAATAAATAAATAAAATCCTGTTTTTTTCTATTTAAAATATATAATATATAATTTAGATATGTTTATTTGTTTGTACTTAAATATTTTAATACACATTTATTTAGATTTTCGGAAGTGAGCTTTATGTGGGATCAATGAATAAAATAGATCGATTAGTACTATTATAAACGTTAACTTGTTTGTGTCAATGATTTTTTTAAATGAAATCGAACCTATTATAAAATTTGTAAGTTCTAATGCTTGAATTCTTGAATATTTAATAGAAAAAACTTTTTTCTTCATTAAAAGAATTAAACTACACAGAGAAAAAAAATTAATATATTTTAATATATTTTTCATAAATATTATGAATCGAACATAACTTTTTTTCCCAAACTTTTTTCATAAAAAATAAAATTTTGTTCATAGATATTACTAAAGTGTACTTAATGATAATTTTGCGAATTTTGCAAAAATACTGTTAAAATTTTAATTTAGTTTTAATTGAGTCGAATCTACTCAAATTCTAAATAGAAATACTTATGTATGAAAATATTAACAATAAATCCCAATAAATGGCAATTTTTCAATAAAAAGCTGTTAAGAAGTAAGGACTAGAAATTTGCTTAAATTTGCTTCCATTCTATAGCACATGCATCATTGTAATAGAAAACTCATCTGCTGTGCTCTTCTGCCCCCAAAATGTGTCTAAAAATCATTAAAAATCAAAAATTCTGTAAAGAAACATACATTTACAAATTGAAAATATATACACAGAAAAAAGTTTGTGCATAAATATAAGAATTTACATTCATTGATTTTAGTTCATAATATAGAAGAATAATGTCTTAAATATTAACATTTTTTTTTTTAATTTTTTGAAATGAATCAAAAGTCAAGAAAATTTAAAATAAATTGTTTAAATTTTCATTTATATTTTTAATTTGTAAAAAAATTTTTGAAATTTTCTTTAGAAAATTTTAGGTTTTTAATGATTTTTAGCTACATTAAAGGAACAGAAGAGAAACGTTTTTTATCAAAATGATATGCTTCATAATGTGAACGAAATTATGCAAATTTTTAAACATTATTTTTTGACAGATTTTCCTTGTAATTTTGACATTTTAAGACGTTTGTTGTTATTATTTTCCTGTATAACTATTTTAATTTACCATTTGCAATCAAATCTAATAAAACTAAATCAAAGATTTAACAATTTTTTTTTCAAAGTTACAAAAATTTTCATTATGAACAATTTAATAATATCTATGAACAAAATTTTATTTTTTATGAAAAAAGTTTGGGAAAAAAGTCATATTCGATTCATAATATTTATGAAAGAAATTTTCAAATATATGATTTTTTCTCTGTGTATGAAAATTTAAACAATTTGTTTAAATTTTCTTGACTATTGATTTACATCAAAAAATGTAAAAAAAGTGTTAATATTTAAGACATTACTCTTAAATATTATGAACTAAAATCAATGAAATTAAATTCTTATATTTATGCATAAATTTTTTCTGTGTATTTATTAAACAAAATGTAAAAAAAATCTAAATAACCATTAATTTTCTTTAATAAAAGAATTAAAATAATTTTTGGTTTTAAATAGAAATTCAAAAAATATTTTTTCTTGTTTTTTTTTACAATTAAGAATGTTACATAATATTAATAAGTGTAAAAGTTTGACATTCATCTCCCTCATGAAATTAGCAAATTGACGTAAAAAAATTCCTTCTTCGTTATTTAAGTTATAACAAAACTTTAAATTGAATATAACGTACATTTAAAATAGAAGTATACAGAAATATTTATTTACACCTAACTCCATATATTTACTACACAGTACAGAATTTGCCTTTTAAAAACACAAAGTTTAAGTAATTGAAGTTAATTAAAATTCAATATCCGACACAGATGCTTACCTTATTGCGATAAAATGCTAACTATTGGGAAATATGCTTCCATTGTATATAATATATCATTTTAGATATTTATATTCTTGTCTAGAAGAAATATAATAATATAGGAATTTGAATAATTTAAGATAATTATAGTAGGTAAATGCCAATCATATAATACATTACATCATTTTCTAAGCATTAAAAACATTTTTCAAATAAGTTATATGGGAATTTTGTACGATTTAAACTTCTATAAAACTTATTTGTTAAAAAAAAACTGTATCTCAATACCAAAATTTATATTAAAGAATAATCAGTGATTTGCAATAGATGGTCATATAAGGATGCTGCAATTATCGCAAAGTTTCTTTTACTAATTTTTACAGAACTAATATTTAAAATGCTTTGGACTATATAAAACCAAAGCCGGACAGTACATGCACGGAGGCTAGTAGAAATTATAAACCGAATATATCTTGTGTGAAAAATTCATAAAATGTTCTCTAAAATTGCTACATTTGCTTTATCCTCCAGTTTGACATTGGCAGACTAGGAGCTAATCAGTTTTACAGTCCGATATAAGATATTAATATTGCAATATGTTAATTGTCTTACAATTTTAATTTGAAAAAAGTATATAATTTATGTATTCTTTGTTTTTATTTATTTTTTCAATTTGTCGAAATTCAAAATTGTTTTTGCTTTAACATTAAGATTTTAAATTAATTACATTTTGTAAAATGAAATAATAAAACCAAATATTTCTTTTATTGGATGAGAATTTAAATGCAATAAGTAATTTATTAAAAAAATTATAGTCATAATTGTTTCTATGTATTTTATTAAAATATTGGAATGGTATTTGTATGAGGTCTAGGTAAAATAGTATACCGAATATAAGCAATTTAAACAGGGTTTTGATCTGAATCAATTTTATCCAGAATATCTGCCAATAACACTTTTCAAAAGTGTATGAAAAGCTGTTGCATAAGCAAGTGACAACATATATATATATATGAACAAAAATTGATCCGGTTTTCGTCTTAAACACAGTTGTTTAACAATCTTAGCGAACGTTATGGAAAATATAAGAAGGGAGCTCGATGATAGTAAAATTACTCTTTTAATCTTACTTGATCGTTCGTAGGCATTCGACACAGTCAATTATCAACTACTCTGTTCGAAACTAAAATTCCTTTTTAATTTTTCCTCCACTTCAACGAAATTAATATCTTCATATGTCTGCGAGAGAACTCAATTTGTGTATGTTAATAATGTAATTTCAAAGCCTTTACTACTGATGAAGGGTGTATCTCAAGGCTCAATATTAGGACCTTTATTATTCACCTTTTATGCTCTATGATCTACTTTAATACTTATCACTCAGTATGATACACATGTGTGCTGAGGATGTCCAAGTACTTCCGTAAGTTCTATAGAGGAAAATTTTGAAAAGTTAAACGAGGATTTGAATTAGATTCATCGCTGGTCACTTAAAAATTGACCTTGCCTTAAGCCTCAAAAAATCGAAATGCTTCATTATACCTGAGAAAATTTCAACCCATTGGGAGCTATAACATATTGATAAATAATCAGACTAATGAAATTGTTCATAAAGTAAAGAATCTTGGTATACTGTTCAATAATAACTTAAGTTTGTAAAGCCATATAGATTCATAGGTGATTCAGATTTAAATAAAATTAAGAACGCTCTGGGTGACTCAATATTCTTCACCACCTAGAATAAGAAAACTTCTTGCAAAAGCATATTTAATTCTGCACAGAAAAACTATTCCAAATATTTTTTTAATAAAATGATTAATTAATTTATATTGCAATTTAATTATATTATTAACTAATGTAATTAATAGCTTAACTGGTTTAAAATCTTTTGACAAAAAATGACAGTCCTTAAAAAATATAAGGAAAAACAAGAAAAATATGAAAATAAAATAACTAATTCAATTTCCAACTACTTTCAACTATCGTTAAAAAAATAGCAATACGAAAAATTGACATGATTTTCTCAGTTTTTAATGTAACATGTTTAATATATAATTATTTGATTCGAATTTTAAATATTTGATGAGATAATTAATCTTTCTATGCTATTGTACATGTTGCCGTCAGTAATAATGAAGATCTCATGAAGATCAAGATCTCATTTTGTTTAAAGCTGTTCCATAAAAGATTATTTATATATGTATATAAGGTCAGTATATATTGATAGTTTTTGACGATTTGTTCAGACATCTATCATATTTTTATTGGTAGGAAATATGATTTTCATTGGAACTTTCCGCAGAGATGAACGCTTTTATGTGAAATTTTCGGAAATTAAAAATAAGTATAAACCTTACATATCTTAAATATATTAATAAGAGTACACATTTTATAATCATTATAGTGAATTATATTACATAGATTTTTAAATTATATATACGCTACATATATACATATATTATTTTAAAGCCTAATTAAATAAGTATATAATAACAAAATTTAAAAAATTTGACATATATCTTATAAATTCTTTTATAAGTCAACAATAATCTCATATAAGATTCATATACTGATGGTCAAAGGTTACAAAAATTTGATTTATATGTAACGATCGCTAATTTCAATAAAGTGTGACGCCTAGATGAAAATATATACGTATCAAGTTTCCTTTCTCTCAATCAAATTCAGAATTATAATATTTTTTTCGTTTATTTATATTGTATTATTTAAATATTTCTAATAATTCAATAAATAATTATATTTAGATACGTGCCTTTTTACTGAAGTAAGGATTTTATTAATTATAGAATCAATAAATTTTTTAATTGATTTTAGTCAAACAGTCAATCATAATTCGAATTAATTTGATTAAAAGTATTAATTGATACTTGAGCCAAAAGCAATTATCCTAGTTAACTGATGTTATTATTTTGGTGATTGGAGCAAAATCAAACAAAAAGTGAATTAATATAAGCAATTTCATAATTGAAATTCACTTTTATTTTTTTCTGTGCGGGTTCGATGTATTGTTGTGAGATCCAGTAAGAGAAAACTACAAGTCCTTTATAATAATATTATTAGATATGTACATGGACTAGAGAAACGTGATGGTATCTCCTTTCACAGACTTAATTAATATACTTTTATTCCTTCATAAAATTATTTATACCCAAGAACCTAAATATTTATTAAATTAGAAGAAGAAGAAGAGGTAAAATAATTATTATCCCCTTGCATCGAAATCTCGTATCAGAATGCACTTTTTCATAAACATGATACGCCTTTGGAATGCAATTCCACATAACATAGACTTAGTTTGCAACGCAATATAATTTAGGAAATCTGTGTATAATTTCTACAAGCAATTATAATTTTTAATTTATTTCTACAGTTACTTCTAATATTGATGAATTATGTAATTATGTCCTAAAATGAAATTTTTTATATTATAGTTTTTATATTTTAATTTTTAAATTTTTTGTAAGCCTAAGAGCTGATTACAAAATTTGTTTTCTATATCTTTGATCCTGAAAATTGTATTCATATTTATGTATCTCATTTTATAGCAATTATAATCCTGTACTATAATTATGAGATTTTGTTTTGTTGTGCAGAGTATCAATAAAGAAATAAAAATAAAAAAAAATAAAAATAAAATATTTTAAAAAGTGAAACCACCAGTTTGTTTCATATTCACAAATAGCCAGCCAGACGGATGGATGGACAAGTTATATCGAATTATAAAATGTTTCTGGCAGTTCGACTATTTTTATTATATTTTGCAGTCATAAGCATTAGTGTTGTAGGATATAAAACATGGGTGAAATAGTTCCAATTCAAATTAAAAAATAAATATTTATGAAATGTAATTTTTATATGAAAAGTAGGCGTAGTAAATACTATTCACTCCTATTTTTCTTAAAAATGTTAAAAAGGGCTGCCTTCTGTGAGTTTTATAATTTTATATAAATAACTATTCTTTTTTACCTATTTATTTATTTGTATTTATTTAAAATTCTTCATCCAATTCATTTGTTGTTGCAGTCAATATCATATAGTTGTAAAGTATACGTACAATTGAAATAAAAAAATCACTCATACGTATAGTGTCCCATTAAAAAGGGTCATCAAAATCAAAATGCATTTTTATTTTCAAATTCATATTCAACTGACTATAAATATAACTATAAAGTAATAAAAAAATATATTAAATATTATTACACAAATAATGAAGGAAAAAATAAAAGGTAAAATAGAATCAATTGACATACATTTGCCACTGAATGGATATATAAAAAAAAAAAAAAAAATGCTACGAATAGTAATGTAAATAAAAAAAGTTTGATTTCTTTTCATTGGAAATTTGTGAATCCTTCAGCATGAATGATAAAAATAGATATAAGTTAGTTATTACGTTTGTAATTTTAACAGAGAAAAAATATATTTTTTAAATAAAGTTTTCTTCAAAATAAGAAAAAAATTATTTGTTTTTTCAAAGACAGGAAAAAGTCACCAATCATAAAATATATTAGTAAAAAATTCATTCAATTAAAAACTTTTTTAAATTTACACCTCTTACCAAAATGATTATATCAGTTACTAAAAACTGTATACAAATGAAAAACAAAAAAAATTTTTTTTCCAATTAAAAAATTGATCAAATCAATTAAGTAGATGATTTAATTAATTGAAAAATTAAGTGGGAAATAAAATTTCACTTAAATTTTATTTATATTTTATATTTACTTGAATATATTTATTAAATTTAGATGCAAAATGAAACAATTGTGTTAATTGAAAACTATGATTTTAATAATTAATAATGTTTATTCTGTGAAAGAATTGTTGTTTTTCTAACTGCTTTACCCTATTCCTATATACTCTAAAAGTTTTGGGGAATAATTTCAATATAATACTACGTTTTTTTGTATCAGGGCAGTCAATCTAGTCTATGTAGTCCATCTCTGAACGAAGGACATAGGCATTCAATTAATGAGCAATAATATTTGCTTTTTTAATAAAGCAGGCCATTTATTAGCACGTATTATTAGTTCCACTTGATTCTGAACCAGCCAATTGCTATTGGAAAATAATCTGTTTTTTTTGAGAATTTCTTAGAAAACCCACAAGTACGATTTTCTGTTTTATCGAGATTATAGAACAGTGTCAGATTTTTCTATCTATGATATCATTTGGCAACCTCAATACAGGTTTATTACGCTTTTTCCGGGACAACTGTTTCTGCAACCGATCATTTTTCTTCGAACGCTATTTTAAATATTGTTCATTGGCGTGAAAAACTTTTTTCGTCGAAGCTGTGTTAAATAAATGCATTTTTAGCGACTGAAACAAGAGAAGGTTTCGCTTGGAAACTAAAATTTTGCTCACAATTTCTAAGTCCACGAGTTTAGAATTATGTGCAATCCATTTCATCACAAATAGTAAGCCATAACTGATAATGATTTGAAGCTCAAAGACAGCCTTAGTGCATTAAATAATAATAGTTTTGGGTGTTTTGATAATTTTATTTTTCATAAACATGATGAGGTTTATTGAAGTATTCCGTAGATTACTAATGTCCCAATTCTGCTATCAGTTCAATCGATAGCTATACTTTCTCAGTGGCTTGAAAACATTGCCACGAGAAGGCACTTGACCCAATATACGCAACACGTTCCGTTATTAGACATATCGGAAGAAACGGTTTTTATATTTTATAGTAGTTATTATTTAATGTTCAAATTTATATAGGTCTTCCTACCGGATCACAGTGGTGCCTTTAAAAGGCTAAAATTTTAGCATTTCAACAAAGATGAAAATAATTTCTTATATGCCTTTACCAACTTTATTTTAATAGAATCATCCATTTGTAGGTTTTATGTATCAATTCGCACAAAAAATCGAAAAATATATAACAAAAATTTTAGCCTGCGGTCCTCCATTCTCTCAATCAAATGTAACTTAACTCATTTTATTAACTTACTTCATCAATTATATAATTTAATTTTTAATAAACTCCATTAACCATAGAAACTATTTATAAATACATATATTAAAAAAAATATCTTCTAAAAATAAAAACTCGTCCAAAAAATTGGAAATGATTAATCAAAAAAGTATTAAGTGTAATTCAAAAAGAACTAAAAATCACTTCAAAACATTGGGTAGGTAATTTTTCATGTGAAATATAAACCAAATTTGTATGGGAAACTAATTAGAAAAAAAAATATTGGCCTTATTTTTGGGGTCAATTAGTAAACAAATTTGCAATCGTAAATTGCCTTGTTGTCTCTGTTTGGCGGTACCAAAGCAGTGTTTGTGGACTATAGTTAGACACCAGCATAATGGAATACGTATTTTCTGTGCCGCTACACACTTCATCAGCATTCATGGTGTCCTATCCATTTTGGTTTCGTTGAAACCTAAACATGGCGCTCGCCTTGCACTGGGTGCAATTTAGAGGGACTAAATTAGCAGCGCCAGACGTTTGGGGCAAATGAAGTAGAGATTGAACCTGACGTAGTAAACACTATTATAGATGTGGTTATAGTAGCCACATTTGGCTCGAAAGACCGTAAACCAGTTTGCAATCGTAAATTTCACCAGCAGAATGGAATACGTATTTTCTGTGCTGCTACACACTTCGTCAGCATTTGTGGTATCTTAACCATTTTGGTTTCGCTGAAACCTAAACATTTAACTTTTTCTGACCTTTTTTTTAAGTTTTTTTTTAAGTTTTTTAAGCAATACTGACATTAAATGAAAGCCTTTACCATAGATAAATAAGTAGATATTTATGTGAGAGAAAAAAAAAAACTGATTCAATTGTCAAAAACCTAATTCGTGCAACAACAAAATACATGTAGTCACCTATATTTTGTTTTTGTGTTTTCAAAAAAAAAAAAAAAAAATTAGTAATTTTTTCAAAAATTTAGTTCCAAGTGTCTCTCACATAAACTTCTAGTTGTATTCTATGGTGGATAAATTGTTTTATTTTTAGTAAACAATCTTAGAGAATGTAAATTTTGTGCACTTGCATAATTGATACAATTAAAAAAGTAATTGGAATAATTTTTATATTTAATATATTTTTTTTGGTAAAAAGAAAATACTGTTTAAAAAAATTCTTTTCTCTTACAAAAAAATGTAGAAAAAAGTCATTTGCAAATCTAAATAAAGGGTATTTAAAATTCATCAATGCCAAATAAAAACACTCTAACTAGTCAACTTGTTTATGAGTCTGAAAATATAAATAAAAACAAAAATTTATTTAACGGAAGCTACAGTTGGAAATATTTAACTTGATTTTATGTCTGTGTAAAAATTGAAATAAAACGAATTAGAACGAAATGAAGAGTATATAAGTAGATGCACTTAAATGACCATTTGCAGTATGCCATTATTTGCTTATTAATTACATAGAGAATATAAAAAGAAACTACTTAAAAAACTACTAACTTACATTTAAGTATTTGTTGGTTCTTTTTTTTTAATTTTAGTTTATAAAAAAATATTTTTTTGCTATTATTTCTATTGCGTGTTTATTTATATTTATTTTTATTTTATTTCAGTTTAGTGCAGTTTTTGTTTCCTTTTTGCTGAGTATAACGGTTCATTTGGTTTCCTGCGTTTGCTGTTTTTTTTAACAACTCATATATTTTCATTACTCGAGTTGTTTCTTTTTTATTTTATTTTGGTAAAAAACTGAAATGTTTATTACTTTAGTAGTTGAAAAAAAAGGGTCATTAAAACTTTTCTTTTTTTTTTCTCAGTTGAGTATGTTTTCTTTAGAACCCTACAAGTTATTTTATAAGAAATGTTGAATTTATTTTTTAATATAGTTTTAAATAAAAGTAAGATCAAACCTTTTTACAGACTAGCTTTAAAAAAATTAACCAAAATGCCAAATTTTAATATATTGCATTTTAAAGGAAACAAATATTTGACAAGTCAATTAATAATGAAGATTTAGCTGAATTAAAAAATTATTGAAATATAACTTCTTAAGTTTACAAAAACTTTTTTAGTCACAACTACAGTTTTGAAGAATAATTTTAAAAATTCTTAAAAAGGTTTGTAAAGTATTTTTGAGTTATATGAATTTTAATACTAAATAACTTGTAGAGTAATTTGTAGGGTGATGGATTATTTGATTTTTTGAAGAAACCTGTTTTTATATTCGTATTATGGGGTATTATTCGTTTGTGCTGATGTATGTAACGCATAGATTATCAAATACCCATTTTATATAACAATCGACTCAGAGTCACTTCTTGAGACGATCTAGCGCTGTCTGTCCGTCTGTCTGGCTGGATGGCTGGCTGGTTGTCTATGTAAACCTTGTGCACAAAGTACATGTCGCAATTTTGAAAATAATTCAATGAAATTTGGCACCTAGAATTTAGATGACACAAGGATGAAGCCCATTGAAATTGGTTATGATCGGTCCATTATTTCACCTAATCCCCATACAAATTTCCTCTTGTCCATCTACTTATATACTCTTCATTTCATTCTAATCCGTTTTATTTCAATTTTTACACAGACATAAAATCAAGTTAAATATTTCCAACTTTAGCTTCCGTTAAATAAATTTTTGTTTTTATTTATATTTTCAGACTCATAAACAAGTTGACATTTAAACTAGTTAGAATGTTTTTATTTGGCATTGATGAGTTTTAAATACCCTTTATTTAGATTTGCAAATTACTTTTTTCTACATTTTTTGTAAGAAAAATAAATAGTTTTTTAAACGGTATTTTCTTTTTGCAAAAAAAAAAAAAATATATATATATATTAAATATAAAAATTATTCCAATTACTTTTTTAATTGTATCAATTATGTAAGTGCACAAAATTCACATTTTCTAAGATTGTTTACTAAAAATAAAACAATTTATCGACCATAGAATACAACTAGAAGTTTATATGAGAGACACTTGGAACTAAATTTTTAAAAAAATTACTATTTTTTTAACGATAATAAATGCCTTAAATATAGCAATATTTTAATTTTTAATGAAATTCGGTGTAAGGTTTTGTATAAGTATGAATCATGAAGATCGGTCCATAATTGACCATAGCTCCCATATAAAACCCTCTTCCGAAAATCACTTTAACGTGCATAACTCACATACACATGTTAGTATCAAGTTTATATTCGCACAAATAAGTTTTATATAAGTAGAAATCACAGTGACAAATTTTATGAGGATCGCTCCATAATTTACTATAGCTCCCATATAAGCCCACTTTTGGAAATCACCCTAAACTGCATAAATTCATATAAATGTTAGTATTAACGTAATATTCTGTATTCGTATATTTTATTTTACACTTAGTAAAAGTATCGGTCCACAATTGTCCGCATGTCTAATATAAGACTCCTCCACGAATTTTGATGGTGTGGGGTATCACATGGTAGGGCTTGACCGACTATAGTTTTCTTACTTGTTAAAGAGTTCGAATAGTTGGAATTAAAAAAAAAAATCGTTTGCATTTTTTGAAATTCCGAAGAACCGGTTAATCGGTTTCCATGTAGAGGTTAATATAATCATCTAAAAATTATATTTCTTAATAAAAACTCAATAAATCTTATAAAAATCAAGTTGAATTTTATTATATAATTTATTTTGGGAAACAACTTGTAATTAAAATAAAAGAAATAATCTTTAAAACTGAGACCATTTTTTATATATTACTAGCTTATCGCATTGCGCTGCACTCCTCTTTTGATGCAATAACTAATACTTACTTTATATAGGGGCTACTACTATCCCTGGACCTGCCCGTCCTATTAGAAATTTGCTATAGAATTTGTTCCTATAGCTTTTTAAGACTTTCATTAAAATACTCCTTTAGGCATGCGAAAATTAATATTTGCTTTGTATGAGCGCTATTCTTTCCCCTAGATCTATCCGTACATTTTCGGTGTATTAATGCAATATAATAAGAAAATAATTTCCACAAAGTTTGAGAGCTCTAAATGTTTTTTTGAGTTCAATAAAAGATATTGACTTCAATATTTTCGTATGTAGGTAAGAATCATGTTAGCTAGACAGGACAGTTTATTTGAAAAATATGAAGTCCATAGTTTTTCTTAATTTTGGAATTATATTAAAATTTTTGTAATAAATAGTTTTTTTTTTTTTTATATAAATATTTGATCTGTAATAAAATTCTGCTTTGTTAAGATATCTTAACGAAGTTTTCAACGATTAGTGACTTTATCGTTTGAAATGTTAAAATGTAAACAAATTTAAGGATTTTGTAAAAAAAATCTCACAATTCCCAAAAACCGACGAAAATACTAAAAATAATTTTTTTTTGAACATTGCCAATAAAGCCATTGACAAACTCTTTGGAGCACATACAAGTTTTCGAAGCTGCATTCGGTTTGCAGAACTAGCCCTTGGGATTTTCGAACATATAGGCTAAAGTCAAAATTTTGGATTTTAAATAGGTTCAATTCTGTAAATAGTCCTGTTGTGTATTTGGATTTGTTTTTAATTGTAAAGTAAAGACACCTTTCAGAAGAGTGTTAAATAATTATACATTCTTAAATAGAATTTTATTTTAAAGAGAAAAGAGTGTGGACATCTTTTCGGCAAAAAAAAAAAGAAAAATAATT
Source organism: Protocalliphora azurea (assembly GCA_932274085.1). Taxonomy (NCBI): domain Eukaryota; kingdom Metazoa; phylum Arthropoda; class Insecta; order Diptera; family Calliphoridae; genus Protocalliphora; species Protocalliphora azurea. The sequence goes on from OW026522.1 coordinate 124,118,832, forward strand.
TTTTCAATTTTGAAATTCAAAATCGTTTTGTTTTGGACTCCGAAGAGATGTCGACTTATAGTTCTTTTATTCGATATATAATATTGTTGTTTAACCAGCGGAGAAACAAATTTACAAAATCGGACAAAAATATTGGGATATATATTGAAAAAGCTGGACAAAGATTTTTTAAAACTGAGGTAGTCGAAATTTCAAATGAAAATAACTTGAAAACTATAAGAGATAACATGCTTGATGTTTTTTTATATTCCTTATCGACAGGTTTAAGAGGACGTCAATCTAAAATTTTTAAAATCGGAGAAGAAACAAAAATTTGGTAAGAAATGAAAAATTTTCTAGGTCAAATGTACCCTATTTTGAGCCCCAATAGCTTCGCTTTTGAAGGGTAAGTGGAGCCTCCCTTCCATACTTAAAATTGTATGCTCCTATGCTACCCCCCCACTGAAATTTTATGTCAATCCAAACAGCTGATTAGAAGTTACAAGTTAATTTCCAAAATATTTTGATTCTGCCTGACTGTGAATTCGTAAGGGAATGTGGAAGCGATATTTTAATTTTCTCCCTTACAAACTTGCTTCGTTTGAAAGTCGATTTTCTACTGGGAACTTGTGAAAATTCATAATTTTAATTCAACCTTAAACTATATTCATAAAATATAACAAATATAACAAGAAATTATACTTTATGAATATTAACCAGTTAAAACATTTTTTAAAACTTGTTTTTGTGTTTAAAAAATTCGATCTATTAGATGTTCGAAAAAAAAACAGTACTTAAACCGAAAAACCCATTTTTCAATCGGTTGGAAAACCGAGTCGATCACCCTATTTGTTTGCCTCTAATAATGTACAGATTTCTGGCCGCTACTCTTGGCTATAAATTCAAATTTTTCTCCTTTTAAAACATTTTTCTTTTTTAATTTTCTTTTATTTTATTATTATTTTTATGCCATTAACTTATTAAAATGACTTTCAAATAACAATTTTCTTTTTTCTCATTTTTAAGTTAAAATAATTTTGTAGATTTTTCTTGTTTGGAAACTAACTTTTTTTTTCTGTTCAAAATTTGTAATATAAAACTATAAGTTGTAAGTAAACTTTTGCGGTTTATTTGTGTAGTTTTTTTTTAATTTTTTTATTATTTATTTTTTCTATTGTATGGAATATTATTGTTGCTGTTTTAACTAAAAATGTTTTTTATAACCGTAAACTATATGTTGGTTTGTTGGCTCATTTTTGCTGCTATTGTTATTATTATTTGAAGACTAGTTAAAGTTGCTTTTTTTGTTAAATATTTTTTTTTCAGCCGTTGTTGAATTGCAGTATTTATTTTAATTGTTAAGTTTTTATTGTTGGATTTATATTTAAATGTTATTTATTTTCCATAATAATTGCTTTGGTTTTTTTTAATGTATTTTTTCTTTTATAATTTCGCTTAAATCTTTATTGAAAATATAATTTTTAATTACTTGTAGTTATACAGCCAGTGGATATGATTTGTTATTGCCAGCAAAAAAAGACCCAATAGGTTATTAAAAGTATATTTTAAAAATAGTATCAAATTTGAAAGTATGCTACGAAGTTGTTTTTAGGTAAAACCTAGCTAAAAGTCTGTCTATTTTTAAGTAACTTTAGTGTTACGTTTCCTTTTGTATTATACACCTTCATACCATACTTTGTTAAAATTTAGGAAAATGAGCAACTTCTTTCTAACGTAGAGAAAATTTTTGAAAAATTAGAAAACGCAAATTTAAAGGTCAACATTGAGAAAACCCATTTTATGCAAACAGAAGTAGAATTTTTAGGATATATTGTGAGTTCAGATATAGTTAAACCAGATCCCAAAAAAGTGACTGCAATCACTTTTGTTGAAAGTTTTTTTTTTTTTTTGTAATTTAGTAAATATTGGTTGGGAAGACTAAATCATACATGTTAGAAGAAAAAATACATGTTACTCATACGTATCATTGTCCAAGAGAAATGTACAAAAGTGCTACTTTTGAGTGCAAGTAGGTTAAGTTGCTAGGGTATCCTGCTATCGCAAATGAACTCAGAGGCCCTTAAAATAAAAAAAAAAAAAAATATAAAATAATTCTAAAAATAAATGGTAAATCCCAATGAATATAAAAATTATATTTGCCCTCATACGATTGATAAAATTATAGTTTCCTTGCACAGAAAAAAAAATAAAATGAATTTCAATTACGAAATTACTTATATTAATTAACATTTTATTTGATTTTGCTCCAGTCATCAAATTGATAATATTAATTAAAAAAATAATTAATTTTTTTGTAAAATTCATTTATCAAATAAATTATATTTATAACTGAAATTTTTTTCGTAAAATTAAGAAAAATATTAATTGATTTAAATAAAAAATGAAAAAAAGTCTTTACTTTTATTACCACAAAATTAAAATAAGAAAAGGTATTTACATTAACTTTACAAAATTATAAATTTTATTGAAATATTTTGCAATAATATTTGTAAATGAAATCCATATAATTTTTGTATGTATTGTAATATAGTTTATGATGTAATGTATTCAACATTATCTAAAATTTATAATTAATGTGTGTAAATTTTGCAACTAATGTATGCCATGTAATTAGTACACGTAATGTATTATCTATTTATAATCGTACCTATTTCGAAAAAAGTTCGGAAAAATGGGCTTTATTGCAAAAGGGGTTGGATGACTCATCTATAAAGACAATAAATACATTTGATTGGAAATGTAAAAAAATAATTAGCAGTTACTCATCTATTTGCATATATGTATTTTCCGAATATGTAGAACCCTTCTTTTTCTATCAGAAATTAATAAAATTTCAACAATATATGGAATTTGCTTTGGATGGAAATTTCAATGAAAGATATTTTACAAACTTCCTAAAAGGCGATACAGCGTAAGACACATTTAATGATATTTCGTAGAAAATCATGAAAATGCTTTTATATATTATCTGATGCTCCACTTTTGTCCTTTTAGATAAGATTTGAATATCTGTAATGATATAACAACAATCAACAAATATGTATGCTACTAAATATTCGAAGCGAATACTCGTACTTACTAGTTCTTCGTATTATAAAACATCTTTTTAGATAAAAACACACCAAAAATTCCTAAAAAATTTGGAATTGATTACATTTAATACACATAAATACAATTTATATATTTATTTTTCTAAATATTTCTTTTTTTTAATTTTTCAGAGTATTGTCAATATTTTTTTCTTTTTTCAAATTAAATTTAAGTCAAAGTATAAGTTCATAAAGAATAATTATCTTAATAGTTATATTTTATTAAATAGAAATTAAAAACTAATAAAGAAATTAATTAACCAATTTTATACTATAATTTTTTATGTGTGGTTCACGGTGAAATCAGCACGTACTCCTGACAAATTTTATCAGGTTTACCATTGGTATTTCATTGAGGCAGTCCAGATCGTGAGTGTCCTTTCGCTAACTGCCCATTCATCAATAGTGAAAATGTCATCGGATCCTATCGTCCCTTCTAAGGAGAATGCGTTTTGTTGCTCCTAATAACCGCTTGGCTCGGAACCCATATCAGCTCAACCTGATAGTGTCTGGAGCATTGACTGTGGCAAGATTTAAATGAAATTCTTGAATTCACTTTGCTGCCGCATTGATGGCATATATTTTAGTTTGGAAAATTGGGCATGAATTTGATAGTCTGGGAGACACCTTCTTATACTAGTTTTTCTTATTTGTCGTCTGGATTGGCTTGGTCTCTACAACAGCAGTATTAAGCATGCCTTCATACTTCTATATAGAGTAGGTATGCTTTCCCCTCAAACGTGAATAAAAAAGATGTTACCGCTCCCTAGAAACACATGTAAACCAGGACGCCGACCAATGTGGAAAATTGATGCATTCTGAATTTGGGAAGACATTTCTTTCAAATGGACCTGGATCAGAGCTGGGAGAACCTTTGCCACAGTCCACGATAGACATTTAATGCGGACAGGAATCCATTAGCCGATTTCAACTTAGGAATAAAACGCTACTGCTACTACCCGCACAAAATGACCTAAGAACGGGTCGATACTTTATAGATTGCTTAACAACAGGAGAGACGTCATGGAATATGGGATTAGTGAACCTTAGTCTGCATCTTAAGGATGCTTACACCCGTGCATAGGTGTCTGAAGACTTTAATTTTATATTTACTAATTGACTTTTCACTTATTGGTTCATAAACAGCAGAGATATGATTGAATAACGATGAAAAACTTTCATCCAAAATATTATACTTTTCATTAATTTAAAAATATTATCTAAGCAATCCAGATGTGTCGAAAATTCTAAAAAGGCAATGAAAATAATGTTTAGTTTTTAGTAAACTTTCAAACAATATTTATTATTGATTTTATAAAACGCTTAAAAAGATTTCTTAAAAACAATATTGCGAAAGTATTGTTTTTAACAATTATAGCATTTTTATTAATAAAAAAATGTTAATATTTTGGTTAATATGTAAAATGTATGCTAGTTCGGTTTTGAATATATGAAAAATATAATATATATATATGTGAAATAAGACTAACTAACTATATTACTTTGATAAGTACATATATGAACCAAAAGAAAATAATGTTGCAAATTTAATTGAAACTTCTTTGAATTTCCATTTATGATACAATCGACCTAAAAGAGAAACCCAATCGATATTAAAATTAAAAATAGTAATAGTAGAATATACAAAATAATTGTAAAAAGCTTTGTCGTAAATCATTCGTCTTACTTAATAACATATAGGGAAAAATAAGTTACGGATTCCATTTCTCCAAAAGTCGTAAGTTAAATAGATGATGTTTACACAGAACACCACGGGGGACGCTGAAGAGTGCTGATGATGGTTGTGGCGGACTAAAAAATGCATTCCATTCTGCCAAGTATCCAATAAAACTTTTACAATATATTCTTCTACAATTATTCAATGAACTTAATCCAAAAATACAAAAATTCTAAAAAACTATAAAAAAATAGTTCAACAAATACTATAAACAAATTAAAAATAGTTTATATAGAATTCTACTTACCACTTACATTTTAGGAAGATTTTCAAGCAGAATGCATTGCGTCTTCATGTAACCTATTAAGAAAAATTGAAAAATCTGGATAAAACTGTAATTGAACAGGTATTAGTGTCGAGATCAATTATAACTATTTATATATGTATACAAACAACAACGTGGATGGAAATCATTCAAGACAAGAGTTGTAACAACTCCCTCTACTTCCTCTATCTTCGGTGTTGGTCTACAGGTAATTTTGGCTTCAGGATAGCAAGAGTTCTGAATCAAGAAAGATAGAGGACAACAGCATGAATATGAAATGGATTGAAACGTTTTTTCAGACCCATATAAACATGTTCGTTTTTAGCATGAGACAACTACATGTAGATAGTTTGATAGTTTGACGATTGATTTGGATATGTTACATCTTCTGAGGACTTACTCAGATGTTGAAGTCAAGAAAGATCTATACCTTTAGCTAAAAAACAACTTTGATATCTGTTAAAAGCAAGTCCAAAAAAGGTTTACATGAAGAGGTAGCAAAATGCTGAATCTCCCACAAGAACAAGCATTGTTGAATCAACTCATATTGTTTTTCGACCATATACAAAATACATACATATATAAATATTAAGTAGCATAAATATTATAAAAATCTTTATGAAAATTGAGACAACTTACCTCTAAAAGCTTTCAAAGGTAGAACAATATAATTTTCTCTTCCACAATTTGTATAAATCAAATTTTATTTTTTCTGAAATTATCAAAATACAGAAAATTGAAATGTAATAATTATTGAAATAAAATTTTATTTTAAACCAAATAATAGATAGATAAATAAATAATAGATAAATAAATTGATATATATATATATATATATATATATATATATATATATATATATATATATATATATATATATATATATATAGATAGATAGATAGTTAGAGATAGTTAGAGATATCATATCTCCACCCAGAGACCAATGTTGGTCTATTTTGAGTCCCTTCAATAGTAAGAGATAGAGGAAATAGAATAAATTAAGCAAATAGTGACAAGAAGGCGAAACTAAAAAGTTATAAGGGGTATACCCTAAAACCCACTGAACCAACCGATTCCCATAACGAAGCCTATGACGTCTACAAGCTTCCTTTTCTGAACGTCATATAGCCCGTTGAAAAATTGATTACCTAACCGTTTCATCCTACGATGCTGTAAACGTGGACAGTAATACATAATATGTTCAATAGACTCGGTCTCTTCAACGTCCTCACACACTCTAAAAAAATCGGAATTGCTAGCATCTCATTTAGACCTCATCTTTACTATCATGCAGTGCCTCGTTATGATACCTATCATGGTCCTTAAACTTTTCCTACTCAAAGTCAGAAGAGTACATTGTGTCTGCCCTGTTGATCGTCGCCCACATTACTCTCGATATCTTACAGTCCACTCTGCTCCCCCTAGCCTGATTGGTTCTAGCCGATATCCATTAATTGATCTTCCTAAAGAAGAAACCCAGTAGGGGTTTCACGTTGGTTTCAGACTCCTAACTATCCATCGCTGAGCCTTGCCTTGCCAATTCATCGGCCTAGTACCCAGTAGAGTCTCACCATGTAATGTTCCAATAGCTCTCTCAGTAACCTCTTGCAGGTGGCCTCTAGCCTGGATTTTACCAAGTGCTTATCCAAAGCCTTCAGAGCCGCCCGCCTGTCCACATAGAGAGTAACCTCAGCATCCCTCGCAACGTTTAATCTGACCAATTCCGCGGTCTTTAAGATGTCAAGAATCTTTGCCTGAAAAACGCTATATTAATCAAGAAATCTAAATGAGCCTTTTACATCCGTACCCATAATATAAACACCTACACCAGATCCGTCTGTAAATACTGCACAACCTTCATACAGCCTCGTATCATATCTCCATATCAGGAATCACCATAACATGATTTACCCCAAAGTCCAATTCAGTGGCTATGCAATTTACTTCGTACATGACCCAGGAGTGAACTGTTACTGATGAGCTTAATAGTCCCAATTCCTTGAGTCTCGACAGACTCCTTGCCACAATACCTTTCACAAACTTCTGGATGGATAAGAGGTGAAGTATGATGTCCAGAGTCGCCTGTGGTGTACTTCTCGATGGACCAAATAATGATTTATTTAAAAAATTCTAGTCATAATTTCTTCTGTGTTACGGATATAATGAACTATGTTTATAACGAACTAAATTTGTCGGTGTCTTCGAGTCCATTATAACCGTGTTCGACTGTACATAATAAACTAAATATGCTTCGATATAGATGAAGGGATGAATACGATTATGAATTATAAAAAAAAACTAATAATTCAATTATTTATTAATATAAATATTTATATATTTTTTCATTTAATTTCTGAAAACTTTAATTACTTTAATTTTAATTTATTCAATATTTTTAAATCTATTTATATTCATAAAATGAATTAATAAGATACTTAGTTAGATAAAATCTCTTTTAAGCTAATAAATACTATGTACTATTTATTATTATACTTGATTTATTTGTAATTACATATTTTAAGAAAAATTTTATATTTTTCCACAAAATTATATACAATTTTTAATATATATATATATAATTATAACATTTATAAAAAAAATTAATTTTAATGAGATTTTAAAATTTTTATTTCCCTATAAATACTTTATTTTTTATATGTTTTGCGAAAACACATGCATAAGGAATGTAAATAACACGACTTTTTAATGAACCAAAAACTAATTACAATCTAATTAATTATACAACAAAACACATTTTACACTACAGAAAACACACTTACAATTAAATAAATTTAATGGAAAGAAAAAAATATATAAATACAAATTAAATGAAACAACTAAACAAAGATATAGTGAATTTAATACACCCTACAATAAAGTACCAATTGTGTTTTTGTAATAGCGAGATATAAATATATTTAAAATGATTAAAATACATAAAAGAAACGAAAAGACTTTTATTAACAAACATTTTCATCAATTTAAAATTGGCAACGATTTTTCTTAATTTGAAATACTTCCATTCATAACATTACAATCAAATTAAAGAAGACCTAAATCCGGTTCTTTTGTATTTTAAATAGATGGACGGACATAAAATGTTATAAAGATCCCGATTTTTCAGATATCTCAATGTATTGCAAACAGAATGACAAACTTATTATAGTTATTATCTTTTTAGTAGCTTGCATAAAAACGTGTGATAGTGTTGAAAAATATATAAATTTGTTTGCAAAATGCTACATATTACATATTAAATTTTACTATTGACAGCAAAATATCTCATGTACAGTGTTACCAGGAGGTGAGGAAAAAAAAGACGATAAATTGAACTTTAAACATATCAAAAAAAAAAAAGGCTAAATGCTCGAAAAAATAAGGCCAGAAAAAAGTAAGATTTTTTAAATATAAAGTTTTTTTTTATTTTTCCTTGTTCTTATTATTTTGATAAATTTGTAAGTGAAACATAGAACGACTGCCAACAAAACGATTCAACAAAAATTGCCCCAAAAATTTCCATTCAAACTTGGAATACATATATTTTATATGAAAAATAACCCAATGACTTCAAGTAATTTTTTGTTATTTTTGAACTATAATTCCTTTTTGATGAGACATTTATAAAACGTTGTGTGATTTTCCGCCTTTATAAGATTTGTTTCTTAATTATATCCATAAATAGTTTCTATACTTAATGTATATTAAACAATAATGATAATGTAATAATCGATTTAGTAAATCCATAGAATTAACTAAGTTATTTTTGGTTTGGAGAATGTTGTGGCACAGGCGAAATTTTTTTTTTGTTAAATGTAAATAATTTCGATTTTTTTTTGTGCAAGTAAATATATAAAAACGGATGATTCTGCAAAAATAAAATTAGTAATATCAAATAAGAAGTCATTTTCTTTGTTGTTCAAATGCCAAGATTTTAGTATTTTTAAGACAAATTTAAAAATCAAAAAAAGCTATAAGCTAAAAGGAAAATAAAGAGGCTTGATTTAGGCTTAAAAAAACTAAACTAGCAACACTGCTTATGTATATTTAAATAATTCTTACAAATTATAAATACGCCCATTTAATACTAAAATTTTTGTGTCTTTATAACATACGAGTATTTTATCACAACAGCTTAAAAGGCCATTAATCACTAAATAAAAAAGGAGTTTAAAAGTCAAAAGCAAAATGAAAACGTTTTTTGGGGTAAAAATTTAAGGAATGAGAAGAAAATTTTTTTAGATAAATAATTAAATTTTATGAAGTTCATAAATTTAAACTTTGACAGTACAAGACATAGAATACAACTAGAAGTTTACGTGAGAGAAAAGAAAAACTAATTCATAAATTTTTTGAAAATTTAGTTTGAACTATCTCTCACTTCTATTTGCATTCTATGACACAAGATGACATTAAAAAAAAAATGTGGACTAAATTAAGATGTATTAAAATGGCCAAAAGAACTTAATTTTATGGTTAAATAAATGGTAAAAGTATGTTGAAGGAATTTCACATCTACTTCATTCCATTTAAAATAACACTGTGCTACAATAATATTAACAATAATAATAATAATAATAATAATAAATAATAAATAATAAAGTGATTTATAGCTTATAGTCTTAGTTAAGTACCTAAAAATATTCTCAATATAATATTTCTTCGTTTTTGTCGTTTTCAAAAACGTTTCTTTTATACTTCGAATAAAATCCTCAAATATTCCAAAAAATTTGACTTATGACCCTCTTGCTTTAAGGGTTTCGAAATATATTTTCTATAAACTATATTATCTTTAATTTTTAATAATCTGTATTCTGGTCCAAAAAATTGGCTCCACAACACAAAAATCACCAAAAAATCACCAAATTCGCAAAATTCAAATCTAAGGTACGGCGAATTTATAAAAGATATAGACATAATTCCTTTTTTTTTCATTTTTGTTGTGTTGTCTATAGAACAGCATAGCTTACTTCTAAATTTTTTGAAATTTGTTTAACAAAATTTTGAACAAATTTCAATTGGTGATTTAAAACACACATTAATAAAAATAAACGTTTTTTTAATAAAGCACGAAAACTGAATATTTTTTTTTTTATTACTTATGATCCAAATTTGTCTTCATAAAAAACAAAAATAAAAATTTGGTTGTTCGCTGCTTACACAAGTTTTTGAAAGTATGTTAATGGTCTGGGGAATTTCTAATAACTTTAATATTTTAACTTTTCTTTTATGTTGTTTATAGATAATTTATCTAGATTATGGTTCTTTACATTGAATTGCAAAAAGAAGTTGATAATAGCAATTAAAAAAAAAAAAAAAATATATATATGTGAAAAAGTCAAAATTTTCCCATATAAATGCATCCTACAAACTTCTGGGCCGATGCGGCACATATTAGCGACATGTGATCACTCTAATATTTTGCACACTATATTTTTACATAAAAAATAACAATACAAGGATTTTTTTTTGGAGCGGTCTAGTAAATGCGCTCAAACATATATTTGTATATACTTGGATGTTTTTTAGTTGGAACAGAACTGAGATGGTAAATGCGATTTTCAGTATTGTACTAAATTTATTAAAAAAATTGTACTTTTTAGGCCGTAATTGTAATAAAATGGTAACTTCATGAAGAACTTTACAATATTTATTGATCCAAATATCTTTGAAAAATTTTGTTTGAGTTCTCAAAATTAGCTGCTTTATTACATTGTCGAATCAAAAAGAAGTGAAAAAACGAGAAATGCTCTGATAAAATCCACAGAATTTATATCGCAGGCACGGCTTAGCTATATAAGTTATTGACATAGTTCTTATTTAAGTTTATTGCCTGTGGTGTTGTTTATAAATCTGCAAAGTTTTATTTGAACTCTTTTGAAATTTGTTTAACAAAATGTTTAAAAAAATCAAAATTTTTTAACCAAGGTGTTTCAATTATCCTGCAGAAAGGAAATTGTATTAAGAATAGTATTTTATTTAAACATTTCTCAAAAAATTAAAAATTTAGTTATACACTCCCCACACAAGTGGCCTAAAATACATTAATGTTTATATGGATTACTATTTTTTAGTATTTAAAGCTAGATTTTTCTAAAGACTGTAAAAAGCCCATATTGTCTCCATATAAACACACCATAAAAACTTCAGGTCTGATGCGACACAGATTAACGATTTTCGATTTCACTAATATTTCACACAATATCTTTTACAACCCAGTGAATAATTCTAGGGAGAGTTACAGTCAAAATTCAAAAGTTGGTACATTTTGGTGAAGTCTAATGTATATCCGCATGAACAGAATCTATCAGTTTTTCTTTTTTTGTTTTCAAAGTATATTTTAGGCATTAGCTTTTTTGTTATTTGTTGTTAAGGCGGTGAAGGTTATAAAAGTTTCGGCATAGCCGAATATAGCTATCTAACTTGTTTTTATATTTTGTTCATATGTGTATATTTTAAAATAGATTGACTTTTGCTAGGAAAATTTTATAAAATATACCTATTTAAAATTGGACATCATTCTCCACCTTCTTCCAAGGAGTGGCTGTGCGAAGCTTATTTAAACTGAAGGAATTAGGATTAATAGGAAGCTTCACAGCGGGGCATGTTAGCATACTTAATGAAGTCGGGTTTGATAGTCGAACATTTTCCTCTGCCGCCCAAACGAATTATGTCGGTACTATAATTGAATTCGAGGCTACTCCCGTTATTGAAATTGGACTGGAGCGGAAAGATGGCTCGAAGAAGTAAGTAGGCACAGTAGCGCGTGTTTACTTCTTGGAAACAGATATCAGACGATCTTTTAGATTGCCTGATAGTTGGAGCGTTTTCCAGGCAGAAATTCTAGGTATTTACAAGGCCCTAGGATTACTGGAGGAGAATGTTGAGAGGGACACTGAGGTGACTATCTATGTGGATAATCAGGCAACAATAATGGCAATGACAAGTTATTGTGTCAGGTTCAGATTGGTGCTTGAGTGTAAGTGGGAATTTAGAAGGCTAATGGATGCCTACAGAATAAGACTCTGTTCCTGGGTTCCTGGTCTCTGCGATAATGAAATAGCTGATGAGCTAGCTCGTAAGGGCTCGGAGCTAGACAGGTCTTCGGTTAGGATTCCAATTGGGTCATATTTCATGGCCATAAGGGAATGGATTCTAGGAAGAACGAATCATGATTGGAGGAGTAGAATGGACTGCAGGGTATCTAGAGAGTTATGGCCTAGTTTTAAACCAGCAGATTCGATGCATCCTTTTTTTGGGCATGAGTCGTGGGATTCTAAGGGTCATTGTTGGTATGATTACCGGTCACCTCGCTATAGGGAATATGACCAGTAAGTGGGACTCCGGCACGTCAGAATTTTGTAGGGCGTGCGATGATGTGGAGAAGCTAGAAACACTGGAACACATACTCTGTCATTATCTGGCTTCAGTGTAGTAGCCATATTCTACACGAACTGGAGAAGGTTGCGGGTAGTGAACTCGAACACCTTATAGGGAAATGGTAATAAAGTGGCTTATAGATATTCGGGGTTAATTTATGAGCCTTGGGTTCCACGCATTTCTTTTCTTATATTTCTTTTCCTTTCTTTCTACTTTCTTTCTACTCTTGTGCCTTATTCTACTAGGGATCTTCTCTTTCTTCGTTTTATGGAGGCGTGAATACGCCGCCCTTTTTAACCTAATCTACCTTCTGCAGTTAAAAAAAAAAATAATAATGATATTTTTAATATTTTTATTGAATATGATTTAATTAGTCTCATTGGCATAGGTACGCCAGTCCAGAAAAAGTTTAGTCCCCCCAAAAATTTTAAAACATTTTTAAGGGAAAAGAAGTTAAAGAAGAAAAAACTTAAAAGCTTTGATTAGTTTGTTGTGATTATTCTACATACAATTTTTTTAATTAATAATTAATGGTATGTAGTTTATTTTTATCTCTTGCTGTTTTTGGAAAATTTTTTTGTGAAATATTTGACAATAAATATGGCACAGTATTCCGCACCAAAAAGAAAAATTATTACTACTTTTGATTTAAGGTGCCCAATTTCAATTAATTGTATACCACACAAAAGATATATTTATATATTAATTAACATTTCCATCATCTCGGTAGTACTTAATGTATATTTTACACTTTTTGAAAAAATTATTTATAAATTATAATTACTTCTAAAAAGTGATAAAATATCTCATTAGCAAATAAATATAGGTAACTGTTTTTAAGGAAACCTACAACTTCACCAATTTCAAGGTACTCGTATGTAGTTATATTGATTTTTAACAAATTATGATAACATTTCAAATAATATAAACAAATAATATTCGTATATCTAAATTACATTAAGAGAAGAACTGCAAAAGTAGTGAATTATAATAAAAGAAAATAATTTCTTCCAATGAAATTTCGGTTAAAATTTAAGTTCAATATTTTTAATAATGATATTCACATTTTCTTTAAGAAATTTGTAATGAATTTAACTGATATTTAGTACGACTTATCCTTATAAGAAACATGTGCTACAAATGCGAATAAAATCAATCTTATTTTGTTTTCCAAATTTTATATATATATGTGTTTATGTTCATTTATAACAAAATAAATAAATAAATAAAAAAATTAAGGACTGCGCACGAAAAAATATAATTTAGCTTATAAATATGAAGCCAATGGGTCAATCTTTCCAAAGCTTTATTTTTTTTAGAGATTCTTATATTCAAGTTTTAAACTTAAAAGAAAAATTATTTTTTTTAATTCATTTTAAATAAAATATTTAATATTTTCCGGAATACCCTAAATAAGAGTTTTATTTTGTTTTCGGTTAATTTTTGTTGTAATGGGTCCATTTAATTTTTAACTCTATTACATTTTTTACTCAGCTTTAAGTGTTCTTTTAATATTAATTTACTATGATCCAATAGATTTCAAATCGACTAAGTTCTCAGCAGTTTAATGGATAGGCCTCCTTTGGTACATAGCAGCACTATTTGTTTGATACCGCTCAGTTATTTTTTTGTTGTTGTAATAATGAGAACATAGATGAGGAAAAACAAATTAGAATTCATTGTGTTTTCTAACGATAGGTAGGAATCTTTTCTGACGGTACTCATTTACATGCATTTCTCTGTTAAAAGTGTCATTTGTTATAAATAAAGTGCTTCTTTATCTACATGCACAAATGAGTTGTTAGATCAAAGGTTAATTCAACAATTTAGATTTTTTTACACGATATCTATCTGATACATTTCCCATAATATTAGTGATATGTAATTCATGACCAAGATGTTTTGAAAAGTCCGTCAGTACGTACTTTTTATTAACCTTCAGACAGTACTCATGTTAAAAAAAAAGAAAAAAAAATAGTCTCAGTAATTTGATTCCTCTCTTTACCCTTCACATTTTATCTAGTGCTCCTGTTAAGAACTTTTACTTCATGAATGAGTCACGTTTCATCCAGATATGTAGAGATTTTATCTTAAAATTAATATTATTTATACTGCGATCTTACAGTCTATAAATCAAGTTTTTCTTTAGTTCAAACATGTTTCTGAAACTTGTTTCAAATAAGCAGAGGTTTGAATTTTAAGTTTGATTTCAAATTAAGAATCATTTGAGAAGTGTTTGAAAAATTTTACATTTTACTTGATAATAATAGCATTTCTTAATTTGACAATTAAATCCCATTTTTTGAGAAAGTTTTTATTTTCAAGTTATTTTCAAATAATTCTTAAACGTTTGACATTTGAGAAAGGATTTGATTTCTAATCACTCTCAATTTGTTATCAAATATTTGTGTTTGCTGGGTTATCAGTGTTCTTTGTATTTTTTGTTACTCAAAAAACTGAATTTCCCAACTAACTTGCACTCCTAGCCATTTGGTTATAAGTTTAAATTATTTGTTTGCATGAATTTGGTTAAACTTTAATTTTAAGAAAAGCTAATTATGATATTATTACAAAATTTGGCACATAGTTAGTTAGAATAATAAAAAAACTAAACAAGTTAACGGTATATTATTTTTTTCACGTAAAATAAAATTTATAAGCCCTAAAGTGTGCAAGGATTTTTTCATGCGCGGTCCTTTAAATATACAGAGAGCGCAACGTCAGAAAATTTCAGAACTTAAAAAGATTTTTTACATTAAAAGAAATATAAACATTCTTTCACTTACATAGTTTTTAAGACACTTGTCCAAAATAATTCTTTTACTGTTTCTAAGTTTTTCTATTGACTGATCTATGTCAAGGAAGTGTACTTTATTTTCAAAAAATTATAGAATTAAAAACTTATCAGCTTTTTCGAATCTAAAATGAAGGACTAAACTTAAAAATACACACATATTTAAAGAAATTTACTAAATACAAGAAATATTTTATTTTTGAATTATTAACAATTAAAAAAAAAATTGTAATTCAAATTTGTTATAAAAATATTTGTCATTAGAAAACATTTTATTTTTCTCGGGCTATAACCCCCCTAGAAAATTGTATAGCTACACCATTGTCTGTCTGTCTGGAAAATTATTCAAATTTATTAAAGTAGAATATCCTGCTTTTCTTCATATACATATTATTGAAGTCTCTGTAAAAAAATAATATTATTTATCTCATCATTAGTGCTTCATTTTTTTCTTTCTTAATCACATCTTAAATAGCTTTTTAGATATAATTTCATACAAAAGAAATAATATTTCTATTGTTATGTTGATTTATAAATTTAAATGAACATACTTTCAACATCTACTCCCCTAATTTCTACAAGTCTTTAAAGAATTACGAATTATTATTTATGATTTGTGATACTTAAGGCAAAATTTGTGTGAACATTTTTTCTGCTGTTTTCTCTCTCTTAATTTGGGTTAATGTACTTGGAACAAGTACATAATAGGGCTGCCAGATACTTTTTTTGGCTAACATTAAAATAAAAAAAAAAAAAAAAATTCTCAAAAAATCCTCACTTAACAAAAATAGGCATTTTATCATGCAAAACAATTAATTTTTTTTGCTTCACTCTTCTGTTTATAGAGATATTTTTTTGATGAATATTTTTATATAACTACATATGTATTTCAAAAAAAGTACATGATATACATAAGATATTAAACTTCAGATTCACCATCTTGTACATCAAATGAATTGGTATAACTTTAGAATTAAAATTGTACAACATATCAGACTAAATTATTGCCAACAGATTTTATTAATATTAACATACTAATGACCACGATAATATTCAGGGCAGATATTTGTGCAAAGCTTTGTTTCACTAGTCTTTATACTTGATGTATAAAAATTAGAAATTCTCAAAATAATTTTAGGCTCTTTTTCTGGGGAATATATTTAATATGGAGCAGTATCATGAAATTTTCCAGTATGATTTTTTTTTACAAAATAAGTAAGGAAACATTCACAATATATTCTAAAAATAAAGTATCAAATAAAACTATCGAGGATTTTTTTATTTAAATCAGTTTTGCACTGACAATTTACGTCTTTTAGATTCAAAGTATTAACCAGTTGAGAGGCAACACTTTAGAAATTCATATGTTGTATAGCATGAAACCGTTCTACTATCCATTGAAAAGTTAGACAGTGATAAAAAATTAAGCCAAGAATGTACGATTTTTTAAATTTTGCATTTTTTATAGAAAATTTGCGCACATAAGTGAAATTAAATTTAGAAAACAGAATTTTAAAGACGAAGTGATTCTCCATATTTCGAGGTATATCTCGTTGATGTTAGGAAACCAGGCATGGGATAACATAATCATAAACACCCATATGATTGGTGAAAATGCATATAAAAGGTCGGTATTTCCCTACTGACAAATACTGTTTTTATATAAATGGCCCAAAATATCGTGTAAACAGAATTTTTTGATAAATGACGCTTACAATTAAAAAAAAAAAAAAAAAAAAAATACAAACATTTTAAGCATTTTTTAAATTTTTGCTAAATTTTCATATTTTGTTTCGCATCTTTTAATATAAGATATGACTTTAGATTATCGAAAAGCATTTGGTAAATATCGTCTTAACCATTAAGACGATTTTTTTCAGGTACAATTCTGTTCCAAACACATTTCGCATTCTGACAACTATACTTCGCGGATAAATTACGTAATATTTTATTTGTTATAATTTAGGGGGCGTCAAAATACTTAAGGACTTATAATTATAAGGATCAAGAAGATATTCTTCACCCCAAACATCAGTCCCACATATTTCGCATTATAGTTCGAATTTTAAAATAATAATAACTATTTTCCATGTAAAACTTATTACTAACTAATGTTTAAAATTTTGTGAAAATTCCCCTAAAAAAAACTAAAATTTTCCTTTTTATAAGAAATATTATCATAAGTAGTTAGGTTTAAATGACTATATTTTAAAAATCAGTTTTAATATTCATTTTACTTTTTCAGTAAAATATCTCATAGTTTGTTTTTATCCCTAATTTTTTAATATTTTTAACCAACAATAATTTTTTGCTATTTATAAAGTCGTGTAAAAAATAAATTAAAATTTTTTTTATTTCAATAAATATCAAAAAATTTAGTGATAGTTTTGACATATGCTAACAGAACTTTATATGTTTTATGAAATCGCTTTAAACTTCAAAACTTTTGAGAACATTGATAAAAATGATTAATGTATAAAATAAATGTATAAAAATGAAAAATTCTTCAAAAAATATATTAGGTTTCCTTTCTGGGATGTATGTATATTTAATTGGGTATCATAAGATTTTCCAAGACGATTTTTTTTTACAAAATAAGTAAGGAGACATTTATATATTTGACAAATAAAGTATCAAATAAGTATCAAATAAAGTATCATATTATCGAAAAGGTCAAAATCGAAACGAACATTGAGAAAAGCAAAATCTTAAGAAATTGCCAAATGACTTGTTTTGCTTTTTCCTGAAAAAGTGAAAAATCATAATCAATTTTCAGATATTTATCATTAATATTCCCTAGATTGTTTATTACATTTAAATTCGCATTTCAACACTTATCTAAATAAGAAAGGAAGAAAATGCAACTCTTTAAACCTTAAAAATAATAGCCGATAATTCTACTGTAGTCAATCAGGTACTATCGGATATTAATGAGTTAAAATGCCTCCTGAAGCTTCATTATTGTTAAGCTCATAACCGAAAAAATTCTTTCTACATATGCACTGCTTTTAAGCATATTAATTTATAATCACATGTAAATGTAGCATTTTTAAAACTATATACATTTACCCAAAATTCTAATTCTATTAACTAAACAAACCCAAAATATTTTAGATATCCCCAAAAAATTCCTCAATCCCCAAACCAAAATGTTTTTTTCTGCAACAAAAATTCCTCTGGTACATAAAGTCAAAACGCCCTTAATCAACAAATTCAACATAAGTTTCACATTTTTCAATATTTAGTATATTGTTTTTAAACGAAAAAAAAAAAAAAAAAACTAAATGGAAAACTTGCCATCATCAATCAGTTAAAATGCTATATAAAGTAATGTTTCCATGTTATAATAAAACATATTTTCATTTCACTTTCTTTTCTTTTTTTAATATATCAATTCATTATTTTTTAACGTATTACCAAAACGGGCGGTTAGGATGGGAGAAAAAATATAAAAAATTTAATAGAAACTTTATTTGTTTTAAATTTTAATGCCTTTTTGTTGTTAAATATAAATAAGCAAATCAGTGGGTAAATGAGTGAATGAATGACTGACTGACTAAGTGACTGACTGACTAAGCGAGTGCATGAATGTAATGAAGGTAATTGATTGTTTATTTTATGTTATTTCCATTGTTGTTGTTTATTACAACATTATTATTTATGATTAATTTGCTGCTTCATATTTATAATATTTATCTATATTATGTTTTATGTTTTTTTTTTTTTTTTTTTTGTTACATGCTGCTGTTGTTGAAGCCATTTTACATTTTATAAAAGCAAACACATTTTCAGCTACATATATACATTCCTTCAAACATTTGGAAGATAAATATGCTAATCGTTCTAACGTCACTTCTTAGTGACTTCTTGATGATTGTCTGATGATTGTTTCATCTACCAAAAGTATATTTTATAGTCAATTCTGGAAGATAATATGATGATAGTTCGAATTTAACACAGACAAGTTAGAGCGCTATATTCGGCTATACCGAATCTTTTATACCCTTCACAACCTTACCGACAAATAATAACATTTATGCCTTAAAGTATGCTTTCACATTTTCACATTTATATTTAAAAAAATTATATATATAAACATGTATATATACATACTACAAAAAATTAAACTATCATAGCAAGTGTTGCTTCCTTAAAAACAACAACACTGCTAGCTTATGATAACTTTTAAATTTATATAAATACATATATATGTGTGTATATCGATACATGCTTATACAAGAAACAATAACAACATTGGGTCATTTCAATGTTTCTATTTCCAAGTAAAAAAACGTCCAAACATACACAAAAAGTTATTGTGAGTAATAACCAACGATAGCCAACTTAGCTCCAGGTCCCAAACATAATCGGCCAGTTTAACAGTGTTGCCAGTTTAGCCACTTTTAAGGCGAAATCTAACCTTTTTATTTTGCTTTTAGCCTCAATATTTTCATTTTAGCTTCTAGCCTCTTTTATACCATACACCATCATAGGTAGTTAGGGTATTATGCGTTTGTTCTATTCCTAACGCATAGAAAAAGTTATCCAATACCCACCTTAAAGTATACCAATCGACTCGGAATCACTTTTTAAATCGATCTAACGATGTCCGTCCGTCTGGCTGCCTGGACGGGTGGGCGGCTTTCCATGTAAACCTTGTCGCAATTTTAAAGATAATTCAATGAAATTTAGCACGAGATACTTTTATGATACAAGGACGAAGCCTATTGAAAGTGGTTGTGATCGATCCATTATTTCACCAGCTCCCATACAAATGTCCCCGCGGAATAGAGTTTAAACACTTAAAAATGCCTAAAAAATAAGAATATTTTAATTAAATTTGGTCCAAAGTAGTTCTGTACAAGTATCAATCTTTGTACCAAATTTTATGAAGATTAGTCTACAATTGACCATAGCTATGGGAGCTATGGTCTTTCTTCCGAAAATCATTTTAACGTGCATAAATCCCATACGAATGTTAGTATCAAGTTAATATTCGACTTAAATAAGTTTTATGCAAGTAAAAACAGCCTAGCGATATTTTATTTTATGTGCCTAATTTACCATAGTTCCTATATAAACCCACTTTCAGGAATCGCCCTAAAGTGCATAAAATCATCTAGATGTTAGTATCAACCTATTATTCTGCATTTGTATATTTTATTTAACATTTAGCAAAATTGGACACAGATGTAATATAAGTCCCTCCTTGAATTTTTATGCTCATACACAATGGGGTAGGGTATCATATAGTCGGTCTTTACCGACAATATATTTCTTTCTTTTTGCCTTTTAAAATTGCCTGAAAAAGGCTAGAATGTTAGTATTTCAACAGCGAAGAAAAAATTGTTATTAACTATTACTAATTTTGTTTCCACAGATTCATCTATTTAAGCATTTTTGTGTACTTATTCGCAAAGAAAAGCTATATTATTTATATTTATCAAAAACTCGCCAGCAGCGCTTCTTATTCAAATAAAAAAATAACAATTAATTTTATGAAACTACCAAACCGATTATTATAATTGTTTTTCATTAACCATAGAAACTATTTATTAATATAATTTTGTTTATTTATAATTTTATTTATTTTTATTTAAAAATAAATTCTTAATCAAAAATCAATTATAATTAAAATGATGAAAAATCATTCAAAACATTAGATGTTTAAACTCCATTTTTCATATGAAATATAAAGCAAATTTGTATGGAAAGCTTTTGGGCAATTTTTCAATTAGTGATTTTACTAGCAGCTGTTCTACGTGTTATTTATAAATTTATTATAATGTCTTTAAAAAAATATCAAGAACTAATGACAGCGGAAAAAATAAGGTTTTATATTGAAGGGTTTATTTTTTTGGAACGTTTAGCCTTTTTTGGCTGTTTTTTAAGGTTCAATTTATTCCCTCTTTTTCTCGCTTTTGACAACACTTCACATAACATGAACGTCAATGAAACACCCAACTTTGAGAGGAAAACAAAAGGCCCAACTAGTCAACTTTGCAAGACAACACATAATGAAAAAAAGTAGCGTAAAACATTTTGTAAAAACAGTTAATTAAAGAAAATGATACTTATACGTTTTTCAACATTCATTGTGTGAACACTGTTCTTTGGTTATTTTGTGAAGAAAAAAAAAACCTATTTTCCATAGACTTCTACGATAAGCTGCCTAGAATTTTTGTGTCAATAGCTATTTACATACATCTGCATAAAGCATATTGAAACAGCTGATTTAATTTGTTCACTGGTTGGTCCTAAAAAGTTGTTTAAGATAACTACAATAATATTGTATGCAAAAAGTTCCCATTTTAACAGCCCACATAAACGTAACAGAATATGTAAGATTTTTCTGTCAGAGAGTGTCAAATTCGCTCTCTGAGAGAATTAATTCACTTCTAGACTCAAATATTAGTATCATAAGAAGTATTATGAGACTGTTGTGATGAGATTTCTCTACACAACCATCTTATAAGATGAACTGTAAAAAATGAACATATACGAAAGCTTGTTTGTGTATGTAGATGTGTATTTTGGAACAATGATATCTTATAGAATTTATTATAACATGTATATCCCTTATTTAAGATTTAACATAATACAAATAAAATGGCTACTCTCTTCAGTCGGCGTAGTATCTCACATATTATATCATCATCAATCTCTGTTGTAGACCTGGGGTAAGAGTACAAAACACTAACACATTCTTATTTAAGCGCCTTTATTTTTGAATATCGTTGGTGTATACAAGCAAAAAGTACGGCTTGTTTATACAAAAAACAACAACAATGAAAGTCATTGCAATGCTTTTTATATATGTTTAAGTGAGTATATTAATAATATATTTTTTTTCAGTATTCTGCCTATAACTCGGTTGTTTATGGACCGATTTGGTTAGCTCAAAAAAGTATTTAAAATATATTTGTACCAAAACGAATTCTGAAGCTTATATAGAAACTTCACAAAGTTCAAAAATGCGTTTTGACTGATATCTCAATTACTAATGAACCAATTACTTTCATTTATTCTGCAAAAAAATTCCAAAATTAGAGGTCTTTTAGGTTCTTTTAGCGACATCTCAGCCATTAATCCGATTTTGCTGATTCTTATTAGTGCCATTCTAAGGAGTATTCCCTATAATTTGATATATACAAATTTTTATAAAGCCCCAATTATCGATATATATATATATATATATATATATATATATATATGATAACTGGAGCTTTCTAAAAACTTTCAATAGACAAATAAGCAGACAGGTATCATTTTATCGACTTCTATATCGATAAGGATCCAGAAGATATATACTTTTTTGAGTCTTAAATGAATATTGTAGAAATTACAAACGGAACGACAAACTTATATTTACTCTTTACAAATGTGGTAAAGGTTATAACAAAATACATTACTATTTTTTACAGTTTTAACGTGTGTTAGGAAGACTGGCAGTTTTTCATGAAAAAAAACAACACAATAGAGAATCAGGTAAAATCATGAACTCCAGTAATAATTTAACTTAATTACAGTTTGGTTGTAATAAATTATAAATACGAGAGGAAAAATTATTCTGATAATTAATTGCTTTATTTTAGTTTATTAATATAATGTTTTTAAATAATTAACAAAGGATATTTTATAAAAGAAAGTATATATTATTAAGCTTTTACTTGGTAATATCAAACTTTTCTCACAATTTTAATTTATTTTAGCAAAAAACCCCATCAAACAAATAAGTATATGTATATTTAGATGGTCAAAAACTTCGCTGGTAAAAATGTTTTCTAGCGTTTTTTTGCACAAAATGTATAATATTAATATAATTTAATTACACAAATTATTATTAATTTTTAAAAGTGCCAGAAGTTTGTCATGAAGATTTTATTTGGATTTCCTTAAATACGAAAATTATTTCTATTTGAATTGCTTTTTTTTGCAATGTATATGGTGAATTCTCTTTTTAAGTTTACGTTTCTGAAACCGACCTTAAACTTGAAATATTTTTTTTTAATTCTATAACAACCGTTAATACAATTATGTTAACAATACTTGGTGGAGTTAAACAACAATAATTCAAAATTTGAAATGGTTCCATGTGTTAAAAAATCCAAAAAAAGTTTGTAAATAAATTTTTTTTTCTTTCTTTTGAATACAGTAATCTCGTATCCAATTTCTCTAATATAAACTACAAACACTTGTAAAAATAGGCCAACTTGTGTTTAATCAATGTGTCGTGGATCAGTGTTGAATTATATTGTGGACAAAATTTTTAAAACTTTAATTTTTTGCAGTTTTTCGATTAGAAAATTTCTCAGCTTCGAGTATTGCAAAATAAGGAATGAATTTGACAAGTGCAATGTAATTATGAATTGTTTGAAATACATCTACTTAATGTACCCCTAAAACAGCGCTATAAGAGATGCCCTAACTTGGGGAGAAAAAACGTGATTTTCTCTAAGACGTGCCTTTTTCGCGAATCACACTCACACCGTAATTTTAAATTACAAATTATATTTTTAAATTGTGGTGGCGCGATAAAATATTTTATGTAAAAAAGTTATAACTCTTTAAAATCGATCTAAAATTTTGCGCACTTTAGCATTTTTTACTATAAACTATAATAAAATGTATCGAAATTTTTAAAATTTTTATAAATTTTTGATTCTTAACTACCATAACATCATCTCTTGTCCATTAAAATCATTTAAAATTTTTTTGTTGTCAGATATTAAAAATATATCAACAAATGTTATAAAATTGAAACACAAAAAATAAAAAAAAATTTATAAGAAATCCAAAATTTTAGATCATTTATCTAAAATCTCAAGAAAATACAGTCATTTGAACCTAAAAAAAGTAAAAAAGAAAAATTGAGTTGAAACTTTGCAGGATTTTTTATTTAATTCAGTTTTGCACTGACAATTTACGTCTTTTAGATTCAAACTATTAACGAGTGGAGAGGCAACGTCCTGGAAAGTCGTAGGTTGTATAGCAAGTAACTATTTTACTATTATGAAAGATTATGTGGTGATAAAAAATTAAACCAAAAATGTAAAATTTTTTAAATTTTGCATTTTTTTATAGAAAATTTACGCGCATAAGTGAAATTAAATCAACATAACCGAATTTTAAAAACGAAGTGATTCTTTATAGTTTGAGGTATATCCCGTTGATGTTAGGAAACCAGGCATGAGATACCATTATCATAAACTGGCATGTAATTGGCGTAAATGTATGTGTTACGCTACTGACTTATACTGATTTTATAGGAATTGCCTAAAATGTCATGTAAACGGAATTTTTTCAAAGGGGCGTTAAAAAATTTATAAATGTAGAAATTTTATGCCCTTTTTAAATATTCACCAAATTTTCAAATTTTATTCCGCATCTTTTAAAATAAGATATGACTTTAGATTATCGAAAAGTAACTGTAAAAAATCGTCTTAATGGTTAATATTGATAATTTGAAAAGATTCTTGTCTAAACACATTTCGCTTGCTGACAACTATTTTACGAGTAATATTGATGTCAGATGAAATCGTTTTCTTTGTTTGATACTAAAATTCAGGGGACACCAAAATACTTATGGTCTTATAATTATATGGACCAAGAAGATTCTCGTCACCCCAGAAATCAGCCCTACATATTTCGCATTATAGTTTGAATTTTAAAATAATAAAACAAAAAAACATAAACTAACATACATAGAAAAAAATTCATATATTTGCAAACTTTTTTCATAAATATTATGAATCGGACGTGACTTTTTTTCTCGAACTTTTTTTATAAAAAATAATTTTTTTTCATAGATATTATTAAATTGTACATAAAGAAAGTTTTAGGTATTTCACAAAAATTTTGTTAAAACATTGATTTAGTTTTATTAGATTTGATTGCAAATGTTAAATGAAAATAGTTATATATGAAAATATTAAGAACAGATGTCTTAAAATAGCGAAATTCCAAGAAAAATCTGTTAAAAAATACTGTTTAGAAATTTGTGTAGTTTTGCAGCACACAATTTTGATAAAAAAGCGATTCTGTTCTCAAAATGTATCTTAACTTAAAAATTTCAAAAGAAAATTTCAAAAATATTTTACGAAATTAAAATATAAATGAAAATTTGAAAAATTTGTTCAGTCTTCTTGACTTTTGATTCGTTTAAAAAAATACAAAAAAAAGAAAAAATTAATATTTAAGGAATTATTTTTAAATATTATGTACTGAAATCAAATAAAGTAAATTTTTATATTTATGTACAAACTTTTTTCTGTGTGTTTAAAAGTTTGTGAAAATTCACTTAAAAAAAGAAAAAAAAAAAACAAAAATTGCGTTTTTTTTAAGAAATATTATCATAAGTATTAAGGTTTAAACGACTATATTTTTCAAATCATTTATTTTATTTTTTACTAATAATTTTTAAAAATTTTTAACCAACAACTGCTATTTATGAAATCGTGGAAAAGATATAATTAAATTTTTTTCTTTTCTTTCGATAAATATTAAAAATTTAGCAATAGTTTTGACATGTGCTAATAGCACTTTAGATGTTATACGAGAGCGCATTGTTTTGGTTTCGATAAAGTAAAACCTTTACCTTAAAAATTTTTTTGAAGGTCTCAGCTTTAAAGCTCCCCAACTTTTGAGCGCATTGCATGACTAAATATTGATTAATAAAACCACAAATCGACGTTCGTTAAAAAAAAAAAATGAAAATATTTTTATTCAAAATTTTCAAATTTTTTAAAATTTCTCATATGCATATTTGTGATATAAAAAAAATTTTCATTATTGTTAAAATATATATAATATTAAAAAACACTAGTTTTCATCAGTAATACAAAAATAGTAAAATCATCTTCTAGAAGATACTAAGGCGACACTCTCTGTGAGCATGATTAGGGTGACGTCCAGAAAACTCTTTTACGACACTTCTAGAAGTGTCTTCGTCGTGTCCTCTGAAAGGAACTTCCATGAAGAACAGTTCTTCTTGGGAATGACTGTCAACATCTGAACAACTCTTCTTACTGACTTTCGCAATAGAAAATGTTTGCAGGGTTATTTTGCCTTAATGTATTATCTGCGTTTGTATGTGTGAAAGAGAGTGTATATAATTTATTGTAATTTTATTCCAAACATAATTTTTAATGTATATTTCATTGTATTTCTTCTTTTTTAACGTTGATTTTATTCACTCATACTCCATTTCTTATTTTTCTTTTGTTCTCTTTTCTAGGTAAGACAACAGAGAAAACAAGGCGAAAAGTAAGCGAAAAACATTATTTTACTTTTAAACAATTCAATGTTTTCTTGAACAAGTGCAAACATTCCTACAACATAAACATACATAAAATAATTTGGATACTTAACCCTTAACTGTAAGGAGGTTACATAATAGGTATTCAACTTCTTTTTAATATAATTTAAAGTAACAAATAAAATTTTGAAATTGGTTTTAAACTTTAATATAAACTATAGTTCAATTTAAATATAGTCTAAATTGTAGATTTATATTTAGTCTGACTTATAATCTAGTCTAGGGGTTAAAATATAGACCAAAATTAAGACTACAGACTAGAACACAAAATAGAATATACAAAAAACTAAAAATTTGACTTTAGGCTAAGCTATAGTTTAGAATATAGACCAGATTATAGTTTAGACTATAGACTAAACTATGGTTTAGATTATAGACTAGATTATGGACTATAGTTTATATTATAGAATATACTATAGTCTCAACTATAGATTAGACTATAGTTAAGACTATAGATTTGACTATAGTTAATCTATAGATTAAACTATAGTTTTGACTGTAAGCTAGACTACAATTTAAATTATAGACTAGACTATAGTTAAAACTATAGACTATAATATATTTTAGACTATGGACTAGACTGTAGTTAAGACTATAGACTATAGTTTAGAATGTAAACTAGGCTATAGACTAGACTGTAGTTTGGACTATAGACTAGGTTTAGGCTATAGTCTAGTATGTATTTTGGAACATATAATATATTGTAGTTTAGATTATAGACTAGACTATAGTTTGACTATAGTTTACACTATAGACTAGATAACAGTTTAGACTATAGTTTATAGAGTATAATTTAGACTATAGACTAGACTATAATTAATACTACAGTTTAAACTATAGTATAAACTATATTTTAGACTTAGTTTAGACTATAATTTAGACTGTTAGTTTATACTATAAATTTGGACTATAAGTTAGACTGTAGTTTAAACTATAGACTACACTATAGTTTACACTACAAACTAGACTATAGTTTAGACTATAGACTATAATGTAGTTTAAACTATAGACCAGACTATACTATAGTTTAGACTCTAGGCTAGGATATAGTTTAGACTATAGGCTAGCGTATAATTTAGAATATAGTTTAGACTATAATTTATATACTCGTAGTTTAGACTACTGTAGACTACAGTTTAGACTATAATATAGACTATAGTTTAGACTAAAGTTTAGACTACATTTTAAGCCATAGTTTATACTACAGACTACACAACACTTTACTTTAAACATTTCTCTATAGTTTAAAATACAGCGAGATGATTAAAGTATGAATTCTAAAGAAGGGTTAAATGTAAATAGCTTAAATTTGTATTTTGTATTTTTGTTAGTTTTTTCCTATGAATACCTTAGTACATATGCGGAACATTAATTATTCATAGATTCGTATAATAATGTATTTGTAACATTTTGCTGTAGTTCTAGTATTTCAGTTGCTACTGCTACAGCTGCTGCTGATTTTGGTGTTTTCGTTGATGTTATTCTACTTAGTTGTTAACTAACCTTGGTACTAATAATTCTTAAACACTCGCGTAAGCAGTTCTAGTAACTCATACCAAAAGTGCAAGCAGTAAGCAAAAACATTAAGGGAATATAAAAATCTGGTCATAGATCTGTTCGAAAGAATTTAGGAGTATTTTAATTTAAACTGATTTTTATAGAAATATATTTGTACTCATTTATATGTATGTATAAATATCGCAAGTATGTATATAAGTACTTATATGTTAATGTTGTTAGAAACGAAATACTCTTATACTCATATACATATTACTTGAAGTCATTAATTTGTTGCCAAGAGAATTTTCAGGGCCGTTTAGTGTAGGTTTTTTGTTTATATTACATGCTCTTACTCCCATTGGAGTAATAAGAATAATAAGGTAGGTGAGAGTCATCATAATATACATACTTTGTAATAATAACATCTAGAATTTAAGTATTTTTCAAGTCTATCAAAATGAATATAAAACTAAGTAAGTGCTAAAAAAATAGAAGTGTCCCATGTGTAACCATGATTTAAATGAGTGAGTGAATGAATAAATATTGTAACTTTAGTAAGTGATTAATGGCAATGACCTGAGGTGATAAAATGAGGGAGAATTCTTCTACTACTCATGATATATTCTATTGCTAATGTTTACTTAAATCATTTTTATCACATTTTGTTTTTCGGTCAATTAGGCAAATATATCTGTATGCATAATTAAATTAAATAGATTGTATTTTATTTTTTATGGAGCTACTTATTTGAATGATTAATTAATAGTGAAAATTTTTTAAAGCTTAAGAAACTAATGAAAATTTTATATAATTTGTATAAATACATAGAAAAAAAATTAAATTTCGTAATCAAATACTAAATTTGTAAAACTAAATTCATTTATTAATAAAAGTTTAAATAATAATTTAAATAATAATTTTAAACAAAGCAATTAAAAAATGTTCAAACAAATTTTATTTTTGGATCGATATAATATTTAACAAAAATTATTTTCTGACAGCTATTATTATAAATTAACTAAAATCATACAATAAAGTAGATAAATTAGTACTAAAAATTGTGGAAAAGGTAGATGTTAATGGCAAATAAAAATAGATATATGTTATAATATGGAAATTTTAATCCTTCGACACTTCTTGGACTCTCTGAGAATGAGCAAATTGATTTAAAGAAAAGAAAGCAAGATTTTGTTAAAATTGAAAAGAAGTGAAAATTAACCATTACTTAGCATTTGTAGTTTGGGAATTTTTTGAAACGAAAATAAAGTTACTGGACAGCTGCTCATATAGAAAAACTTTATTAAATTGACCTACAAGGGAATCCTCGATATGATTTCGTCCATTAATCCGTAAATAAAGCCATTAGCCTTTAAATATCTTGTTATATATAATATATACTGCCAAATATTTGAAAATTCTATATATAAATATAATTGTTTTGTTTTTCATATAGTTTTTGAATTTTTTTTATAACCAATAAAACAATATATTAATATCTAATAATTATTTTAATCAGATTTTATTTCAATTCAAAAATTATTTGTTTAAGCTAATTTTTTACATATATTAAATATTTTGGTTTTGAAATTTAGCATATAAAATTACCCAACAGGGGATGACTCTCATTGATTAAATGATTGATTGTAAATTGAGGTTGTTCGATAAGTCAATGTAATTAATTATGATAGATAACGAAATTAAACTTCTTGCCGGGAGAAAAAAAATCATAAAACCGAAATATGATGAATATTGAATTAATTAATTTTAATGGGTAGATATGTTCAAGAGGCTAGAGGGTAAGGAAATGTGTCTTACAGGGCATATCTGGAATTGAGAACAGAAACTAGTTGCAAAACCTTTTGTAAACACCGAAATATGTTAAAATCTATTATAAGAAGTGCTCATGCTAAAAATTGTGATAATTTATTTTTCAAATGTAGTCCTGCACAGATGTTGAATGAGTTAAAAAATAAATAATAAAATATTGCTAATGATGACGATAGAAATATTAATAATTGTAACTTTGAAGCAGAAGACTATAATGATTATGTCATTTTACCAGCTGTACCTAATGCTCCATTAGTTTCATATAAACAAACAAATAGTATTCATAACGGTTTTTCTTTTAGAAATATTACTGAATATGTAGTTTGGCATGCAATTAGGCGAATAAAATCAAATTGTATTGATATTATTTAAATTTCTAAAACTAATTTTTTGCTAAAATTTCCACCAACCTTACACATATTTTTAATTATATATAACCATTATTATATAACCATTCAATACGGGAAGGTTTCTTTGTTCAAAAATGGAAATTTACCACCATTGTTCCTATTTTAAAGTGTGGTAAGAAGAACTTAATTTTAAATTATAGACCAGTTTCGAAATTAGCAAATGTTGCTAATGTGTTTGAACATATAATCTGTGACAAATTATTTTTTTACCTTTTTTTACAAAATAGCAGGGTGTTAATTCCAAAGAAGTGTAATCCGCAAAACTTCCACTCGATTTATACCTTCGTGTAGAGAGCTAGAGTTCTCGAATTTAGCTGCCTGAGTTTAATGGTCTTCGTTCATATCAATCTCAGATTTATGTGGTACTGCACCAAAACCAATCTTATAAAAGTTAGGTTATCAAAATGGATTGCATGTGAGAAATGTGTGCTTCGAAAAACCGTAACACGATACAGTTAGGCGACATCAAACACTTAGTCAATGTGGGAGTGAGACTTAAATTTATCGAAGGACAAACAACAAGACTTAAGAAATAATTACGGTGACGCGAGAATTGTTCCCCAATCCAGGGCTACTTTGCGAATATGTCTCACACTTTGAAAAGGGTATTCAAGTTGATGTTGTCTACACTGATTTTGATTTCTCAAATGCTGAGTTGTTTGCGTCATTATATAACCAATAGATATTGTGCTGTTTCTATTGATAGATTAATCTCGAATATATTCACTCTCACTTCTCGTATACCACAAGGTAGTATCTTGGGCTCATTATTTTTTTTTATTATCTTTATTAATGATATATATCATTGCTTTAAATATTCTAATTATATGCTGTATACTGATGATCTTTAAATATATTAAACCAATTTATACTACGGCTAATTTAAATGATTTTCAAGAGGATATTAATAGAGTTGTTATGTGGTCAGATGATTTTTCATAGATGTCGAAACGTTTTAGTTACCCAATATGTTATGAAAAATTAAATTTTGGAATTAGTAGATGATATATTAGACCTTGGTGTCATTTTTGATCATTAGTTTACTTGTGTAAATCATTTAAATTATATTTTTCCTTGATTTTACTCTCTGTTAAATTTTATAAGACGAAATTCCACCAATCTTGATTATCACACTAAGAAAATATTATTTTTCACTTTTGTTCGATCTATATTAGAATAGGCATTGTTTATTTGGAGTCATAATTTTAACATTCACATTAATCGTTTGAAAAAGTCTAAATTAAATTCTTAAAACTTATATTTTCGTTTTTAAATTTTTCAATACCTTTTACATCTTATGAAAATAGATGTAGTATTTGGATATCAATGAAATCTTTAGAAATTCAAAGAAAAATTTCTCCATTATTATTTCTTCATGGAATTATTTCAGGCGGTATTGATTGTCCAATCTTTCTCAATTGTATTCAAATAAATGTTCTGAGAATTTCTGCATGATTTGCCGGAATTACGGTAATGTCTTGTCATTTATGGTATAAATTATGTTTTTGACAAGTGTATGCCAAACATACGACAAATAAATGAGATTTGCGATTTCCTTAATGATGCTGTATTTGGGACATTTTCTCAATTTTGTCATTTAAAAATGGAGTAACATGCCAACATAGATGACGCTATTGTCAAACTTGTTCTCAACATGTATTTTATTGACGACAAATTTTAAAATTTCCTGGAGAAATCGTCGATAAAAACGCTATTGAAAGAAGTCTGGCCAACTGGGTCCTTAGCCAGTTGAAAAAATTAGCAAGAGATGATTTTTGCGCGTACGGAAAATTACTAAAAAATTTTCAGAAAATATAAAGAAAATAGAGAGTAGCGAACTGTACACTACTTTCGAACATTATTTAAACTAAATAAAAGTATGTATATAATTATAAGTTAATTTATTATAATCAATCTTATATGTTGAAGTAAAAGACATAGTACTGAATTGCTCCTTAGTAAAAATATATATTATGTACGATATTCAGGGCTGTCAGATGTAGCAATTTTTCGCCAAACGTGGGGATTTTTAAATGCTTTTAGTGACAGAATTTTCCATTTGGTAACATGATGAAATTTTCAGCGATATATAACATGGTGACGATTTGTTTGGCTAATTTTATTAAATAGGCAATTGTGGAGAAAAACTATAAAATTTTCTTACTAGAATTCGACTGTTTTTAGTAATTGCCTTAATTTGTAAATAGCTTAAACTTAGTTTACAAAATTTTATACCTAAAAAATATATTTTATAATACTTATGTATGTATTATATACTTGATAATTTATTTTTCATCATCTTTCAAATATATTAAGTGTTTTAATGATTTCGGTCACAATGAAATTAACGTTTATGAATAAATTAATTCTTTGAAACAATTTATTAGTTTAATGGGACCAATGTCGTTATATAATGTTAGAATTATTCTTTAAAAAAATAAAATAAAGTCCAATAAAATTTAGAAGTTGGTGATCAAAAAAAAAAAAAAAAAAAAAAAATATTACTACAATTCTGTAAGTAAACTAACTGATGTTACAAATGAGCAACTTTTCAAACAAAAATATAAAATAGGGCTAACACTGTTGTAATTTAAGTATGCAATATGTTTTCAATAAATTTTTTGTTTAATATATATAAATAATGTACTTTTTATTTTTCTAATTTTAAATTAATTTGTTACTTCCATAATTAAGTCTAAACACACATATCGCGAATACGAGCTCTAATTTCGAAAAACTGCTGTCACCATTGAATTCACCGTACCCGAATTAGTTTCACCAGAAGGGTGCCCAATTTGTTAAAATTTGAAACTAGCACAGTGTCATTATTAGCTATTGCAATTATTACTGGCTTTGTTAAAGATGAACTTATATTTACAAATTATACGAAATTTTAAGTACTAAAAATTGTACGGCGTTTAATACTTAATTTTCTAGTATTTCTTTAAAAAATCAAATAAAATTTTAAGTTGGCGATTTTTGGCGATTTTTGATTAACAATTTGGCGACAGAGTCTCAAACAAATCTGACAATCCTGACCATATCTATTGATGGACATCTTCCGTTACCGGATAAAATCAGTGCGACGATCGCTGTCTGGTTATGGGAATGGGAAATGCAATTAATAAACTATAGAAAATAGAAAAAAAACGAAAAAAGAAAAAGACAAAAAAACAAGAGTGTAAAATATTTGGGGAGTCAAGATGAAATATCATATCAGTTCTGAATGTTTTGAATACTACTGTTGGAATGATTTCTGTATTTTATAAACACTGGTGCATATTCCTGTAGTTGCATATCAATGTTTTTATTCAAGCTACCAAAAAATTTGGCTAAAAGTAATTAAGGTGCTACAAATTAATTCTTTAAATTATTTATTGACTTCACTTAAAAAAATTAATAACACAAAACTTATAATATAAATAAAATTTCTTCACTGTAATTGTAGTAGTTTAATGCCATTTTTTATGGCATTTTTCCATATACGCACATAAATTAATAAACCAACTTAGCATTTATCAATAATATGTTGATCAATCTTTGTTTCGGATAACTTCAAAAACTCAATTTTTTCCTAGACTTGCTTAATTTTTAGTTTTAACTCCGTTATTGTTATTATAGTTTCATTCTGTGCATTTCTTGCGTAAACGTTGCAGGCCAAGTACCCCCACAGATTCTCCACTGGATCTAAATCCGTACTGCAAGCCAGCCAGTTTCATAGTGGAATACTTTGTTCATTAAACCACGATTTAGATTGTTTTGAGACATGGATTGCAGCGTTGCTCTGTTGGAATATGCAATCTTCTCTATTTTTTCATCCGTGAATAAGAGACGAGCATCTTCATTATAAATTGCACTGTTCATTTTAGTTGGAGCAAAATATATTTTTGATTTTCTTTCAACAGAGAACAATACACTGCATCCACAGAAATTGTGTTTCGAGAAACGTATTTCGTTCAACCTCAAATCATGCCAATAGCAAGATTATGAATTTTTTTAGTTTGACCGTCCAATTACTTCTGCACTTTCTTCAGAAAGCCTAGAATAACTTCTTCCGAATGGTGAATTTTTTGTCCAATTAGAACAGCCTTGAGCACGAAAAGATTTGTTCCTGAACTGTAAGAAAGTATTTCCAGTAAACAGAGATGTTGTCATCAGAAACTTACATTAAGTGAAACAAACAACTAAACATTTTTTAATATATATATAGAAAAATTTTTGCTCGACTGCGTTTATGGTAATATTCCACTGAAAGGATCACCAATATGTTCTGATTGCTAAATTAAAGAAGACAACAAAAGTAACAAACAAATATTTCTTGCATAAAAAAGTACCGATATATCGCAAGTTATTGTAACAACACAACATTGTTTTTAGTCAAGAGAAACGAATATACCTGAAAGAAAAACAAAAATTTTAAATGCGTTTATAGTAATATGCACTAGTGTATATTATTAGCGGTCATTTATATATCATTGGTTTTAAGTGGATTCCAAAGATTACTATAACAATTTTGCCTTAAAAGTATGAATTATTTTAAGTTTATCCTATATCCTACGTGTTTTACTTCTTTATAGTCGTTTTCATTTTTGGCTGTAACTTTTTGTTTCGTCAACATTACATTCCATAGAAAAAGGTAGGTAAATAAATTATTAAATTCTTTTTAATAAATAAAAAATATCAAATAAAATAAAACAAAATAAGTGACTAACTAAAAAGAAGAGGAAAAGGAAACATTTGTTCTTATTACTTTGAGGCATCATAGAGAGTTAGAGAAAGTATTTACATTGTCATAGTCTTTGAGGCTTTTTTTTTGTACTTTTTTATCTTCATACTGCTAAATTCGTTGTTATTGTCATTGTTAAAGTTTTGAGATGCCAATCTCAATACCAAAAAAAAAAAAAAAACCTTTCTCTTCTGCTACTTACTACATTTTCTTTAATAACTTCCAGTTCCTTCTGAGTCAGTTTGTGAATGACTTACTGCCTGGGCCCATTTGAGTTTTATATTATTTACGTGGTTACTGCTCTGCCAACATTGTACATAAAATGCTGTTTGTTCTACTGAACTTACAACTATTGTTGGCAACAAGATTATGCTGTAAAAAAAAGTTGTTCACCAAAAATATTATTGTAAGTAGCTGGTTTTATTTCTCTTCTGCTTTTCACTGCCTTGATTTTTCTGTTACATGTTTAACATTAAAATTGCCATACATTTAATTTGAGTTTTGCGTTTCTTTTTCTTTCTTCCTTTCTCTTTTTATTGCTTTTTTTTATAAAAACTACAAAGACATAACTGAAACAAAGTCATCGTCATCATTTTCATCATCTTAATCATAAATACTTACCTGCAGTTTTTCGACTAAATGAAATAAAACAGTAGAAAAGTGTAACTGAGGAGAAAATAAAAAGAAAATTCCTTTTTTGAAAGGAGAAAAAATATTGAAATAAATTAAAAAGCGGAAATTATTTTGACAACTTTTCAAATTAATTCGCTGTGAGATTACAGGAGCGAAATAGTTGAAAACATTTTGTGAAATAAAAAAAAAAGATACAATAAAATTCTTACTTGGTTTTGTTAACCTTAACAAAGTTGCGAATATTTAAATAATTAAAATACATATTTTTAATAATATTTCCAAATACTAATATATTTACATCCGCATTAAACATACCTTTTTCAACTGACCTTATTATTTTTTTTTTGTTTCGTGACTGGAAAATTTTGCATTAATTTTTTCGACTTGCAAAAATTTTATTTATAATATTTTCTTTTAAATGTTATTAACAGGAACAGGAAGTTGATACGTTAAAAAAGTGTGTTTTAGGTGCTCAAAAAATACACTAAAATTTTTAAAATATGCTCTAAAAATAAATAAAATATGCACTTATTTCTTAACTTTTATTTAAAACAAAAAAACATATTTTAATTCAGTATCATATTAAATTAAAAATAAATATACAGTAAAGACCTTAGACAGCTTTTGTATGTAGAACATTATTGTTCGACATCATTGGATGTGATGAATGCATTTTGAAATGCTGATGGAAAGATTTTATTATTTCTTTGTTTGAATCTAAAACAATACTTCTTTCGATGGTTGTGGTTTTAACGATAGATCGATTTTTCTAAAATGATATGAAAAGTAGCTCCATACAGCTTATTGTTCTCTCAGCTGGTGGCTTCTTTAAAAAGAATTAATCAATTCTTGACGTTTTAAAAAAAAGTATGATAACCAAACTAAATGTTTCATATATACAACTCGATATTAAATGAACTTGTTCTGCCTTCAGACAAATGACTGGAAATTTGACCCTAAAAGTATGTATTTATCTCTGTTTTAGATTATCCAAGGGTTGATATACCAAAAACTTTTTTCAGTGATATTGTTTTGTCGAATAATTTAGAACAATACTTCCCGAAACGTAATCATTTATTCTGTGTAATTTCACATCTAAATACGAGATAAATAAGGAACCTTCTGAAGACGCACCTTTTACAATAATCAACGTCCTTCTGTGATTGTTAGTTTTGAAGAAACAGCTTACCATATACACTGGTGCATATTCCTATAAATGCATTTAAAATGTTTGTTTTTCTTTGAAATATTTTCATTTCGCTTAACCAAAAACAATGTTGCGTTTTTAAAATTAATCGTGATATAACGATACTTTTTTATGTAAGAAATATTTGTTTATTTCTTATTTGGTTTTCTTCAATTTAGCAATCAGAACATATTGGTGATCATTTCAGTGGAATATTCGTATAAACGCAGTCGAGAAAAATTTGTCTAAAAAGTTATTGCAAAAAAAAAAACAAATATTAAAAAATGTTAATAGTTTTAGTTGTTTGTCCCACTTAAGGTAATTTTCTAACGACAACATCTCTGTTTACGGGAAATATTTTTATTTTGATTGGGAAATTTCATCAGCTTAAAGGATGCCCAAAGAACTTTTTTTACAGACCAAGAAAAAATTAAAATTCAATTTTTTCGTGATTAAGGCTATTCTAACAGAGAAATTGGACGAAAAGTTAATCATTTGGAAGAAGCTATTCGAGGCCTTTTAAGAAAGGACAGAAATACGGAGTGCGGAAACCAACAAAAGGTAATCAAATACAAGAAAAAGCCATCCGAAATAAATTAAATGCTACAGAAATAAAAACAAACTTGAAATTCCCGTCACTTTCAAATATGTGGCACACATTTTGCGAAGCGATGGTAACATAAAATGGAGGAAACCAAAATGTAAGCCAATGTTAAAACAGCATCTTAAGGAAAATCGTTTAAAATTTGGACAGATGAGTGGAATAAAGAAATCTTTTCTGATGAAAGGAAATTCAATTTTGACGGCCTCATTTATTTTCTTCCTATTGGCGTGATTTGAGGTCGAACGAAATTCGTATGTAGAAATTCGTGGAGGCAATGTTATGATTTGGGCAGCCTTTTCTGCTGCAGGAAAATCAGAAATATGTTTTGTTCCAACTAAAATGAGCAGTGTAATTTATAATGAACTGTTGGAAGATGCTCTTCTCTTATTTATGGATGAAGATTGCATATTCTAAAAGGATAACGCTGCAATCTATGTCTCGAACCAATTTAAATAGTGGCTTAATGAACATAGTATTCCACTATTGAACTGGTCGGCTTGAAGTGCGGATTTAGATCTAATGGAGAATCTGTGGAGGTACATGACCCATAAATTTTACACAAGAAATGAACAGAATGAATCTATAATGACAATAATGGGGTTGATACTAAAAATTAAGCAAGCCTGTGAAGAAATTGACAGTGATTTTCTTTAAAGTCGAATCAATAACAGACCGAATTTTTGAAACTATCCAAAACAAAGATTTCAACATATTATTAATAATGCCATATTGGTTCATTAGTTTAAGTGCGTATACAAAAAAATGCAATAAGGTACTAAAATTACAATGAAAAAAAAATTAATGTACATTTTAAGCTTTTGGTTATTATTTTTTAAGTGGTAAATAAATAATTTAAAAAATTAATTTGTAGCATCTTAATTATATTTTAGCCCCATTTTTGGTAAGTTGATTGAAAAAAAAAAAATTATGTGCGCCAATGTATTAGTTTGTCCATGGTAGTTTTATTATTTAAAAAATTTTTTAGCTGCTCTGAAAATTTTGACATGTAAACTTAAGTCCTTTAATAAGGTCCACAGAATTATTTTTTTCTACACAAAAAATGATTTTAAATTAGAATATTGCACTAAATATTATACAAAAATTTGCATTTATGGCAAAATATGCAAAAGCATGCATTTTAAACAAAGTATGCATAAATATGTACTAACAAATCGATGCCTTTTTAAAGCAAATTCTCTAATTCGCAAAGATATTTAGCTTACTCTGTTCTAGGAGTAAAGTCAAAAAAATGCATTTGCATGAACCGGTCCTTGATCATAACAATGGTTTATGTTTTATTAACATATTTTTTTTTCTCTAAGAATCGGCCTTTTTTCATTAACATTTATTTTTCAGGAGCAAAGGAAATTGATCTAAGTAATTTTGTGTTTTAAATTCATAAATTTAATACTATTTTTTTTTTGCTTTCAAACCCATTTTGCAATGTTCTTCTTGAATATAGATATATACAACTGATTATTAGATTATTTATTATACCTTTAGAACTACAATCCATCTTTTATTTACTTGTTTTTTATTGTTTTATTTATATTTTTTTTAAGAAAAACTTCCTTCAGTTGTTTTTGAGAAAATTTTTCTTTTTTTTTATATTCACACAAGAAACTTTATTTTATATATGTAACTTTGTTACTGCAATCGCAAGTACATATGTAAAAAATACATTTATAAACGCATAAAAGATCTAAAGGGAAAAGTTATAAAAAATTCTTAAAGGCCTTATTTGACAATTACTATGATGTGTTGTTCATGCAGAAATTTGCTTAATGGGATAGTTGACTTCTTGAAGTAATGCAGAGAAGAAAAGTATTAAGCTTAAAGATTTTTATAGAAAAGAAGGCATTTGTCAGTGAGAGCAAAGCTTTATTTATACACTTTTGTTTACAGGAGTTTAGGAGATATGAATGAAATGGATATTTTTTGAAGGTATTTTTAACAAATTTTATACACAATCTGATGAGTTAAATTATCTAAAAAGAAAATATCTTTCATTCAATAAAGGCCTTTTATTATTTCCCGCTGGAAAAATAACATTCAGTCTAATACTCGTAACCATACATGCATAACGAAAAATTGTTATTGATAAACAAGTTGTTTTCATAGTTTTGTTTCATCTTTCGATAATTTACTTGTAAAACTATTTATGTACCCTGCAATACTGGTGAATTTCCCATATAGACCCGTCACTGTTTATTGGATATAAATCTTCAATCTGGTTACACATTAGTCATTTAGGGGCTAGAAAATTCAATATCTTCCAGTATCTTATAAGGTCAAGCCAGTTAAAAGACTAGTCCCTAAGTTGAAATACAAAAGCTGGCTGTATTACATCAGTACTACAAGGTATTTGTGTATATGTATTTCTTATTGAAAAAAAAAAAAAAAAAAAAATGATTTATGAAACTATTTTCATGTTTTCTTCAAATAAATATTGCATCAGGAAGAATAACAAAATGTTAAGGAACTTTTTAAAGTTTTAAGATATTTGGTTTTCTTACATGTTTCATTTTATATTCTGCTTGTTGCAAATAAATGAAATAGTAACTTGATTTTTTTGATTAATTTTTTAGAATATTATTATCTTTTTATAGAAAAAAGTTTTCAATTATTTTATTAATTCTATATATTGATCACAGCATCCAAGACTCGCAATAATAAACTTACAATTTACATAAAAACATTATTAAAAAAAAAATTTACCTATAAAATTAAATGGACATAA
Organism: Protocalliphora azurea; assembly: GCA_932274085.1. Lineage (NCBI taxonomy): Eukaryota > Metazoa > Arthropoda > Insecta > Diptera > Calliphoridae > Protocalliphora > Protocalliphora azurea. The sequence continues at coordinate 124,159,038 of OW026522.1, forward strand.
AGTTAGCCCACTTTTAAATATATTACAACAAATCAAAGTTACCTTTGAAAAAGTTCATTTTATATAAATAAATTAAAATAAATTACAATTTATTGATGCATTTTAATTAAATTACGATCATTTTTGTGAGAACATTTTATGTAAAAATGGATAAAAAGCACGTACATTTTCGATTATTTAATTTAATAAAAGTGTTACGGAATTTTACAGAAACATTGATAATCCTTGAATTATGGTCAATAATCACCTCAAGCGTCGAAGGAATATACAAGATCTAAATTAGTTTACAAAAATTAAATTTTTAATCACTCCCCGAATATGGGCGATCAAGTAGTAAATTATTAAGCAAGAAAAATCTTTCCAAAAAGAAGACTTGAAGTTAAAAAATTATCGGACAATATATGAAATAAATATTATTTAGATATTATTTTAGCAAAAAATTGTATTTGTTTGCTATATAAAAAATATATTCAAAATTTTATTAGAATGCTTGTTAAAATAAGAGTGTATGTTATTGGCTTGTCATTGCAATATTGAAAGGAACTTTTTTTAATCCTACAATACACATTTTAAAATTCTCCCATTTCTTCAATAATGAAGATAATGGTCAAGAAACTTCAGATCGTCGCTATTAAGGTGCTTTTAAAGCTTACAAACTAAAGAGACCTTAATTTTTTTTTTTAAATTTAATCTATAAAATGGTTTTAAAGTTGACACCTACGGGAGTCAATACCCATATAATTTATAGGTTTTTTATAAACTACACCACCGTAGGTGGTTGGGGTATTATGCGTTTGTGCTAATGTTTGTAACGCATAGAAAAAGTTATCCAACACCCACCTTAAATTATACCAATCGTCCGTCCGGCTGGCTGGACGGCTGACTGGCTGTCCATGTAAACTTTGTGCCCAAAGTACAGGTCGCAATTTTAAACATAATTTAATGAAATTTGGCACGTGGGACTTTAGTAATACAGAGATGAAATTGGTTATGATCGGTCCATAATTTCACCTAGCGCCTATACAAGTGTCCTCCCGATAAGGGTATAACGACCATAAATGTCTTAAATATAGCAATATTTTAATGAAATTCGCTGTGAAGAAGTTTTGTATAAGTATAAATATTTGTGCCAAATTTTATGAAGATCGGTACATAATTTATCATAGCGCCCATATAAACCCCTCTTCCGAAAATCTCTTTAACGTGCATAAATCCCATACGACTGTTGGTATCAAGTTAATATTCTATACTAATAAATTTCATGTCAGGAGAAACAATATTGCATCGGTCTATTGAATCAGTGTATAATTTACCATAGTTCCCATATAAATCCTCTTCCAGGAATTGCCCTTAAGTGCATAAAATCGTCTAGATGTTAGTATCAATGCATTATTCTGTATTTTTATATTTTATTTTAAATTTACTAAAATTGGCCACAGGTGTAATATAAGTTCCCTTCTTGAATTTTTATGCTCGTACAAAATGGTGTAGTGTATCATATAGTCGGTCTTGACCGTCTATATCTTTCTTTCTAGTTCTTTTCGTAATTATTTTTATTATCTTTTGATTCATTTAAAGCTATTTTTTATTTTTTTTAACTTGTAAATAAGACTGTCCATATCAGGCAAAAGTTTCATTCTATAAAATCTGGATCCGCTAGGATTTGAAGGAAACTAGTCTCATAAGTAATTTAACTTTAAACGTTGTTGGTTTTTTTATTAGCTTAAGAAAGGGGAATAAAATATAATATATGACAACTTACAAATCTTTCTCATTATTACTATTTTACGCCAGACTTTATGATTATGACAATGATGGCGCACATTTCAATAATTTTTACATCACTCAATATTGGTTGTGGTTTTGATGAATCCCTTTTAGTTTTTTTTATATGTAATATAAAAATTTCTATTCTAAAATACAATGCAAAAGTTCTACCTTTTGATATTATTTCCGCTATTTGGTCCAGGTCACGTAAACTTTGATATTATAGCTCCAAATATGTGCCTTCACTGACAATATTCTTAAGCACTGTAACAATGAATTTCGGTGGGGATATTCTATGAAATCTGTGCTCAATTATGGGTCAAGTCAGTGCCATCACTGACAACATTCCTTAATTTTGTAAGAATGTTATAGTCGGGCTTGACAGATTTTCGGAGAGTTTCTTATGTGAAACCTATGATTTATTTTGGATCAAGTCTTGTTGTAAAGTTTAAAACAATAATTTATACTTTTTAAAATCTTACATGTCTTGATATTAATTTATGCACTTTATAATGAGTTTCGGAAGTGGGCCTTGAAAGAGAGCTATGGATTTATGATTAATGAACGATACTGCCAGCAGTCTAAAATCAAAAAAGGTAAATGTCCCAAAAATAAAAGAAGGCCAGAAAAAAGTTAAGATTTCTTCTTTAATTCAAAAACTTATTTTTTCTCGTTTTTATTAGTATTTTTATATTCTAAAGATATTGTAATAAATTTATAAATAAAACACAGAACAGCTACTAGTAATATGACCCAAATAAAAAACCGTTCCATACCTAATGCTTTGAAGTGATTTTTCAACATTTTTAAACCATAATTCCTTTTTGACTAAGAACTTTTAAGTTTTTGGGTGATTTTTCGCTTTCATAAGATTTTGCTAAAATTATGTTTCCATAGCTAATGAAGCAAATTAAAAAATAAATATAATAATCAATTTACTAATTCCATCAAAATGGTTAATCGTATAATATTTTTTTTTTTTTTAATTTTATAATGAAGCGAAAATTTTCATTAAATATAAATAATAAAGTTTTTTTGTGTGAATAAATACACAAATATGCTTAAATGAATTATTTTTTAAAAATAATAATTTAGTAATAGCAAATAAGAAATTAGTTTCTTCGTTGTTGAAATTCTAATGTTTTAGCCTTTTTGAGGAAATTCTAAGAATCAAAAAAGGATAGAAGCTAAAACGAAAATTTTGAGGCTATAAGCCAAATAAAAAGGCTGGCAACACTGTTAGCGAATTTCATAAAAATTTGATACCCTGACTTTTTACGTTTATGAGAATTATTCTCTAAAATTAACGTGTATAAACTTTTATATGTATTGAGTTATGTAATTGTTAAAAAAAAAGAATTTATGAGCATAGAAACTTTATTATAAGAGAAAAATTGTATGGGGTTAGGTTATAATAGGTAGCCATTGTCAACTATTTTTAACAAAGTTTGTTCCTGCATCATATAGAGCCAAATTTCGTCCAATTATCTTAAAAATTGCGACTTACAGTTTCGTTAAAATTTAACATGGACGGACAGATGGAAGAACGGACGGACATCGTGAACATACTCCAACAAGTTTTCTTACATGTAGTTACCAGTTTCTTTTTATTTTAATAATCTACTGAATGATCTTAGTAAATAAATAATTAACATAAAAGTATATTTTTTTTATACAAAATCAACGAAAAACACACTAAGGTACCCGGGTACCCCGGGTATTGACTAATGTAAATTTTTTTGGATATATACCGTAGTGTTAAATTGTTCGTCTATATAACATATTGATTAATATTTTATGTATTTCTTCCAAACTGTCTTTTAGATTCAAATCGATTTTTTACTAGTTGTCGAATATTCGAATTTTAAAGCCTTTTTATCCATGTTTACATAGACGGTTCTCACAAAAATGAACGTAATTTATTTAAGATACATTAATAAATTGTAATTTTTGTAATATTTTTAAAAGTGGGCTAACTTCACAGCAAACAAAAATGTTTGACACCAAATTGAGAGTGATTTGTAATCAAGTCCTTTCTCAAATGTCAATCTTTTGAGAATTATTTGAAAATAATTTGAAAATAATAGCTTTCTCTACAAAAAGGGGAATTAATTGTCATATTGAGAAATGCTATCATGCTAATCATTGTTAAGTATAAATTTTTTTTTTTAAATGTAGATTGTGACTACATGTGGAACATAAATAAAAGTAGTCTGCATTTTTATTTTTTGTGAAGTTGTCTTTCGTATAGACTTGTAATTTTATCCTATCAATATATGATATGTGCGTATTGATTAATGGAAAAAATATTTGATTAAATAATTTTATTTATTAATTTATTTATTTGTATATAATATTTCAAATATTTTTTTAAATAAATTGTTTGAAATATCTTTAAGAATGATTTAATAATACTTAATATCAAATTTAGAAAATATCATTTTTCAAATACTTGTTAACATGTCTGTATTTTTTCAAATATTTTTCAAGTTATCTTTAGGTTTGAAAATTATTCAATAATAACAAACATTTTATCTCCATTTGAAACAAGTTTGAGAAACACATTTGATATGAAACGTTGAAGTCATCATATTTCAAATGTATAACGTCTAAAGATAACTTTAAAAATATATTTTTAATTTGATATTTAATGTTATTATCAAATCATTAATAAATCTAAAGAGAAAAGTTAACAAATATTTGGAAAATAATATTTTCTCATTTTGATATCAAATGTTATTAACAAATCATTCCTAAAAATATTTGAAACAATATTAAAAAGGAATATTTGAAATATATACAAATAAATAAATTAATTAATAAATAAAATTATTTAATCAAATATTTTCCAATTAATGAATACGTATATTGATAGCACACAGTTAATAGTCTATATAAAAGAAAACTTTATAGAAAATTAAAAATGCAAATTACTTTTATTTATGTTCCACATGTGGTAACAATCGACATTTGAAAATTTTAGAATAACATTTAACAATGATATGATAATAATAGCATTTCTCAATATGACAATTAATTCCCCTTTTTGTTGAAAAAGCTATTATTTTCAAATTTTCAACCAATTATCAAATATTTGATATTTGAGAAAGAGCTTGATTTCAAATCTTAATTTGATATCAAACATTTGTGTTTGCTGGGATATTTTTGAGTAAATAGTAAGTTTAATATTACTAGTCTTGAATGCAATGTATTTAGTACATTATGGTTAATATGCTACATAGAATTAATAAATAATTAAAATTTTTTTTTTGAAAAAATAAGGCCAAATAAATTTCAGGTAAAATCGTGATCACCACTGTATATGTACCTAGCAAACACACATCATAATTCAAACGTTTGAAAAAGTATGTGTTTTTAATTCAAATTTGCATCAAATTTGGAGAAAAAATCCCCTTTTTCTTGAGAATACTATTATACTAAAAATATTATCAAATCTTTCTCAAACGTTTATATGTATGTATATATCTATGCATGTATGTATGTATGCATGTATGTATGTATGTATGTATGTATCTATGTATGTTTGTGAGTATTAGTTATAATGAGAATTTGTAAGATTTTCTCACAGATTTTCTTATATCAAAAAGAAGAATAAATTAAGCAAATGGGTTATAAATATAAATAAACACTTTAATTACATTTCATATTTTTAAAGGTTTTACAATTTATTTTCAATTTTGTTTGTAGCAAAAGTAATTTTTTGTAATTAATAATATTACTTTTTCCAGAAATCCAATAGAAATTTTAAATGCTCATAACTCAAAAGTTATTTTTATACCAAAAGTTATTCTTATCAATCCATAAATTTTTCTACTTCAGTAACAATTTATTGAAGTGTTTATTATTTTCTATATATCAAAACTTTTCTCTTTTACTAAAAATAATTTTATAAATGATAACAGTTTTCAACAACCTTTTGTTGAAAAAAAAAAATCAATCTTTGTTTACTTTAACACCTCGATTTCTTTTTCAAGTGTATTTTTTCCATAATATTTTTTTTTACACAATTTTTCTGTTTTGATGTTTACAAACGCAAACTGTTTTCTTTTATTTTTTACACAAGTATCTACACTTGTTATTATTTTTGTTATTACAAGCATAAGTATATATTTGTTGTATGTAGTTGTTTTTTTTTTTTTTTTTGCCAATACATTTTGTAATATTTTTGAAACTATTTACAAACAAAATACCAATTCATTTTTATTATTTTTCTAGTGCAAGTTTCATTTTAAAAATACCCAGATTAAATCAATGAATTGTCGGTCCTTCCGTCTGTCCGTCTGTCTGACTGTCTGATATGAATGAATTGCAATAAAAATGTGTAAACAAAAAGATAAAACAAAAATCAATTTTTAGTGATATTTTGAATTTTTATTCTAGGTGTTAATATTGTATTGTTAAACAATACAATTGTTATTAACAACAATAATAAAGAGTGCTTGCAACATTTGATGATGGTGATGGTTGCAATTGAACTTTTGTAATGAAGTCAAATGAAAAAATTATTTATTTTTATGCTGTAAAAATACGAGAATTTTTATGGGTAATACCGTATTTAAATATCCAGTTGCTTTGAATTTAATGTTCTATAGTAGCATTGAGATTTAGGCCCAAGGGTGTCTAATACCCGAGGCATATACTTCAATTGATTGCTGTCTATGGAAAATTTGTGATGTTTTAAATGTTTTCAAGAGCTTTTAACTGAACTTATCTCTACATGAGGCAAACATGAAAAAAAATGTATGATTACTGTAAACAATTGAAAAAATTTATTTATTATTATTATTGTTTTTTTTTTTTTCATAAAACAATAGGCATGTATGGCAGGAATTAAAAAAAACGATTGTATTTTAAACTCCATTATAGGAAACAAATTTTTAAAGCATTGCATAGAGGGCTCTCTCGAATTATGCAAAACCAAATATCGCATTCAATACTTAACAAAGCGCTGAACTTTACCACAAATTTATTTCGGTAACTTTTAAATGAATTAGTTGTTTTCAAAAATACTCTTATAAAATATACAAGATACATTAAAAAATGTAAATTATGTACTGCTATTCAAAAGCTATTTTATATTTGACTATTACCATCATTGCTTACTTAATCATTTTAAGGGAGATGTGATTGAAAGAAAACTACCAGTAAACTAAATTTCAAAAAACAAAAAAAAAAAAAAAAAAAAAAAAAAACAGATACGTTTTTTCTGTATTCTATATATTATTATGTAGCATCAAATTTTATCATATCATTAATGTAGCTCATGAAAATTCTCCACATTAATATTCTCACAAACCCCTTTTTAATAGAAATCGCTGGAAATACCTTCACACGTTTTATAACAATTCAATTTATATCACTCAAATATTTCTTTAGCACCATTTTTTATATTATGTGTCAATGTTTATTGGCAATTTTACTATTTATTGCATACATTCGATATGTCTTATTATGATTATATAACATATTTTTTATTATATTTATATTTAAATTACGAGGTAACGATGCTCAATGACTAGATATCAATGAATATGTATGGATATGAGTTTTCCACCTACAGGGATACGATCTGGTTATATTTAAAAGAGATTCCCAAACATTATATAGTGGTACAGAAATAAAGAGAATTAAAAATAAATAATAATAATTTTTCTATTCATACCTCTATAAGAAATATTGAAAAATATGTAATATTACACCATTAGTGATTTTTTTTACCCTAAAACTTTTTGCAAATACTATTTTATCTTTTGGGAAAAAGGTTACGACTCTCTAGTTTGTATTTTGAAATGCAACACCGATTTTAATTAAATTCCGTACATATAATCTACTCCTCTATGCGCTACATATGTCATAGTAACCTGCATCATATCGCTAACGCTTCATATTCTAAGAACCTATAAAGTTGAATACTTTGAGCTTTGTTTTTGTCAAAAATGAGTAACATTTAAGCTCGAATAACTTTTATGGACATTACCAGATTTCAGCAAACTTTGTATCATTAGAAAGGACTGAGATTCTTATTTATCATAAGGTCGCAAGAACTAAAAATCTTCCTGGAAAAATATATTTTGTCCTTGGATATCCTGAAAGAGGTCTTTTTATTTTCATTATATTTTTTTGATGGATGTTTATGAACAATTTGTCGTTATAGTGTAAAAATTTCAAAATGCTATCTAAATGGGATCAGAAGTTACAACAATTTTTCTTTATTAACTTACATTATTTCCAGCAATTTCTTATAAAAAAGGGTTTGTAAGAAAAATTGTGAAAAATTTTCATGAGCTACATTAATGATATGATAAAATTTTATGCTACATATTGTTGGCTTAGTATAAAAAACCGTATTTGGATTTTTTTTTTTTTTTGTGAAATTTAGTTTACTGGTAGTTTTCTTTCAATCACATCTCCCTTAAAAAGATTAAGTAAGCTATGACGGTAATATATATTAAGTGTTTTTTGGGTACACTGATAACTTACTCAAAATATAACAGATCATTATCTATTGAAATAAGTTGCATATATATAGTAAATCCCTGATCCCTAAAAAAATTATTTGATATTATTTTAGAGATTTTTGGAACACATTAACACCCCTTTAACCCACTGTAACTCAATTTACAAAATCCATTGAATTATTTGCGACGACTTTAAAGATTATTTACTCAAATTTGATGCATGGGGTTACAAAGGCAAAATATACTAGAATTGATCTTGATAGGTCCATTATTTCACATATACTTCATAATGGTGGTTTAACGCATATAAATATTTGAAATATGTCGTATTTATATAATTTTAGCAAACATAAGTTTTGTACAAATATAAATCTTTGTACTAAATTTTATAAAAATCAGCTCATAATTAATCATATATTTTGGTAGATTCCGCTGCCTTGAAATAGCACATATCCCACATTAAAGTTAACATCAATACAAAATTTTATATATTTCAGTTGTATATAAGTATAAATCATTATACACAATTTCACAATTATAGGTCCAAATAATTGAGCATGCTTCCCATATAATCCCCATTTCCGAAAATCAATTAAACTCTCATAGATCTGACATAAATATCAATATCGAGATAAAATTTAACACAACTATGTTTTGTACAAGTATTGAATGCTCCACTAAATTTCATAATGAACGGTTCATAATTGACCATGTATATATATATATATATATATATATATATATATATATATATCTTAATTCCTTTAGTTCCTATAAGGAGCATAGAGCCTCAACAAAAGATTTCCAATCGCTTCTGTTCAACACTAGGCTTTTAATTTCATTCCAGGTTTTTCCTGCTCGCGCAGCCTCTGTGTCTAACTGTCTTCGCCAAGTGTGGGCAGGCCGCCCTTTTCTTCTACTATCTTGCGGATTCCAGTCAATGCCATTGAGGGTTACGTCTCCGGGTAGTCTACGTAATGCGTGGCCAATCCATCGCCATTTTCTTCTCAAAACTTTGGAATGTATTTGGCTTTGATGTGTAAGTGCCCAGAGGTGTGTGTTCGATATTTTGTTGGGCCAGTATATTTTTAATATTCCTCTTAGGCATTTGTTGGTAAAAACTTGCAAGGTATTTACGTCTCTGGCAGTCATATTCCAAGTTTCACAGCCATAGAGGAGTATAGGTTTCACACATGCATTGAAGATTGATATCTTAGTGCGGGTGTAAATTGATAGTGATTTCAACACTGTGTTAAGTTGAACGAAAGCTTGCCGAGCTCTAATTGTGCGATTCAAGACATCATCGGAAGAATCGATGTTATAATATTACTCAAGTAGCAATAGTGGCGCATGTTCTGCAGTTGGATGTTCCTGATAAAGAATGGCCGATTGGATGTTCCGTTTACTCTCATTACCTTCGTTTTATTTATATTTATTCTGAGTCCTGCTTTTGCAGCTTCTGTCTCTACCATTTGAAGGCTTTGCACCATGTCAGAGTAACTATGTGATAGGAGGCATATGTCGTCGGTATAGTCAAGATCGGCCAGGCGGCCGCTTAAACCCCATGTTAAGCCTCTGTTGTTGTTCATTGCATTTCTCATGACAATGTCCAGCACTACGTCAAAGAGTAACGGCGACAAGATGCAGCCTTGTAGTACACCAGCTTTAACAGAAAGCTTATCGCTAATTGAGTTCCAGTAAAGTATACGACAATTTGCGTTTCTGCTCTTGAATAATCTCAATTATTTTCTTAGGTACGCCCTTACATGTAGTGTGTCGAAAGCTTTTTCAAAATCGATGAAGATCAGGTATAAGGGGGATCTTCATTCCACTGATTGCTCAACGTATTATGCGGAGGCTGCTTATGTGATCTACACAGGTTTTTTGAGTTCCGAATCCAGCCTGCTCGCAACGATACTCTTTATCGAAAGAGTCAGCAAGTCTCCCATGGCTCCCATATAATTAACATTCCGAAAAAATACTCAAATATGCATAAATCTCACATAAATGAAAATAACGAAATAAAAATTTACATAAATAATTTTAATCTACGTATAAGTTATTGTAATAAATTTCATGAGGATCGTTCAACAATTCGCCACAGGTCTCATATAAGGCCCTCTCCCGATAATTATTTCAGTGTTTATACACAAGCATGTACGATATCATATGGTCGATCTTAACCAACACTGCTTGTTTTTATCCTTTGCGATTTTTTGTGATACTAAATTTAAAAAGGTATTAATTTGTTAGTAAAATTGTATTAACTACTATAGACAAACAGTTATAATTCCTAATCCCATTGAGATCCCGTTTTGAAATTTTTACACTATAACGACAAATTGATTGTAAACATCATTTTAAAAAATAACAAAAATTAAAAAAAAACCTTTTTCACAATATTCTAGGACAAAGAGGAGGTCCTTGCGCAAGGAAGACTTTTAGTTGTTAGGACTTTATGAAAAAGAGGAATGTCATTCCTTTCCATTTTATAAAAATCGGATAATGCTTGTAAAATTTATTTAACCTTAAACTTTGTTCATTTTTGACAAAAATGTCCCAGGTGTCTTATTTTAGAGCTTTATAAAACATAAACCGTAAACGATATGGAATTGATTCATATTCAATTAAATGGATGATGACTGGTTTAATGAACACGTCAAATTGAAAAAAAAAAATATTATAAAGTTTTTTAAAACTGTAATTTTGCGTCGATTTTATTTTTGGAATTAACCTATTGTAAATATTTGGTCCTTTAGTTATATTTACTATGGCTTCCCACATTTTCTTAACCCTTTTTATTGTTATTATTGAATTTATAACACTTTGACATTTTTATTATGTATGTCAAAGAATGACACGAAGCTGGAATGTGAAAAAGTTTTAACATAAACAACCTGTTTGGCAGCTGTAAAGTTCTTTTGATTAAATAATAAAACACTAAAACAAATAATATTCTGTATATTATTTGCACTCTTGAAATTTATATTTAAAGTTTAAAGGTTTTGGTATAAAAAATGAATAAGAAGTCTTAGTACTACATTTTCATAGTAACATTGTTGTGATAGGTTTTTTGATAAAGGTAATATTAAATAATATTTGGAGAGAGAATAGTGTTAGTTATTTATAAAGATAAAATAGGTTTATTTTTGTGCCGAATGTTAAATATAGATTATCCTTATGGTATCTTCATTTTTAGATTTTGCCATTTTTTTTTCGCAATGCGGTTTAATATTTTTATATATATGCATTACATTGTGTGAGATTTTTAGACATTTAAGTACGTTTCGGGTATCTGTATTATATGGGAGACATGGTCAATTATGAACCGATTATTATTAAATTTAATGGAGCAATTTATATTTGTACAAAAATCAGTTGCGTTAAATTTTATCTCGACATTGATATTTATGTGAGATTTATGCAAGTTTAATGAGGATAATATAGGAATCGTGTTCAATTGTGAAACTATTATTGTGTAATTAGGTAAGATGATTTATACTTTTATACAACTTAAATATATAAAATTTTGTATTGATGTTAACATTAATGTGGGATTTATGCGCTTTTAAGTAATTTTTAGGCCTACATGAAAGATATAATTAATTATGAACCGATTTTTATAAAATTTGGTACAACGACTTATATTTGTACAAAACTTATGTGTGCTGAAATTATATAAATACGACATGTTTCAGTTATTTATATGCGATAAACTACTATTGCGAGAAAAAAATTTGTATGGCGTATAAATGAAATAATGGACCTATCAAGATCAATTCTAATATATATTGCCTTTGTAACCCCATGTATCAAATCTGAATAAATAATCTTTAAAATCGACTCGAATAATTCAGCGGTTTTTGTTAAGTTGGATTACATCGGGTTAAAGGTCTGATAATGTGTTCCTGAAACTTCTAAAATAATATCAAATCAGGAATGTGCTATATATACGACTTATTTCAATAAATAATGATCTGTTGTATTAAAATTTAAATAAATATCAATATGCCTTAAAACCACTTAATATCTTATAGAAAATGTGTTCAAAAACTGTTGTTACTTCTGATACCATTGAGATCCCATTTTGAATTTCTTTTTTACAATGTAACGGCAAATTTATTGCAAACATTGTGTAAAAAAATAATGAAAATTAAAAGACCTTTTTTCAAGATATCCAAGGATATTTTTCATTTTAGGGAGGTCCTTGAGCTAAGAAGATATTTAGTTGCTGTAACTTTATGAGAAGGAATAATTTCAGTTCTTTCCAATGGTGTTTAAATCTGATAATGCACACAAAAGTTATTCAAGCTTAAATTTTGCTAAAAATTGATAAAAAAGCTTGAGGTGTCCAACTTTTGAGGTTTATAGAATATGAAGCGCATAGAAAGGTATATTATATGTGTTTAATTTCGTTGGAATCGGTGATGGTAAAAATTCGAGCTGGGTCGAAATTTTTTCGAATTACCCTTAGAGAAAAATAATATTTTGTTCCCGACTTAAAATTCAAATTTTACTATATATGTTCACTTTGATTATTATATAAATCGTAATGTTAAAAATAAATAAATACCAAAATTTTAAAATCTCTTTCGGTTCGAAGACTTCTCACAAGCTAGAGAATATGGGTACAGGTAATATTTTCTAAATTCTAATAGTTTTTATTTCATAGCATCACATTACTGACTGAGTTATTACGAGTATACGAGTATTTATGTGCGAGAAAATTTTATTGGTTAAACTTTCGATTGATCACTGTGTATTTAATTAGTTTCTCAAATTATATTTTCTGCTATTATTACCTTAAAAGACTTAAAATTTGAACAAAGTTTTAATATACGTAACAGGATTTTGCTAAATTATTTGTTCTACAACAATCCAAATGAAAGTTTCATACTTCTAACTCAATTACACTGATATTCCTACAGTTCTGATGATAATTTTTATCTATGCTGAAGTTAATTAATTTCCTTATAATACAGACACATTTTAGTAGTTCAGCATTGCTGGTATATTTAAATTTTTATCACTTATTTAAATATTTGTTGTAGTAAAAATACAAAAAAAAAAAAAAAAAACAAATTAAAAAAAATTTGAATTTTACATTCTACGATAGTCATTTTTAGGGATTCCAATCAAACTACAAGTAATACAAGTAATTAATAATAACTTTTTGTTGTTGTATACTAAGTCTTCATTTTATAAAGTTTATATTTCTTGCTATTGTTTCTATTCCTAAGAAGTTTTTAGAAGTTTTAACTTTTTTTTTTTTTTTGAGAAATAAGTAGTTTTAATTACAACTCAATTCAAGGAAAAGGAAAAATATATATGGGATTCATATTTTCATAGTTTGTAAATTGTTTAAAAAGATTATTTGAATTGAATTAGAAAATACACATAGAGAAAACAGATTCGTTCTGACAACCGAATTTGTTGCCAATCGAATTTTAGAAATAGCATCAACATGAATCTGCTGTAAATTTTGAATAATTCTTTTCTCAATACTATTTTGTATAATAGTAGAAACAGTTAATTTGCTACTGAAATTATCGATACATATAAATGTACGTATAGGTAAAAATTCGATTCCCTAATCTAATTTTTCAAATGACATCGTAAACGTTGGTTGTATAATTTTTATTTAAATTTTCATATATTTAATTATACTATTCAAATTATTCTTGAAACTTGAAGTCCTAAACTTTTTCAACGAAGTGCATCCATTTTATAAAAAAAAAAAATAGATTAGGTAGCTTGATTTCTAGAATTCTAAAACCTATGTTTTTAAACAGATACATATTTGGTCCAGGATTGATACTTTTCTGTTTGGGGTTAATCGTAATCAATTTTATCTTATCAAATATTACGTGTTCAAACCTTTAAAATAAAAAATTAATTTTTTAAGATAAATAAATAAATAATAAATAAAGAATTGATTCTATAAGATAAATACATGTACAGTATCGAGCAAAAAGAACGCAACGCTATGTGATGTGTTCTTTGTTCGCACATATTTTGCTTATAGCGTAACCTGATAATGTTGTAATTTTAATATTTGTGGCTATAGACTCTTATTGTATGCAATTTTTTTTTTAATATTTTTTTTTTTAATGTTGGTAAAAATCGTTATTGGAAAATCTTGGAAACTTTAAGTTAAGTACCATGATTGTTAAGTACAATGATTTGCTATTCTTTCATATAGACTAAAGTACATGCAATCTATAGATAATATAAATATTAGCAAATAATTCCACTTTCTATTAAATTTTGCTATTTCTCTTAATTATTTTGGAAAATTTTTCATAAAGATTGACATTTTTGGAATTATTGGTATTATTTGGTATTATATATTTTTTATGAGTTTGAAATCTTACAAAAATTCTCTTTGAAAAAGCTATCAAATATTCATGATAGTTTGGCTTAATTTGGTTGTAATGTAATTGTAATTCATAATTATTGTGATGGAATCAACTGCTAAATATAATTTGTTCGCATTGATATGATATTGTTTAATTTCAGATAACGCTATAATGTATATATCTATTTTGATAGTCTTCCTATGTCAAATAATTAAAATTTCATCCTTCGTGGTTATTGGACTGTTGCACTTTTGTACTATTGGAAGTTAATATATAAAGGAAATATATGCGTTTGAAGAGAAATTAATTCAAGTTGTCGTTAAAATAATAAATGACCTACCTAAAAAATAAAGTTGTTAGTTTGATTTTAGGAAGTAATATGTGATATATTAGAAAGGTTGTCCATTACCATATTAACATCAATAAATCAATGATTGGTGGCCTTAGTAGCTTTAAATGGCCACATGTGTTCATTCAAGTAAAAATGAAATATCTACTGTTCCATGACTTTTATAAATTTTTTCATGATAATTTTAAAGAATTCTTATATTATAACTACACACCAATATTATTTCAGTACCATTATCACAATGTTATTTTAAAATATTTCCAAATTCTTAAAAAGTGTGTTTTTTTAATATCATGAATATTCTTTGTAGTTAAAATGACCTTAAATTTTCGTATATATTAGTAGTAATTGATGGTAATGCAATCAAATAATAGTTTTCAGCATTTCTTAATCATTATTTTTATAAAAATTTAAAAAAATCTCTTTAGAGTTGCATTTTTTTACTCACATTAATTTACAACCGTTTTAACAAAATTTATAATAACCATTCCCATGTATAAGAATTTGGAACAAGATAACACACAATAGTTGGTTAAGACCACAAAGAATAAAATCGCAAGAAAATTGGTTAATTTAATAATGTTATAGCCCTAATCAATGCGATCAAATATCATTTAGCCTAGTGTTTGCAGATTTTATGCTCGATACTGATGTATATTTGGAAATAAATTTCAATAAATTTCATTAATTTCTAATTTTTCAATTATATTTTAACTATTGCGGATAATAAAAAATAGTTTAATCATTGTAATGAAATATATATTGCATTATGTAATAGTATGTTGGGAACGGAGTGATTCTGCAATTGATAGCACTTGATGAGTGTAGTAAACCCTTCAAAGGACTTTTCGGTGGTAGGCAAAATTTTGTTTTATGACATTCTAAACATTTACTTTTTAAAACCAAAGTAGTGTCAAATAAGTCAAAAACTATATATATATAGTTCGAAGCAGAATTATTTTCACATAAATATTTAGAGTATTTGAGGAGGAATATTTCATTGGAGCTATCAATCCATTTATCATTTCTTGTAAGGGGTCATTTCTAGTCTGTTTTTTTAAGAAATGGCATGGTATGGATATTTTCTTCGTCAAATTTTATTAGGGGTTTCTAAAGGTAAAAAATTCACATCATTTGTCATGAGTTCATAGAAAAGAAAATTAAAAATGTTTGCCTTAAAGTAGGCAATGAAATATAGTATAAAATCCAAAGTTTTGTTGAAGTCGTTAACAAAATTACCAAAAATTTTTTCATCCAATTTTTTTTTGGATAAATGTTACACCGGATGAACTTTATGTCTTCGGTGATCTCTAGAAAAATTCAACGTAGAAAATTTCTGTAGAACATCTTAACCAATTAAACCCAAGTTTTAATCGACTTTTATGTCATTTCTTAAAAACGGACTAGAAAAGACTCCTTGATGAATTGAAATTTTTAATAAAATATTCCCCGTTATATGCTCTAAGTATATATGTAAAAACTGTGCTTCGAACTATATTTATATTATTTTTTCGATTTATCTGAGACTACTTTGGTGTAAAAAAAAAGTTAAAAAGGTCATAAAAAATTTTTTTGCCTATCAGCGAAAAATCCTTTGGAATGTTTATTACACTAATCAAATGCTATCAATTGCAGATAGAATAATTCCGCCCCCGCTCTGATCGTCAATTTGTCGTTTAGTATTATTTATGTCAAAAAATTATAAACAACCAATTTTTTTTTGTGTGCATGCAACCATTCAGAAGTAAAACGATATATCAAAAGTTTTGCTCTCTATAGCATCGCAAAGTAATTGTACTTAATAAATGTGTTTTCGAAATACATATGCATATAGGGTGGTGCAAATGTAGTTACCTTTTAGACAGTTTTTAAAGTAAAAGGAAATAAATAAATAAAAATGGCCAAACAGCATTCGATTTTGTGAGGCTAAACGTACAGCCACATGGATGAAATCCTGCTAAAATTACAATGTTTTCCTATCTTATAAATTCATAATGTATTAAAATAATTTAAATATCATTTTTTTTTAAATATACTTATATTTGAATCACCCTTTAGAGAAAATTTGTTTTCATTCACGTTCGTTTATTTGTTATTTAGATGGATGGTTGAAAAAAGAAAAAAGAATGACATGAAATTACTCACGTATTTAATATGTGTTGACCAACAATACAAATAATAAAGTAAAACAACAATAATAACAACAATAAAATAAATGTTAGAACAAAAGGCAGCTTTACATATTACAGTACATACATACATACACATATGTACATACATACATACATACATGCATACATTCATACATACAACCATACATACACACATACATACACATGTATTTAAATAAAACTAATAAATATTTATGTAGTCGATAAATAGAACATACACGGAATTTACAATTACATATGTAATTACATTAAAGTGTATTGATTTGTATGTAGACAAAAAATGTTGGAAATGTAACCCCCCCTAAAATTAAAGATTGATATGTTTTAAAATAATCCCCAAAATGTTTCTGTTTAATTATTTCGTTCATGTAAGTTGAACCATTTTTAAATGCCTCCAAAAATATACCTTCTATATAATTTTTAACTTTTTGTCAAAAGAATTGTAACGTATGATAGAAAAATAACGTTAAATACATAATGAGTAAAAAAAAAAAAAAATAATAAATAAATAAAAAAATAAATTAATGTTCATTCTCGCGAAATTAAAATTTTGGTAAAATTTTCTATGGATTTATTTTAAATACTATTTTATTAAAGTTTGAATATTTTGAACATCTTCCATCGTAATTTATATTTTAGGACATCATTAGAAAGGTCTTATTCAATGCTATTGATATTTTATTCATTTAACCCTTTAATTGCAAAAGTAATATTTTGGTATTTCCGGTCCATAATTGGTTAAGTTAATTCGTGTATCAAATAAATGATTTGTTAAGAAAATAAATGCTTAAAAATAACAGTTTTTTTTTATATGTGTACAATTCTTCTAATTCAAACTACAAATACTTAGGCCAACATGTAATCAATCAGTCTACCATTGACCAGTGTTGAATTATATTGTAGGCAAGTGGTGAAACCAAAATTTTCAAAATTATATTTTGCTGTTTTTCGATTAGAAAATTTGCGCCGTTTCGAGTATTAAAATAAAGAATGGGGGAGTATTGCTCTTGTAATTATGAATCGTTTGAGATATATCTACTTAATGTGCCCTCAATACCAGCGCTATAGGGGTACCCAAACTTGGGGAGAATAAACGCGAATTGCTCTAAGAACATACAAACAGTGTAATTTCAATGAAGCGTGAAGAAAGTATCGCGTGATCAAAGAAGGTTTTCATATTACATTTTAAAATCACTGTGGCGGAATAAAATATTAAGTTACAAAAACGCTACAACTCTTTCAAATCGATGTAAAAATTTGCGTTCTTTATATTGGCATTTTCTTACATTTTATGTGAAATTATATTTATAATACACGTAGAGAAAAACATGGTTACAGCATTATCACTACAATAATATTATGTTCTCATTGTTAATTTGATTGAATTTTAATAACTTTGTGCTCATGATAACATTGATTTTGTTTCAAATTTGTAATTTAATGTTTACACTCAATAATTATTTTAATATGATTGACTGCAAAGTTATATTTTTACCAGAAAAAAAATTTTGTTAATATGAAAATATATGTTATTAAATATTTTTAGTAAAAACAAAATTTTGTTAATATGAAACATATCATTACTTCTACAATAATTAAATATTTGCAGTATTTTTCCTTATTCTTAAACCATATTCTGTTTTTAAACCATATTAATATTATTATTACTATAACAATAAACTTTTACAAGCAAATATAATAATTATCCTTTTCACAAACTTAGTGGAAAACTTCAATGCTTGTTTGTTTTTAAATATATAATTTTTTGTTTAATATTTTTTTTCTAACATCAATGTAATTATCATTTAGTTTATATATGAATAAATATAAATAGACAAGATTTGGTTATGTAATATAAGAAACTTGGATTTAAACCACATATGCTGGTACAAATGAATATAATATTTTATAAATATTATTATTTTATATATATATATATATAACAATATTTTTTATTATTATATGATAATATGGAATAATAATAATATGACAAAATGAAATAATAATATGATAAGATTGGATAACTGTATGATAGCATAAGGCAAAAATATGATAAAATGTAATCATAATATGAAAATGTGCTATAATAATATATTAAGATTGTTTAATTATATGTGAAGCAATAATCATAACATGAAAAAACAAACCATAAAATCGGATACAATATGACAAAGTAGAATCATACATATAGTCATATCTATTTTTTATGTTTTAATCATAATATTTTGCTCTTAGATTACGGTCACTACAGCTATAATTTTTCTATGTGTGCAAGTGTATCTATTCCGTTTTGGTTAAGTGAAAAATAGACAAAAAAAAAAAAAAAAAAAAAAAATGCATAAAAAGTATTCATGACCTGAGATAGGGGTGACTTTAATATTTCAGAAATCGTCGGGGCACACCGAAGACGCTAATTGAAATTGGTGAAAATGTATACCAATCTGAAGCTGTTATTATAGCTTATATCGGAATCAATTGGCACGCAAAAATAATTAAGCGTTTGAATTTAATTCAATTTTAACATTTTTGGTACGTAATTTTGTCAGTGAAAAATTTATTTTATAGTTATTTAATTAATATTTGCAACTTTTTATTTACTTATATCATTTGAAGATATTTTGTAATGGTTAGATCAGCAAATTAAATGCAATAAAAAAGTAAAAAAAAAAAAATCTACATACACTTTGTTTTTTGCTCGACATTCTAAAGGGAGTCTAAATGAGAACTATAATACCGATTATGTTCACTAATAACAAAACGTATTTATTCTCCTTTAATATGCATTTTGTATAAATTTTTGTAGGTTGCATATGAGTATTTATTTTTGATATAAAACTTAAAATAAAATGTTGACAATTTTTTAAAATTTTTGATTTTTAACTACCACAACATAAACGGACATTTCTTGCTCATTAATATCATTTGAAAAGAAATATATTAACAAATTATATAAAATTAAAAGAGTTGAAAATTTCATTAAAAAAAATTTGTTTAACGAAATGCTAAAAAATCACTATGATCGATATTATCTTCGGTGATATCAGGCGTCTCGTATCACTTAATTTGTATTTTAGATATGTTGGTGTAGGTTATGTACTTGTGGTAATTTTTTTAATATGGGAAATTTTTTTAACTTTTTGCCTTAAACCTCCATAACACTGACGCCTCTCGCGAAAAGTTATTCATGAGAATGGATTTGTGTATCCTTAAAGGCAATTAATACTGGTACAAAATGGCACAGATGTGCCATTAAAAGTTCAAATTTTTTGAAAACCAAAAGTAAACGAATTTGAAGAAATCGCCATATTAAATTTAAAAAATAAGTTTGTTCACCTAGATCTTAATTTCGAACCATAGTGAGGTGTATCAGTATTACAATATAGGTATTATCAGTGATGCCAACTTAGCCCTTTTTGGGCTAGATTTAACCCATTTTTCGCAGTCCAAAAAGCGATAAATATTTTTTACACCGAAACTAATAAACGCGCAAATCTAGCGCTTTTAACAATTTTCGTTTAGCCTTTTTAGCGCATTTTTTATTATTTCCCATTTATTTCTTGTATATTAAAAATATTATTTCACATCTTAATGTTTGCACTAAGTTCTAAAAATATTTTTTTAAATAGCATATAAAGTCCAGTCTCAATTGTTTTAAGAGATCTCAACAAATTGTAGGGAAACCTAATTTAAATAAATAAAATTGTTTGTGTTGCAAATTGTTGAAAGAACTGAGCAATTTGGATCGAGGTTCATAATAGCAAAAACTTTATTATATTTTATGAGATGTATATTATTTTGAGATGTAGTTTTAATATTAGTCCTTTTTTGCACTTTTTTACAAAAAATGTCTTGATAATACCAAAAAACCGTTGTGTTTTTAATTTGGCACTTTTTAGCACTTTTTTCAATAATTTCTGCGTGTTTGTGTTCCTAACAGTTGGCGTCACTGAATGTTATGATAAGGCCATAGTAAAATAGGGCTTATAAAAATTACTTTATACAAGTTACAGAATTACTCTCAAAACGAAGTCATATTTTATTTAAAATTTCATGTGTTGCATTTTTTATGACATACTATTTATAATAATCAATATTTACTTAAATTTTCTCCAATATCCAGAGAAATATTTACTTTAATATTTTATGTATGCAAAAATAAAAAATAAATAATAATATACGACTACATACAACATATAAAAGGAAGAAATAAAACAAAAGAATATACAACGTCATCAATGTATATCGATGCCACAACTCATTCATCAACTTACAATATGATACGATTTCATAGTTACGAATACAAAAAATATATTAAATAATCATCAGAGTTAATGTAAGAAAAATTAAATAGAAGGACCAAATTAATGTCATGCAATATTATTCTTAATGCGAAAGAAACTTGGAAATAAAAATATTTTGTTTTCCCAAGAAATTATAAAGAAAAGTTGCTAAAATACTTGTATTTGTGTATGTGGTTATTTACTTATTGCATAAAATTATTGTTAATTATTTTAAATAATTAACATAATATTTTCTCTGTGAACTTCTGTAATATGGGAATTTTATGATAAAATAAAAATAACAATTTATTTTCAATTTTTTCAATCGTTTGTGATTTTTGAATTTTACAACATGAAAAATGTATTAAAAATTTAAGTATTGAAATATATTTTGTTTGCTCTAGATTATGGAAATCTCCAAAATATATTCATAGTTTGTTTTTTTTGTCATTGAAATAATTAAATTAATTAAATTGTGTTAAGTGCTTCAATTGTTACATTAAATTGACACCGGTTGGCATTGTAACCCATAACTTAACAAAAGAACAATTATAACATTTACATACGTACTGCAATCCTTATTGTACCAAATATGTACATACAGTATCGAGCATAAAAAATACAACCCTAGGCTATATGATTTTTAATCGTATTGTTTAGCGCTATAACGTTATTAAATTAGGCAATTTTGTTTTGACTTTATTCTTAGTGGTCTTAACCAACTATTGTATTATGTTATATTATATTATATTATATTATATTATATTATATTATATTATATTATATTATATTATATTATATTATATTATATTATATTATATTATATTATATTATATTATATTATATTATATTATATTATATTATATTATATTATATTATATTATATTATATTATATTATATTATATTATATTATATTATATTATATTATATTATATGGTGAAAGCTTTTTATTCAATGTTGTATGTTTACAGCTATATTAATAATTTCTACAGATATGTTAACTGCTGTTAACATTAACAGAAAGGTCGAGAAGAATTGGGAAGCGTTATTTAAATTTAAAACTGCCGTTAAAACCATTATATTTGAACTCAAGTACAATTTCGTAACAATATTGATGTTTAGTTCTAATATGAGATATCTTAAAAATTACCTTAGATACACAATATTGAAACGATCATGCATAAAAAATTTATAAAAGTCACAGTTGATATTTTATATTTCTCGAATGAACACATGTGGCCATGTAAAGCAACTACGGCCACCAATACTATGGTAATAGGAAATCCTAAATAATAATAAAAATAAAAAATCCTAATAGTAATAGGAATACTAAAATCAAATGTTTAATGAAAATGAGGTCCTATTACGATAACTTTCATTAATTTCTGTCTAAACGCATATATTACGAATTTAGACTGTTTAGATAGACATACTTCTTTAAATATTAGTTTCCAGTAGTAGAAAAGTGAAACAGATCAATAACCACGAAGGATGAATTATTTGACATAGGAAGAGTGTCAAAATAGATATAACTCCTAATTATCTTTCCCTGTGTTAGAATTTGTTCCAAAACCAAAATGAAGGGATATTTGAACATTATATCAGTCATTAAATAATATCGAATCATTGCGAAAAAATTATATTTAGCTGTTGACTTCATCACAATAAAGAGCGTTATTTCAGTTCAAAGTTCTTATACAATTAAGAATTATCAAATTAAGCCAAACCATCATGAACATTTGATCGCTTTTTCATAGAGAATTTTTATAAACTAATAAAAAAAAATAAATAATAATTCCAAAAACATCAATCGCTATGGAAAAGTTTTCAAAAAATTAAAAAAGAAATAGCAAAATTTAATAGAAAGTGGGACCATTTGCTAATATTTATATTATTGTAGATTTCATATATTTTATTCTATACAAAATAATAGCAAATTATGGTACTTAACAATACTATAGTTTCCAAGCTTTTGCAATGACGATTTTTATCAAAATTAAAAAAAAAAAATCATGTTGATTTGTTAAGAGTTGCAATTTTTTTTCCTCGCTCAAATTTACAACTGCTTTCATTAAACGTTTAATAACTTTCCTTACTTAAAAAAATATTTGAAATAATTTTATACAACAAGAGTCTATGGCCACAAATATTAAAATTACAACGGTATCGGGTTACGCTATAAGCAAAATATCTGCGAACAAAGATTACATCACATAGAGTTGCAATTTTTATGCTTGATACTGTATGAACATACAGTGGTGGAGAAAATAATAGAAGTATTTTTTTATATAACTGACAATCTCTCAGTAAAGAAGTGTTTGATCTAGTTCTTTTATGTTTTAAACTAACAGTAAATAAGTGTTCTTAATTTCCCAACTAGCATTTCTTACCTTCTATAACTCAGTCCACTGTTATTCTAGCTTAAGTTATAAGGGTTAGGGTTGTTATTCGAACAGAAATTATTCTATTATCCGAAGAAGAAATTTTTTATTCTTTTCGAACGAAAAAAATGTTCAAATTTAGAATAAAAAATTTTCACTAAATTTTAAAGGATTATCGACTAACTTTTCAAAACGAGTTCTTATTAAATTATTATGCCTTTTTGAAATTATAAGTGTAAAAAATTTTGTTTAGTTGGAAAACCCTGTTGAAAATGATTGATAATTTTGTTAGGTATGTAAATGTGTAAACTACGTTTTAATAAATTTCGGTTTAAAACTTTTCACGAACACTGAAGTATCAGTATTATTTGGAAAAAATTTACAACAGCTTTTTTAAAGATTTAAGTAAACTTCTTAAAATTAGAATAAACAAGAGGAGTATAAGTTATTAAATTCTGGGAATTTTCCAAAGCATTTTGCTTAAATATTCAACAAAAACTGAAACAAAGGTATACAGGTAAAATAAAATTTCATGTTCTAATACTAAATTTTTAAAATCAATTATATTTTTTACTGAAATCGGACTTATCAATGAATTAGTAAAATCAAATATTCAAATTCGTAAAAGAGTTATTGAGAAAAATTTAATTTATTTTTAATTTATTTTTTATTTTTATATTTTTAATATTTATAAATTTTAATATTTGAAAATGTTCATAAGATTTAATAGAATTTTTTTAAGTAAAATAATGAAAATAATAGTTAGTTTTTAGTAGATATTCAAACAATATTTATTGTTGAATCTATAAAATTTTTAATAAAAATTTATGTTTTTTAAATGATGCGTATTTTACAATTAAATTGTAAAAAAATAATTTAATAATATTTGTGTAAATTCGGTATAGTATTCATGAAACAATACCTGGTATTTTATACAGTTAGTAAAACTGATGCAGAAAAAAATAGTATATATATATATATATATATATATATATATATATATATATATATATATATCCCCTTTTACGTTACATAAAGTACCAAATCGACCTAAAAAAAAGAAATCCAACATTTATTAAAATTTACCATTAGTTTAAAATGACAACTTAATTGTCTTAGATGTAGTTTGATATCTAAAAGTAGTAACTTTGATGTACATGATAAGGAGCATTTGAAATGAAGAATTAAAGTTAGGCACAAAGTTTCCAAGTTCGCAAAAAGTGCTAGCAGAATTGTTGCGTGTAAATCAAACAACAGTTTCCATACACTTACTCCGCGAGCATTACTTTTATCTCCACTGCTCCGGAATATCACCGTTTACTCATTACTCGGGGAACTTGATGCACTGAAGTTTAAATCGCTTACGAAAACGATGCTGCTATATCTAGGAAATATCTGGATAATATATCTCACCGACTGCAAATTGATCGAGGACTAATCAGTACATGGAGTGCAATTAGTGGCCTTAGCGTAAATCCAGGAAAAATGGAACTTGTCCTCTTTTCTAGAAGATATAAGATTCCATCTTTCCCACTTCCATGCCTAAACAGTGTTGAATTAAAGGTGTCAGGTAGTGCGAAGTACTACTGAACTCCAAACTATCTTGGCTCCAGACTATAAAGGCTTGGGAATAAATCCCAGGAATGGCTCTTCGACATGGTGATTACACCCATACTTATGTACGGAGCGATAGTATGGTGGAAGGTTATGGAGAAATCCACCTACATCGCAATCTTTGATAGGATTCTGCTTAGTACAGCGCTTCGTATAACTGCATCGAAAGTATTATTTGTTCTAATGAACTGGTTACCGGTAGACCTTATGGCCAAACAGATCGCCATTACGACGGCCACAAGGCTCAGGGCTATAGATGCATGGAATGATAGTGAATTCGGCCATGCGACCATTTTGGGATTCCCTAATAGTATCCCTAGCAATATTCCCATACTCTTTCTTGGCAGAGACTTCTCAGTATCAATCTCAACTACTCCAGAATTAAGAGCTGGTTCAGTTGAGGTTTATACTGACGGGTCCAAATCTGTTGAAGGGGTAGGGGTTGTCTATATTCCTGTTTAAAGGAAAAACATTTCCATATCACTGTAGAATTCTTTAAGCAGAGATCTCGTCAATAAAGAGGGCGGTAAATAGGTTAATGTACTATAGGGTATTCGGTGCGGATATCCAAATTTGTACAGACATTCAAGCAGCGATTAAATCGCTTTGGGATGTCTTTTCGACATTCAAATTGGTACCTAAATGCCGAATATCTCTGAATAAGACGGCAAGACATTCAAACCTGGAGCTAGTCTGGTTTAGTGTTCATTTAAGCACACCGGGTTATTTTATTGCGGATGCACTAGCCAGAGATGAAGGGATCCATCTCATCAAAGTGAAGATACAGACCAACTGGTTGGAGTACCGTTTCGGTCTGCTGGTGTATAATTCTGCGGAATTTTTCGAGGATTGCACAATACAGATGGAAAAATAAATCCACATGTTCAACTTCGAGACAAATATGGCCCCATTATGATGAATCTCAATCTAACCTCATCATGGGACTATCGAGGCTTCGGCTAAGAATTCTCGTAGCGGTTGTCACAGAGCACTGGATTACTGGTGCGCATGCTAGGACACTAGGGCTCTATTTTAACGACTTTTGTAGTAGTTGTCGGGATGAGGAAGAGGAGGAAACAGTGGAGCATATTTTATGCCTCTTGCCGAGATCAAGACTGCTAATTTTGCTAGTCCACATGATTCCTCAGGGTTTCTCAACGGAACCAAATTGGACCCAAGTGAGCTGTCTCTTATTGACTAGACAGCTGCTCTAAGAACCTAACCTAACCTTCATTCATCCAAAAGCAAGGAAATTAGGTGCCACGTGAGCAGTAGCCAAGAGGCGAAATAAGGAGACTTAACATGTCTGAAATGTGCCATAAAACCAATTCGTTTTTGAATCGAATTGTTAGGTCGATGAAAAGAGGATACATTATAATAATTCGAAGCGTAAAAAATAGTTTATGAAGCCCAGACAACCAGGAAAATCCAGATGAAAGGATCAGGTTTGAAGAGAGTTTTTTTTCACACATTAAACACATTTTATTTATTAAAGAAAATAATGATAATAATAATAATAATAATAATAATAATAATAATAATAATAATAATAATAATAATATTCGTTTTAAAGCCAAAATGCTTAATTATGTTTTTTTTTTATAAATGATAATTTTAATAGAAGCTTAATTTCATTATATAATTTGTATAGAATTTGAATATGAAGTCAAATTTTTGGACATTTTTTTGCTTTATGATAGTGATTTGTTATTCCTGGGTTTGTTTTATATTAATTAAAACAAATATTTATTTAAAAAATACTAGTCTTTGCAATTTTTTAACTTATAGTTAATTATTCGAACATATTCCTATAAACGCATTTAAAATGTTCGCTATCCTTTGAGGTATATTCGTTTCTCGTCTGATGATAACATCTCTGTTTATTGATAATATTTTTGTTTAAATTGGGAAATTTCATCAGCTTAAAGTAACTTTTGTTACAGACCAGGAAACATTCAGGTTCGGAAGGACTTATTTAGACTATCTTAAGAAGGGGCAGAAATACGGAGTGCGGAAACCAACAAAAGGTAATCAAAAATTAATAAAAATGCAAATTAATAAAATAAAAGAAGAAGCCACCCGCAATAAATTTAATACTATACAAAGAAAAAAATAAACTTGACCTTCCTGTCACTTCCAAACATGTTGCACACATTTTGCGAACAGATGGTAACATAAAATGAAAGAAACCAAAATGCAAGTCAACGTTAAAACAGCATTATTAGGAAAATCGTTTAAAATTTGTGAGCAAATACATGACACAGACAGATGAGTGGAACAAGGTAACCTTTTCAGATGAAAAGAAATTCAATTTGGATGGTCCCGATTTGTATTCTTGCTATTGGCAAAATTTGAGGTCGAACGAAATTTGTTTATCTAAAAGCAATTTCGGTGGAGGCAGTGTTATGGTTTGGAGAGCCTTTTTTACTACAGGAAAATCGAAAATAATAAATAATTTATAATGAACTATTGGAAGATGCTTTTCTCTCATTCATGGATGAAAAAATGGATGAAGATTGCATATTCCAACAGGATAACGCTGAAATCCATATCTCAAACCAGTGTAAATCGTGGTTTAATGAACATAGTGTTTCATTATTGAACTGGCCGGCTTGAATTTCGGATTTAAATTCAATAGAGAATCTGTGGAAGTACATGGTCCGCAAAGTTTACTCATGAAATGCACAGAATGAAACTATAATGACAATAACGGAGTAAAAAGTAAAATTAAGCAAGTCTGAGAAAAAAGTTGATTAAAAAAATTGATGTGCGTTTATGGGAATATGCACCAGTGTATATTTTATTCTTTATTCATTCGACTAATCGAAGAAAATTTATTTATTAAATTTTATTCGATCAAATAAATAATTGAAAAAATTATGACATTTTATTCAATCACTTCAATGCCGAATAATTGATAGCCCTTATAAATTACCTCATTTCGTTGGGAAAAATAACAGAAACAAATGTTTTTATACTAATAATTTCCTACAAATTATATTTGTAATTATATAGAATTTATCAATATATATTATATGGTGGAACGAGTCTCATTTCGGACTACTCTAACACATCTAGGATCCATAGAATTCATAAATTTTTAGCTAATTCCTGGAGTATGTAAGAAAAGAAAAATTTCGTTTCTATTATTTTTTCCACCACTGTATACTTAATACTAACTTTCATTTCAATAACCTTCATCTCACATCAAGACTCGATACAATTATTTGCAATTAATAGGAAAATATGTTCATAACGAAACGACATAAAATTAATTTTGTCGTAAAATACTTAAAAGTGATTGTTTTACTTTAACAGGATACATGATTGTACGTGGGGCACTACCATTTAATATTTTCAATAATTGAAACAATTTCACACACATTTGCTTACTTATACGTATATGTTTCGACTTTTGTTTCTGTCATAAAAGTAATGTTTATTATTACTCTGCCAAAATGAAGTGGAGTGTAATTTTTTTTAAATTATTCACGTAAATAAATATATATATATTTTTCATATAAAGTGACGACGAAGGCATATAGAAAAAAACTGTAAGAGAAGAAAAAGTTAAAACAAATGTTGGCAACATCTGTGGTTCATTTTGTTATAAATTGCCAATTATTAGTAATAAATAGCAGAATTTCAGTTAAACATTTTTTACATGTTTGCATATACATACTTTTGATTATTGTAAGCATATACATATAGTATATTAGGGTGGTCCCAAAAAGCATCTCAAATTAACATTTTCTGAATTAAAATTTAAAAAAAAATCCTTCTTGTTTTGCTTGTTTTTCATAATACTGTCAAAGAAACAATGCGAAAACTTGGTATAGCAAGAAAGGTTTTCAAGGGGAGAATAATCGAAATTACGAACAACATTTAAAGTATCGTGTTACTGAATATACGTATTTATATTGAGCTCTGTGAAAAGCATTTGTTTTTGTATTAATACTTTATGAATTTTATAATACTCTTAACACTGAAATTTTTTGCGGTAATTATAATATTTTTAGAAGTGATAGAGGGACAAACACCACAGGTGGAGGTGTTCTAATAGCTATATCTAATTCATTTCCTTCTGAGGTTATAACTCCTAAAATGCTAACACGTATAAAACTTAATAAATCACAGGGGAAATTGGGATATTATGGCATATGGAGTAATGAAGAAAATTTTATTTTTTTCACGTATTTTTGATCTTTTCTCAAAAAATGTTACTGATAAATATTTGTCATTATTGCACTACATTTGTAATTTTATCCAAGAAATCTCTGATTTTATTGCTTTTCTAGCGCACGCAAATAAAATGTACTGAAAAAGTTTTTTTAATGTTTCTGTGAAAAATATCGAAATCAAGAGCATTTTTAAATTGATGAATGCAAAATTATATACTTTATTTTGTACAGTTTTGTCACAAAAATATATGCTTTTTGATATGGACGTAAAAATTGTGGAATTGGTAAAGATATTTTTGGGTTAAAATGCGATGTATATTTTAACAAATTTTCCACCAATTATTTTCCAACTTTGCCGAAAATATAGTAAATAATTGTTTCAGTCACCAATGATTTGAACATATAAAAGAAAATTTCATAAAACAGATGAAAAAATTGATGATAAATCAATAAATTCCAGAGTGATACGACCAAAAATTCCTAGAACCAACATGTATCATTACATTAGCTACTTAAAGTATAAAAAATCTGTATTTAAAAATCTCGTATATAGTTGATGCTATAAAAATACACGCTAAGTATGATAAAACTCGTGTAAATGGTCTGTTCACTTAAAGTTTTCGAAAATTATAGCAATTTATTACACTTATAAATTAAACTATTCCAAATGCGAGAAAAAACTGCATAAATTTTGTTTAATTATTTTGTATTAGTTTTATCAGTTATTACCTATCTGTTTTCATCATTTTCTTGAATTTTGGTATTCAAATGGCTTCGTAAATATAAAGATTATTTAAAAATATTTAATAAACACTAAATATTTTTACATTTACCATTTTTAATATATTCCACTTTACCCCAACATTTCCCATTATATCAAAAAAAAAAAAAAAGTTGATTTGAAAAAAAGCAGAAAAATAATACCGAAAGGTAAACAATTCTTATTAATTTTATGCAAAACTAAAGACCTTTCTATCTTTAGAGGAAAGAGAACCGGTGCTAAAATAGTCAAGTGACAGGTTCTCAAGGCTAGTGACCGCTTCTAGTTCCAAAACTCTATATGGATGAACCTGTCACTTTTACATGGGATTGTCGTTGGAGGTGGCTAATTAACAACTTGGGACAGGTCATAGGACAGGTCACAGGACTGGTCCAAGAGTATATGTTCAGAGTCGATTAATATAATAAAAATTTGATAAATATTGTGTACTTTTCAAATTGATTTTTTCATTTTTTTTAATTTTTTTTATTTTTAATTAATTATATTTATTTTTATTTTATAATTTTTCGTCAATGCCTGACGTATCTTACGTTTTATAGTTTTCAACACTAACTCAAGCTTTACAGAAAAGTTCTATGCGGCTTATAAGTAATCATATTACGATTTGTTGAGGAAATCTATTATGTTTTCTTACTAGCAATCGATTTTTTTTGTATTTGCCTATCTAATAAAATGAAATTTCAAGTTAGACACTTATTTAGTTTAGAAGTTATGTTTGCTGTCTACTTTGAGATGGAATCAACCTATTTTAAGTCATAATTTTATTTTTTATTCAAATACTATTAGCTACTGCAATAATTATTTGCTTTGTTGCTTTGCATTTATAAATATTAAGTAAATTTTTTCTTTAAAGAACCAAATAAAATTTAAATTTGGCGATTTCTGATTAAAAATTTGGCGACAGAGGCTTAAAAAAATCTGACAACCCTGCACAATTCTGCTATGAAATGGCCACCAATGTAATATTTATGGAGAGTACTGCCAAAAGAGTGGTGGTATATAATCACCCACATAATTGTAATATAATCTGGTTTGTACATGTTCATGTATGTTTATTATTACTTATAATATAATATCATTGTTAAAATAAGAAAACATACAAATATTACTGTGATTGTGGTTTTGGAGTTCTTAGAATTGTTTTTTTCTTTTTCCTTACTTATTTTATTAATTTAATACTAATCTATATATAAACATGTTTACTAATATAAACTAACTATATACCCAGCTGACCACAAATTTCGATAATAATAGCTTGTTCGTACATTTCGCGAACATATGTCTGACAAAATATTCAAGAACGACGATCCGAATATGAGCTCCTTGAGCTCACCCGTCGCTTACTTTGAGGCAGCAAGTCATTCGATTTCGAAAGTTCGTCTATTGTATTAATACTGAAACTTTAGCGATATCAATAGCGAAATGTAAAAATATTCGTTAGTGATTCGTTTACGATATCAAAATATTAAAAACGCCTTGTTCTTATTATCATTGGTAATAGTTCCAAAACGATAGTTTTCTATTTTGTTTCATTTCATTTTCGTTCCAATACTAAAATAGAGAATTTTATTAATTTTCAAAGTTATGTTTTATTTCAAACTTAACAGATATTAAAAAAAATATATATATATTTTTACTTCAAAAATAATAATTCAAATATTTAGCTGTAAAAGAATAAAGACATTTACATAAGAGTGGTAATATTTGAAGCATTTTGTCATAATTTCAACTTCGTCCAGGGATGTCATTAATTTCTCAATATTATTAATTTTTTTTTGGTTTTTTAGTTTTTAGTTAAAAATTATCTGAATTAAACTGCAAAAATATGTGTGCATTATATATTTGGATAAATATGCTATTTTGCCTATTTATACAAATATAGACACTACTTACCATTTTTGCCAAAATTTTATTATATTACTTTTAATAAAAAAATTTCACAGAATTTAACTAACATTATGAATTTTAATGCGATATATTTTAGAATCAAACGCAATGAAATATGACTCAAGAATGACACTTGGTTATCTTTGTTTGAGTATTTTACATGCACAAGCAAGAAACTACGTTTATTTTTTATTTAATTAACAAAATCCTGCAGAAATTGAAAATAGATAGTGTGTCAAAGAATATAGTTTCGAGATTTTATTCAGAAAAGATGTATATTGCAATAACATTATTTTTAAAATTCTCGAATATTACGCGAATGTTTACTACCGTGAAAATATCAAGCAAAAATCGATGTTACGAACATTAATTTTTAATATAATTGTCGATAGTCTCTCGTACATTCTGTTTCGAAACTCATGTCAGGCGGTTACCTAATTACATGTACATGTGCAGCAGAACATGCAAATCTCACGTACTTATCCCTACGGTTCTGGTAACTGTTTACTTTTTCCAAATTTAAATTGTAGTATGTATTTAAATTCGTAATAGGTATATTACCAAGTTTTCGTGTTTACATTAAAGTGCTTCGATTTAAATGAGGATAAAAATGTCGCAAATATGCCCCCTAAAATTAAAGATTAATATGTTAGAAATTAATCCCCAAAATATTTTATATCAAGTTTATATGGTTTTCAAGTTTATTTGGTTTTCGATCAATAGTAATTACAATTTTTAACTTTTTATCAAAAAATTACGACGTAGGAACTGCACATGAAAAATTTAGTGCATACAATTCAGCTTATAAAAATGAAACCAATAGATCAAGCACTCTGACATTTTGATTTTGTTAAAATTAATTTTCTCTTCGTTTTTAATAAAATATTTAATATTTTCTGATATACCCTCCATAAGAGCTTTTGTTGAGTTTTTGGTTACATTTTTGTTGTAATGGTTCCACTTCTTTTTAAATTGTGTTTTAGTTTTTAGTCAGCTTTAAGTATTTTAAAAATTTTTTTTTATGACAATACATTTGAGATGGTCCTTTAGCAAATATCATTCAGTTATTTTTTATTGAGAAGAGAGATCAGGTCAGAAAAATTTTCACTCTCTGTATTTTCTAATGATAGGAAGCAGCGTTACCTTGAAAGCTTTTAGAAAGTGTCAAAAAAAAGGATTTTAAAAAATAGTTGCCAAAAAAGGTAATTAGAAAAAAAGAGGCCAAGTGCTTTAATACCTAAAAACCTCCTCAAAATTGGTTTATTTTGTATTCTAAGAAAAACTAATAAATTCAATTTTATTAATAACAAAATAATAATAGAGACTTATTCATAAAAATAGTTAACATAAGATTCTTTTTTTATTAATTAAACTTTTGTACTTTTGTGCGAAGTCTTCATTCGGACTGCAATCTTACAAATATCCATCTAACAAATTTAGGACTGAGAGCATAGATTCTCAAGTGTTGACCTTAAATCTGTTGGACAATTTATTTTTCATTATTAATAATTTAGAAAAAAGACATTCCGTCGAAGCACTGTTAAGAACTAACGTAAAAAAAAATTAGGATATAAGTATTCATCACATACATTTTTTAATTTTCATAAT
Organism: Protocalliphora azurea; assembly: GCA_932274085.1. NCBI lineage: Eukaryota > Metazoa > Arthropoda > Insecta > Diptera > Calliphoridae > Protocalliphora > Protocalliphora azurea. The sequence continues at coordinate 124,192,896 of OW026522.1, forward strand.
CCGTCAAAAAAAGGTGCGGCATTTTGTGTTTTAAGCAATTATTCATTAACTTTATCATGAGCTTTACTTTTTAAAAGTTTTAGTTCATATATAAATTCCTCAGGGCCTTTTTTTTACATCACTATATTACGAAACAATTTCAAAATAATTAATTTCCTCGTTGGAGTTAATATATAATGGGTCGAGATATTAAAAAAAAAACTTAATTTCTCGTCATATAATAATAGTCTTAAAAAGTCATCATTTAGTTACATGGTAAAAAAGGGGCCAAAAAAGTGCCCAGGTGGTGGAAAAAGGGGCAATTGGCGACTAAAGTCGCCAAATGGTAATACTGATTGGAAAGAATATTTTCTGACATTTGCTATAAAATAAGTGCTTTTTTCTCACATGTACCAATGTCTTGCCAGACCAAAAGTTTATTCGACAATTTTGAATTTTTTATATGATGTTTATCTTATAAATTTCACATAATATCTGCACACAGAAAAAAAAAACATGGTTATAGCATTACAACAATATTATGTTCTCATTGTTAATTTTAATAACTCTGTCTTCATGATAACAATGTTTTTGTTTAAATTTTATCATTTAATGTTTACACTCAATAAAAATTTTAATATGGTTGACTTTAAAAATTATATGTTTTCAAATATTTTTACCAGAAACAAAATTTTCTTATTAAAAATATCATTACTTCTGCAGCCATTAAATATTTGCATTATTTTTACTTGTTTTTAAACCATATTCTGTTTTTAAACCATATTAATATTATTATTCTCATGACAATAAAATGTTTCAAATAAATATAATACTTATCCCTTTCTCAAACTTAGTAGAAAATTCATATATTGGATGTTTTTAAATATATTTTGTTTTCCAATTTCATTGTGATTCTCATTTAGTTTATATATGAATAAATATATAAAAACAAGGTTTGGTTATACTCGGTGTGATTCAAGCAATATTAGACATTGATTAACTATTTTTAATGGATTTAGTTAAAAAAACATACGAATATCTGGCATTTGAACCACATATGGCTGGCTACTAAACAATATTCTCTATTATTTTCAATAAGAAATTTATAAAAAATAATCATTTTTTATTAACAAGTTGTATCTTAAAATATAATAAGATGGAAGATTGGATAATTATATGATAAAATGGGATAATAGTGTGACAAAATGGAACAATAATATAATATGGTATAATAATATAATAATATAATAATATAATAATATAGAATAATAATATAATAATGATGTAGTAAGCTGTTTCAATTATTTGTAAAACTAGAATCATAAAATCGGACACAATATAACAAAGTAGAATCATAGTGTGATCATATGTTTCAATCATAACATGTAGCTCTCAGATTATGGTCAGTACAACTATATTTTTTCTCTGCATGTGTGTTATGGAATTCATGACCAGGATATCATATTTTTGAAAAAAAAAAAAAATTATCTCACTAATTTTCGTTCATTCTTTTGCCTTCATAATTTTTCTAGCGTTTCTATTAGAAACTTTTTCACTTCGTGGGTCTTCTGGCCACTTCTAATAAAGCCCAGCAAAAACTTTGCTTTCTTGGTAAGCTAGCAGGTATAATTGGAAACAAAAATAAACGACTTATTTTTTGCCTAAATAACTAGTTATTTTTGTTCGACTTGTCCACAAATTCATGTAGTTATTTTTTGACTCTAGGGGTACTCAAAAATATGTACCTAAACGAAAACAAAAATAAAAAAAAACAAAAAAATTTTTCCGTCAGTGAGACTCGAACTTGGACACACACTAACCATTCGTTTTTACTGATTAACGTCTTACTCAGTACACCATCTCGCACACAGCATCCTAAGCGACAAAAACTCTATTTAGTTTAAAATATCTTTTTAGACATTTTGTTATAAAAAACTAACAGCTTCAGAATGGGGATGAACCAACAACCATCTAGTTGTTAATCCAGCGTTCTAGCCAACTCATCCACGTGATTGCAGTATTACTGTGCTATAATATGGGAAGATACAGTGAAATTTAAAGAATGAGTCATATTCCGTTCAGAGATGTAGAGGTTTTCTCTTAATATTAGTTTTGTCTGCGATTTTACAGTATGTAAATCAATTTTCTCTTCAGTTATCAGAAACTGTATTTCCTGACTTATATCAGTTCTTGGCAATTGTTTTATTTGCTCGACATATTTTTCTATAATAAATTTGAATTATGTGTTCGAAAGACTTTTTTTTCAGTTTTCATTTTAAGAAAAAATTAAGCTATTATAATAAAATTTAGCACATGTGTAGTTACTAAGAATAATAACAAATGTAAACAAGTTAACTGTAAAAGTTACCAGCCTCAAATTTTGTACGGATTTTTTTCGTACGCAGTCCTTGTAATAGACATATATTGATAAATGCATTATGAGCTAATTTTTTTAATAGTTTTCATTCTCGTGAACTTGAGATTTTAATGAAACTTTTTAAATATTATTTTATTTAGGTTTGTATTAATTAATAATTAGATTTTAGGGCATCATTAGGAAGGTCTTATTCGACACTGTTGATACATGTCTTTATTTAACCCTTTAGTTACAAACAAAAGTACTATTTAGAAATTAGTCCATAATAGGTTAAGTAAACTTTTATGGCTGAAAAATGGGTAGTTGAGAAAATTAATGTAAACAGAAACATAAATTTATCATCACAACTATTAGTTCATATAAAATAGTGGCTAAATTACAAAGACTCTCTTTAATTTGACAATTTATTATATCTTTAATAAATTCATTAATTTTTAACTATAATAAATACTTGCATAAAACTTATCTACAAAATTTGCTGAATTGAATTCTTTAGAATAAAAAATATATAATTGAACCTTTTGCTGTTGAAGGTTTAATTACCTGTAATTTTAAATTGTATACCAATTTAGTAACCCAATATATAAAATATATAAAATCAAATTTTTAAATAAAGAAAACATATAAAACAGAAATTTAATAAAATCGTAATACTCTGCGAATGAACAAATATTTGAATGGATATTTCAGGTGTTAGTATGTCTTTATTATATTTTGCAGTTAATTTTCTTATAACAAAATATTTATAAATCCATATTTTTGTAAGTGTTTTAAAATGATCCAGCTAACGCAAATGAAAACATTTAGATGTAATATTTCATTTCTAGATAAAAAAAAAAAAACTTGGACAATAGTAAAACTAGCAAGCAAACGAACAAATATAATATGTACATTAATGGTATAACTTTTTATAATTTTTGCAAATATCAAAATTCACAGGGTATGGCGTTGTTGGGCACGAAAAAATATTAAGAAACGCGATACTAAATTTTCGCGACCGTTAAAAAAGTTTCCGCAGCAAACGAGTTGAAGTTTTGAATTTAAGATTTTTTAAATTTGTCCATATAATGCATTATTTTTTTTTAACAAGATTATATATCACTACTGGCATTGTCTTCAATAACATCGTATTTTTTTTTTAGAAAAATTTATAATATTTTTTTTTTTTTAATAATTTTTAAACTATTTATTTGTTAAATATAATAGCAAATGAATATTTTGGTCAACATTAATATTAAAATGCATTTTAAATTAATTTTCCGTTATATTTAGAGGTTAAAAATCTTCTGAATTAAATAAAACTGAAAAAATTGTGATTGGTAATTAGGAATGCAGAATGTATAGTGCAAATTTTTATTACCAGTAGGAAAAAGAAATACTTTTTTAATATCAAAAGAAAAATGTAATAAAAAAAAAAAAAAATTCAAATGGTTTTAAAAATTGCTTTCGGTGCGGAAGGTTTTTCATTGAAATAACTTTTGATAACGGCTTTTAGTATCAGTATAACTTGGGCTATGGGGTAGTATCCTGTATTTTTTTTGTAAAAAAAGTTATACCCCTAATATACATACATATTATGTATTTAGAAGTGTGATTATATTTAAATTATGTTGTAATGAATTCTTATCACCTACTAAGTGAACACCAACATTTATAAATATGAATTGTATATTCCCAGTTGGAAAATATGACAGTCCTTCAATGTTTAGGAGTTTATACTGCTTTCGAAAAAATCATGCTACATTCCACCTTGCCTTTTATGAAAAATGCTTTCGAAAAGCCTCAATTTCATTTCTAAAAGATGCATTATTAAAAAGTTTGGAAGGAGGGGGAGGGCAGTCCTAAATACTCCTCAGAAGTGGAGCTATGGGAGCTTAAAGTAGAGTACCTCTGACATAGAAATTGTTTAATATTCATAAAGCTCTTGATAAGGCCTACATTCAATTTTCCAAGATCTTTATCCAGTTTTTTAAATTTACCTCCCAACATTTTCGGCGGATTTTGTTAATTTTTCTCATAATTAGTTAAAACCCAAAATTATCTATCGAGTAAAATATAAAGACGATATATTTTTCGAGTCAAAAAATACTCGATTTTTAAATTGAAAATTACAAGAAAAGATGATTTTTTATTTTGTCTTTTTCCCAAAAAACAATTTTCCTTAAGAACATATAATAATTTTATAATTTCTAAAAGGTATCTTAAAAGAGATGATTTTAAAATAGAAAACAAATCTAATCATTCAGTAGGGCTAAGTACAGACCCTCCTTAGTTCGACCCATTTTTATCAAAGTTTTGATTTTGATCTATATGTCCGAATATCCCAAAGCTTGAATCTACAAATATATTGCAGTTTCGGAAATCGTGATGTATTATAAAGAGTTTGAAGTGTAGTTTTCCAAACAGCCGGGAATTTCTCTTAATATAATATTAAATTTTTTTTACATTTCATTATTCAGAATGATAAAGTCAACTACTAACGAAAATTTCGTTAGGATGTCTTAACTGACAAAAATTTTGTTAAAAACACAATATTTATAATTACTTAAAAGATGAAATTTCTACCAAAGTCTTCTTTTAATTCCAAAAATCTGAAAAACTTTGGACTCTATTTTTTTCAAATAGCTGACATCAAAGCTATGCTACTTTAGACTCATATGGTCCTCTGTTACGTTTATGTGAAATTTCATGTAAAACCAATCAGCCGACTTAAAGTTACAGAGTTATTTTCAAAAATTTTTCATTCTGCACCACTATGCAATGTATAGATTATGAATGTATGCATTATGAACGTAAGTGTGAATGAATTAAATCAGTTAAATTGTAAAATATACAAAAATACACTATGTACAAATTTCACAAAAAATTTTTGCCACACATGAAAAAATCGAAGCATCAAACTAGAGGCAAGTGTTGCCAGGAAGTGAGGCAAAATTAAACTTAAAAAATATCAAAAAAGGCTAAATGGCCTAAAAAAATAAAGCCAATATTTCTTTTTTAATATATAAATTTATTTGTCACCTTATCATTAGTTTTTTACACTTTTTTAAAGATATTGTAATTAATTTATAAATAAAAATAAGGCTGTCACCAAAATGACCCAATGAAATATTGGCCAAAAATTCTTGTACAAATTTGGGTCATATTTTGTATGAAAAATTACCCAATGTATTGAAGTGCTTTTTCTATATACGAGATTCTTTTTTAATTTATCTTTTCCAACTGTTTTAGGTGATTTTTCGATTAAGAAGATTTTTTTTAATTACATTTGTAAACAGTTTTTTTTTTTGATTTATTAAGTATATTTAAAAAAAAAAATTATAATAATCGATTTAGTAAGTCCACAAAATTAGTTAAGTTATTATTGATTTGGGTAATAAAGCGTCGCAGACGAAAGTTTTTGTTAAGTATAAATAATCTAGATTTTTTTGTCCTAACTAATACACAAAATACAAAAACATATAAAAAAAAAGCTTTTAGTTAAATCTTGCAGCTCAAAATGTTAAGAAAATATCTTTTACATAAAGTATATAATTAAATAATAAATATAATATTAAAATGTTAAATTTTCAAATATACATTTTCTTAACTTTCTGTACTGCTAAATTTAATTAAAAAATATAATTCTATTGCAGGGATTTTTAGCTGACATTTGATATTAGTAAGCATTTCATAATATTCTTGAAAATTGGGCATTTATTCAAAATTTGAAGTCCTTTTGAGAGGACATTTTACGTCGCGGAGGAAAAATGGGTACAGAGTTTTACACAGTCTTATCAATATAATGATTTTTTCTCGTGTGAGAGTGAATGTAGCAGGCTGATATACATTTGAAAATAATTGGTAAAATATAACATTTTCAAAAGGATATTCTTACCTTTTCGTACTGCACCAAAAAAATAAAAATGTTATTATATTGCAATGATTCTAAGCTTTCGTTTGATATGCATATTATTTTGATATAATATTCGTAAATATTTTTAATATTGTTTTTAATGTATATCCTTCGAAGTCCTTCTGAGAGAAAATTTGACATCCTGGTGGAATGCTGATTATGTAGTTTCTATTCATCTCTCTCATCTATTATCTAGTCTCTAGTTATACGCTATTATCAACAATTTTTGATTTTAGGACTTAACATTTTATTTATTTATTTATTTTATCACTATTATTATTATTATTATTATTATTATTTTTTTTTTTTTGATTGCAAAAATATAAAGTGATTCTAGCACGTAGAATCAGATCGTATTACAGTACAAAGTGCAAGTACAAATTTTCACAAATTAGAAGCTTATGTATACTTTTGGAAAAAATTACGCGCAATATCAAAACTTACTGAGTTATTCAAATAAAATTTATAATATTTTCAATGTTTGGTAGTATTAGTGTGCTTATTTTAGTGTTTCTCGCCCTTCATGCTAAAAATAGCGATTTTTAAAAATTTTGCGAAAAGTGGTATTTGCATCTAACTTATTTCTCCATTTGTATTAAATTTGTTTTATTAGAGTTTATTTAAAAAAATATGCTATTTTATATTGTTATCCTTTTTTAAACCAAGTAAATTTTTTTTGGTTCACACAATTTTTATTTTTCGAAATTTTTTGACGCGCATCTATATTTCCGTTAAGATTACAAACACCAACAGTGTTGCCAGTTTAGCAATTCTAAGGCTAAATCTAGATTTCTTATTTTGCTTTTAGCATCAAAGTTTTCGTTGCAGCTTCTAGACTTTTTTCTTTTAAGAAATGTTACTATTTCAACAACGAAGAAAATAATTTCTTATTATCTGCTACTAACTTTATTTTTACGTAATCGTTCATTTAAGTATTTTTGTATATTTATTTTCACAAAAATCTATACTTTTTATATTTAATAAAAAATTTCACCTGCGGCGCTTCATTGTCCAAATTCAGAACAACTAATATCCTAAAATACTAATAATTAATTTGATGGAATTACTAAATCGACTATTACAATTATTATTATTTTTTTGCTTCATTAACCACAGAAGCTATTTATAAACATAAATTCTTAATCAGAAAGTAATTATGGTTTGAAAATGACGAAAAATTACTTCACAACATTAGGTAATTTTTCAAACCTGAATGGGAATTTTTTGAGCGATTTTTCATTTGGATTACTTACTGACAGCTGTTCTATATTTTATATTTAAAATTATTGCAATATCTTTTAAAAATATAAAAAACTAATGAGAACAAGTTTTTAAATTAAAGAAATAATTTAAAATTTTACTTTTTTTTTGACATTTAGCCCTTTTTGACCTTTTTCAAATTTGAATCTGGCCTCCTTTTTTCTCGCCTCTTGGCAACACTGACCACTACATAATTATGCCAGTTATGGTCAAATTAACACCGTCTATGAAATGTGCCTTAGTAAAATCTGTTTTGTCAAAACTAGCATTAAAATGGACAAATAGGTAAGACGGTATATGGATTTAAATTTCATGTATTAAAAAAAAAAAAAAAGAAAAAAATGTGAAAAAAGTTAATTTTAAATTTGTAGATTTTGAAAATCGTAATGAGTGTGTGTAACGAAATTTCATCGAAATCGGAGTTGTTGAGGTTCATCAGGTATTCGAAAATTTTTGATTTCTCTCAGTCCTTATTACAAAACCTGTGTGTCTGTTATTCATCTCTTAAAGTTACTGAATGATTTTCATCTGAAAATGCAAATTTCCTATTTTAAGAAGTTTTTTTTTTGAAAATATCAGAAAAAACTTTCGATCGAATTTATTTGAATTTTAGAATGGAAAAATTTTAATTTCTAAACAAAAAGGAAAAAAATGCACTCTTTTTTACACTTTCTGTTTTTAAATAACTAATGCCAGATTTATTGATAATTATTTTAATGTGGGGCAAAAAAATCATTACAATCGTTAGGAAAACAAAACATTAAAAAAAAATTATATATCAGAGGTGCCTTTTGGCAATATAGTCACATGAGTGACTATGCTCTCACGTGTCTCCAAAACGGAAATCAAGATACTTCTTTTTTTATATCTTAAAAAATTTTATATATTTTTAAGGATTTTTCATATTTTGACACCAATTTCCATATAATATTTAAGCATTAGGTCATAATGCATAACCTCACAGTGATCGACACATTCTTGTATTGAATGTTTCTTACGCATTATTATAAAGTATTTTGTGCTTTAAAATTATACACATTCCATATTTGTGTGATGTTAGTTCCAAGTTGTTGTAGTTGTAACTTTCGATGCAAATTTATATACGATTGTATATATATGATTGTATTTATAACCATGATGACATTCAACAAATGTGTATGTAAGTATGGGCGTGTACATTGTTGCAAGATTACCCTACAGTTTTGCAAGTGGTAATATTTTCAATTTCGAAAGTACTCTCAGTTGAATTTTGGTTACTTGGCGTATGTATGTGAGTCTTTGTAGAGGCATTTGGCTACTTGACTGGCTCTAAGTAATCTATAGTTATTTCATAAACAATTGTAATTTCAAATGACTCCAAAAAATACTATATATAGATACAATCTGTAGAACTGCAGGATAATATTTACCTAATCATGGCTGCATGTATTCTATATAAGTAAGCACATATTCATACACTCATACATATATATACATATATACATATATATTTATGAGTATTTGTTAATGTACACAACTATTTATTGATTACAGATAAATACAATGATTTGTCAAAATATAAATGCAAATGTGTATACATATAAATGTGTAAACACACAACACAAATACATTAATATTTAATAGATTAAAAATAAAAAAATGTGTCCTATTTAAGTGCAATAGAAATTTAAATGTGACATTTTTTTTTTTGTAATAAATTTTGTCATGTTTTTAATAAAACAGTATAATAATTATTTATCAATATCATAATTTGATGTATTGTAAAATAATTAATTTTTATTTGATAAATAAAAATTTGTTTAAGTCCTTATGACACTAGATTTTTTTTGTATTTTATTAATACTAGATTGATTAAATGAGACAGAGAATGATAGAAAAGAACACAAACCAAAAAAAAAAAAAAAAAAAAAAAAAAAAAATTATTGTATGTTTGTAATGGGCAACATTTTTAAGAATTAATCTCGATATGTCAATTTTAAGTTAATTTTTTTTTACACTCTGCACCACTATAGGTGGCTGGGATATTATGGGTTTGTACTGATGTTTGTAACGCATAGAAAAGGTTATCCAACACCCACCTTAAATCGGTGATGTGTAGGTGAAATAATGTGCTGATCATAACCAATTTCAATAGGCTGCGTCCTTGGATCATGGAAGACATATGTACCAAATTTTATAAAATTATTTTAAAAATTTCTACCTGCAGTTTGAATACAAGGTTTACATGGTCAGATGGACGGACATCGTTAATTCGACTCAGAAAGTGACTCTAAGAATATATTAAGGTGGGTCTTAGATAAATATTTTTGGGTGTTGCAAACATCAGCACAAACACATAATAGCCTCCCCACCTATGGTGGTGTAGGGTGTAATAAAAAAATCAGTAAAATAATAACAGAAATTAGAAGGACGGATTTTTCACTGTAACATAGTATTGTCTATGAGTAATATATCTCATCAGATCATTAAAATGTACTTTTGTATGTTCTGTAGAAAGTTGTGGTATACCCCAGTGATGCGTACAATATTTCAAAAATAAAATTAAATTAATATAAAAGAAATCATTTTATATTAAGAAATAAGTTTGAAATTTATAGAGGGCCTAGGCCGACCAAGTGATGTTGGAAAAAGTTGATGTGGTCAATTGTTTTACATGGAATTTATGAACGTTTAAGCAATTTTCAGGAGATGACTTTGTCCATGAGCTACGATCAATTATAGATCGATTCTGCCGAAATTTGATATTTTAGTTTATTCTTAACAGAAGCTTATTTGTGTCAAACTTTTTATAGCATTCTAGCAAAAAATAATTGTTCATTGCCACATTAAGAAAAATAATAACAACCAAACTTTTCATAAATAGGTTCCTAATGTTTTTGGATCAAATTCATTTCTTTGCTCAAAACAATTTCCTATAATCGGTATTTACAGACTCTGGTTAAAATCATTACTACCGAAGTTTTTTTCAGCATTAAGTACTTCTTACTAACAACATTGCTTTAAAACCAATTTTTGTGTTGGGTTATTTTTTGTTATTAAAATTAAAAACGTTGCTATTTCTTTTTGAAAATTTTAAATTTGTTTTTTTTTACCGCTTTATTATAATTAATTCTACCTTTCGTATTAAGCTTTATCTCGTTTTAATTTCATATTTAATCCTCTAATGACAAACAGGTTTATAAAATAATTATAATTATGTCTATGTATTCATACTTATAAGCAGATTATTATTTTATTGAGTTCTGTTTTTGACACAAATTTATTTTAATTAAATTTACTGATAAAATTCATTTATTTATTTTCTAAATAAAACAAAACGTTAAGTACCGAGTAATAAGCGTTAAATTATGACACATATACAATACACATTTCACATGTTCCCATACACACACACAGGCTCATTCAATTTGACATACCCTGTAGTTCTGGATGATTATTCTCAATTTTGAGTTTATATTAGACATTTCAGGACATCACGGTTTATTGTAAAGCTAAATAACTAGTTCTTTTAAAATATGATATTGAAAGAGGAAGTTAAATGACCCAATATTGATTACAAAATGACATTGCGATATAAGAAATTTTTGGATTATATACTTAGAAATAAATGACTTTCCTTTGCATTAACAAAACACAGAGGTTCAAAAATGCTTTTTTTGGAAAAAATTCTGTAACTTGTGATCGTTGGAGATATTTCAATGAAATTTCTCATGGGTAGAGACGAGGTGTTTCTGAGTTGATTTGGAGGAGTACAGATTCGTATTTGGTCAGGGGGGTAGTGGGTATCATTCCAAAATTGGCTATCTCGTTATTTTTTCCTTTTTTTTTATCGCCAAAAATTCATTTATGATATGATATATTTACATTTCTAGATTATCTTCTTTTTTTAAGGGATATGCAGGTCAAAATAAATTTTTATCTCACATTTAGCCTCGTTTTTTAGTTTTTTTTTTAAATTGGCGGGCATAATATTTCCCCTAAAATGTTTTTAGAATATACACCAGATTTCTCACAGAATACTAAATAATATATATTTTAGGTGGCAATATTTATTTACTTATAAAATTAGTTTCTTTGTTCAGAGCCATATCATTCTTTTAAAGTAAAATGTGTAAAGTAAATTCGACTGAAAGGTCTCTCCACAAGCCCTGTCCAAATTTTGTCAATTTTTTTTTTTTTATTGTTTTGTAAAATTCTCAAATCGAAAAGTTGAGATCAAACAAGAATTATATTAATTAAATACCTCAGTATGTATTTTCTCACGGACGCTTCTTATAACGACAGTGTGACCATGTGAATGGAAAAAGTCAATTTTTAAAACACGTTTTTTCCGGGTTAGGAATTTGGGTATTATGGCAAAAAGCAGTGGGTGTATTTTTAATTCTCTGATTTTAGAGCAAGTCTATCTATATTGTGTCAAAATTTCATTTGAATATTTCTACGGGTTTAAATTTCATTTAGGTCCAAATATCAATATTATTTCTAAAAAATTTACTTAAATTTTAAATTTAAAGTTTTTCAGGTTATGGTTTGAAGAATTTTGACCATAAGAACCTAAAAAAAACCAGGCTAAAATGGGTGAAAACTCTATTTCGAACTAAATATCTCCTAAATTTTGAAGAAATTTACAAGGACTATCTATATGTAAAATTTATAAATGAATTTTTGGCTATTTTTTTTTAATTGCATACCCATGATGACCAACTTTGAACATCTGCCCACTCCCCTCCTGACCAGCTTTGGCTAGGTGAAATTTTATTGAGATTTTTCTAACGGTTCACAAGTTACAGAATTATTAAAAAAAAGTTTTGAAACCACTGTGCGAAGGAGTGCCAAATGACTACAGCTAACTAAATAAATTGTATTGTAGAGTAAAACTGCTGGGTTAATTTTGGAAAAATTATTTCTATTTTCTCGTACACATTAAATATTTTTATACCCGACATGAAAGTGAAAAATAACGAAAGATTAAATCTTTATTTGCTCATGGCTGGGAGGAAAAAAACTTCTACCAATCATGACTATTCACATGATTTCCTCCCGTAAGCGACGTTGGTTGGTGGTAATAAAATTACTTCTATTTTTGTATTTTATCGAGGTAGTTTTTGGTGCATTTGCGTGATAAAGGTGCATAAATATTATTATGAGTTTTAATTTACTTCCTTTTTTCTCTGTGTTTATTTTTTATATTTTTGCACCTAAAAAATATTATATTTTGCAATCTATTTAATGAAATTTTCCATTTTTTTGTCTATTTATTCTGTCAGGCAAAAATTCTTATTTTATCTGCAAGCATGTTAAAATTTATGTTTATATTTCAGTTTATTTATTTTTTATATGATTTTAATTTATTTAGTTCGCTTTTATGTTTTGCTTTATTTTGGCTAAAACTATGATGGCAAATGAAGTTATTGTATATTAACAGGTGCATTTGACATGAGTTTAATAAACTAAAATAGTGAAAAAAATAATAAGCATTTTATAGATAAATGATTTGAAATAAATTCGATTTTAATTGATGTATAGCGATTTATTGGCAATTTATTTATTTATTTTTGCATTTTTATTTATGTTTTAATATAAAATTTTTAATAATAGCCAATTAAAAATGGGTAGGAAAACATTAAAAACAAGAGAATTTTGCCTTTACATTTGGAATTTATTTATATTTAAATTCATCGTATTGTTGAAATTTTCTTTTTCTTCCAGAAATTATACGAGTTACAGAAACATATGACAAATTTTATGCAATTTTTAAGAAAAAGCTTTACTTAATATTACAGTTATCTAATCAAAATAATTGTCCAAACTAGTTGGACATTTAAATTACAATCATTATAATTTTTATATTAATTATTAATCCAATTTTTAAGTGTACTTTGAATAAATTGGCAGCACTTTTAGTATACGCTGTAAAGGAAAATGTATAATAAAAAATATAAAAAAAATATTATTGCTGTCATGAAGGAAAATGTCACTTGTTTCCAGTCCAACGCGAAGATCACTTTATAATTACTTAACCTAAAGCTTATGCTTATCTTATCAAAAGTTATACTTGCCGCAACCTGAAAGAGTGTAAAGTTATCTGTGAGCTATTTGTACTTACCTCTTAAATTAAGTTTAAGTATAATAAAACCATTATTTCCTCAAGGAAACCCAAAGAAAGGTAAGTTTTTTTATGCAGCAACAACCAGCTACCCTACAGATTCTAACACTAATCTTGTTATTGTTTTTTTTTCTCATCCTTACAATTATAATTACTCTCATATGAGTTGTTATAATTAAATATTTTCTTATAGATTGGCCTTTTTATTAATTACATGCACCCGTTCTCTGCCATCATCTATAAGAAAACCTTCAACATGATCCCTAATTTTGTTCAATAACTATAAAGTAACTATACACACTGAAAATATGAATAATTTGAGTGATAATAAAGATGCATCAAAAGGAAAGATTTATGATAAAAATCCTTAAAAATAATTTATCTGCGACAAACGAAATAATCGGCTATTATCTACATTTAATTTTCATGTGAAAATAAAACATTCACTGAGTTTGTGCTATAAATTTCGAAAATTTTGTTTCATTCGAATTCATTTTGTTTCATAAATTTTTTTTGAATTTTTATGTTCTGGAATTCGAAAATGCCTTCAAATGATTTCAAATCGAAAACAAAAGACTAAGTGAAATTCATAAAAAAAGTTTGTTTATTATTGAAATAATATGGACCAATGCACATAACATTTGACACTGTTATTTCTACTTATAACAAACTTATTTGCATCAGATATTCACTTGATACTAACGTTTTTATGAGATTAATGCGCTTTAATGTGATGGACTTTATCAGGTCAATTATGAACTGATCTTCGTTAATCTTGTCGTTTAGAATTCACTTATATAAAATTTAATGCATTTATGACTTAGACCCTTGTATGGAGGCCAGATGAAATAATGGATCGATCTTCATAAAATGCAACATAGTAATTTTGCTTCTGAACAACTTATTTGTCCAAATTTTATTAAAATGCATAATTTAAAGCATTTCAGAAAGTTGAAACCCTATTCTGGGAGTAAATTTTTACGGAGGCTTAATAAAATAAACAACAAGAATTACTTGAATAGCTAGACTGCCTAAAGGAAAGACGGATATCCTTAAGTTGACTCACAAAGTGATCCTAAATCTAAATGTATAGATCCTCCTCCAATAGTATAGGTCCTACTCCAATAGTATAGGTCCTCCATGTAAATAACAATTTGCATTGTAAAATATGAAAGTAATTGCTAGACTATGTGGTCAGGGTTATCAGATTTTTTGAGCCTCTGTCGCCAAATTGTTAATTAGAATTCGTCATAAATTGCCAAATTAAAATTTTATTTGGTGTTTTAAAGAACTATTAAAAAATTAACCAAAGTGTTAACCGTCGTACAATTTTTAGTACTTAAAATTTCGCATAATTTGTAAATGTAAATTCAGCTTTATTAAAGCCAACAATGATTTGCAAATTTTAACAAACTGGGCTAATTTAAGTATGCTGAATTTAATGGTTTTCTAAGTTAGCTATTTTTTAAACTTATTTATGGAAGTAGCGAATTATTTTATTAAATTGCACATGGACCGCCTTGGACTATAAAACAGCTCAATGGCTTGAAAAATTTGAAAAACAAACATTATAGAAAATATAAAAAATCCGGTTTATCTATTACAATAATTATATTTTTAGGGTGAAAAGAAACCAGATCGTAAATTCTAAGCGTCGAGCCTCTGCATGTCCGTCCATCATGAAATTTGGAGATAAAGAATCCTCAAACGATGAAGATATTTGCGATATGTTTGCTGCTTTCTTCTCATCCGCCTATTCTGATAAAGATTTACATGAACTTTCCAATTATCCATATCCAATTCCTGCTATAACCCTAATAAATTGTCCAACATTAGATAAATCGATGGTACTGAGAGCTGTACAGAATCTAAAATATTCTGATAAGTGTGAACCTGATGGTGTTCCAAGCTGTGTTCTTATAAAGTGTTTCCATTCTCTTATATCTTCAATAACCTACTTATTCAACATATCAATATTTAGTGGTTACTTTCCTGAAGTTTGGAGGAAATCTTATATTATACCTTTGTTTAAATCCGTAAGCAGACCAAACATTTCCAATTATACAGGTATTAATAAATTAAGTGTTATTCCAAAATTTTTCGAAAATATAGTTACTGAAATCGTTTCGCATCAAGTTGTATGTTATCTTTCGCCATTTCAGCATGGATTTAGAAAAGGATGTTCCACTACTAACCTTTTGCAGTTCGTAATCTCAGTTATAACTTCATTTATATATATAGATTTCAGTAAAGCTTTCGATAAAGTTAATCACGATCTCCTATTTTTCAAATTGGATAAACTCGGACTTTCTCCTGTTTTCCTTAAAGGGATTTCCACATATCTTAAAAGTAGATGCCAATGTGTATTATTCAGAGAATGTACATCAAAAACCATTCTTGTTTTATCTGGTGTTCCACAAAGTAGTCATCTCGGCCCCTTTTTATTGCTAATATTTATAAATGATTTACCAGCTTGCATTAAGAATTCTAGAATATTAATAATGTACGCTAATGATGTAAAGCTGTTCCATAGCTTTAACTATTCCTATCAATGTTCCTTACTCCAATCAGATCTTGACAATCTTTATGATCGGTGTATGATGAATCTAATGGATCTCAATTTAAGAAAGTGTAAACACATGATGTTCTACAGAATAAGTCCAGTACTCTGTTTTAATATCAACTTGATCTAGTCGAAGAATTTCTTGATCTGGGTGTGTTGCTTGATTGTAAACTATCCTTTAATTCCCACGTTTCGCAAATCGTTAATAAGGCAAAAGGAGTTCTAGGTTTCCCCAAGAGCTGGGGAAGAGAGTTTAATGATCCTTACGTTTCTAAGCAATTATTCATATTTCTTGTAAGAACAATCCTGGAATATGGTTCCGTGGTCTGGGATCCTCAATACGAAGTTCATATAAAGAAAATTGAATCGGTCCAGAAACAATATATCTTATTTTGTTTTCGTAATCTTTCATGGAATCCTAATATTAATCTACCATCATACGAAAGTCGATTACAGCTTATTGATCTCCCTACTCTTGAAAGTAGGAGAAAATATATGAATATTTCATTTGTAATAAGTTTAGTAAACTGTTCAATTAATTCTGAGTTCCTGCTTCGTAAGAGCGAATTCATATTGATTTCTTATTAAATCCAATCCGCATTAAGGGGAGTATTTTTGACTTAGTTAAATGATGAGTTTTTGAATAATTATGAAAATATTTTATTGTTAATAGCTTTAAGAATAATATATATGCTAGCCTGTAAGAAATTGTAATTTCATTGGCTATTAAATAAATAAATAAATATTTTATTTTATTTTAAAATAAATAAATATTTTATATTATTTTATTTTATTTATCTAATAGTTAAATAATTAATTTAAAAATACTTCTCTCAATACGGATTGGATTTAATGAGAAATTAATATATGGATAAAAACTGTTGAATTTATTGCATATACGTCTCATGGGATCAAAGTTGGCATAATTGGTTTGAAAATATTTTATTTTTAAAGGAGTATAATTCCTAGTTGGACGATTTGGGATTACGAATTCGATCTTACGAAGCACGAACTCAGAATTAATTAAACCGTTTACTAAATTAATTACAAATGAAATAATATTCATATATTTTCTCCTACTTTCAAAAGTAGGGAGATCAATAAGCTGTAATCGTCTTTTTTTTGACATAACTCGAGAACCACCAGTCCGATTTTGCTGAGACAAATTTAAAAAAATTAGGAATTACAATTCCTTTAATCTGTTCATACAACGTTTCGCTACATAAGCTACAGTTTCGCAATTATAAATAAATGTATGAAGAAAAAAACTATTTTTTGTCTAAAAAATTTAATTTTTTTATTTTTAATTCATAAAAAATCCAAAACGGTAAAAAAAGTGTCAAGTCCTATTACTTTCACGTAAAGTCACATAACCTTTAAACAAAATGAGACATAGATCATGAAAATCGATGGACGCGTTTCGCTTTTATTCACAATTAAGTGAAGGTATCTCATTTTGAAAAGAATATTGATTTTATGTTTCAATGAATTTGGATAATATTTATTATATATTATTTATTATAATTATTAACACGTAAAATTAAAAATTATTACACGTAATTATTAGGTTATTACATAGATACATAGGTTATAAAAATCGATGAACGCAAAACTTATTTTCGTTTGTTTGCGCCCTTTACTTTCTTGCGTGGTGGTTCGCTCACTTGTTCAGAGTCTGTATCGGATGAGGATCTGTCTTCATCTGGAAAAAATCAATTGTTTTTTAATCAGTCAGTTAACTTCATTTTTGTGACTTACCCTCGGAGGAAACTCCCATTGTATATTCTTCTTCTTCATCTTCATTGTCGGGATCGTACGTCTTTTGCGACCACCAACAAATTTCTGCCACCAGCAAATCGAGCCTTTCGCCTTTGTGTCGCGTTTCCATTGGCATTGCCACTTGATGGAGGCGCTCGCCATGTTCATCCGACTCTGAGGGTAGCTGCTTGCTGAAGTATTCGGGATGGTGATGCAAGAAGTGAATTTTGAGGGACATAATCACTCCAATTTTCTGGAAGTAGTGCAACATCTTAGTCACAAGAGCGGGGTAATTGTGTGCTCGTGTACTTCCCAAAAAATATCGTATGACTTTCTTCACTGCCCTCCACGCAAAGTAATCATTACCGTCTAAAGCACCTTTAAATTCCCTTGATTTCATGAGCTTTCGTATATCCGGCCCATTCAGAACACTTTCCTTCAATTTTGCTTCGCGGATTCGTGGGAAAATATTTTCCAAACAATCAAGAATTTTTGGTTGCTTCACAATGGTCTTGATGAAATTTTTTACGATTCCCAGTTTGATATGGAGAGGGGGCATGAGGACGTTCTCCATTGGCACCAGTGGATTATTTACGCAGTTGTGTCCATTCTCCGTTGGATCTCGAGCAAGCCACTCATTCGTATAGCCTCCTTGGAGACCTCTTAGCATCGCCACGACTTTCAGATCACAACTGATCCGCCACATGTGATCAGTGTAGCAAACTTTATCCAAAATTATTTTCTTGGAATCTTATGTTTCGCTCATGTCTGTGCTGTAGCCAATGGGAATGCTCGAAGAATCGATGAACATTCACCAATCAGCTGCGACATAATTAATGGCCATCGCCTCCATCAGTCCCTTTACATCGTGGCAGTAAACAAATGTGTTCCCTTCGTTGAGTGTGTAGTACCGTTGAATAGCAATTGTCGTCTTCGATATCCGGTGACTTTTACATTAGGCTCCAAGTTGTTGCCTTCTTTCAAAAGCTGGGCAAGTTTTTCTGCTTCACGTTGAGAAAGTTTAATTCTGAAACAATCTTGTCCATTCTTGCTTGTGATATTGGAATTATTTTGTTCGATGGGCCGGCTTCTGGTGTTGGTTTATAGGTGAAATCCGATTGATCCATTGTTTCAATAGAAAAAGAAGTTTCTCCGTCAAGACTTGGAAGCGGTGAAATTGGTATTTCATCCGAATGCGGTAGAGGTATTTGTGCACTTTTAACAGATATGTAAACTCTTCGTTTAAGGCCTTTACGATTTACTCCACATATTTTGTTTGCGCAAGCGTAACAGTTGTCGGAATTGTGCTCTCCTGGATCAGTCCAAATCATTGGTACACCAAAACGAAGTGAACTGCATTTCCCTTGGATCCACATGTTAAGACCATAGTAGCACGTTTTACAAATTATGTCTGGGACCCACGAAACGCTGCGAATTATTTTGCAATCAAAATAAAGTTTAAAAGCGCGCTCCACTTGCTCAGTGAGTAATGCAGCATTTATTGAAAAAGCTCTTTTGCCACAAACGTAACAAAATAAATTGATATTTTCTGGACAATTTGCACTCATTTCGGTTTTATACTTTTATTACTTTTTCGTCACTTTAAAAAACCGTACTTTACGCGTTCGGAGACACTTGTTGAATGACAAAAATCGATCAGTGAACACCTATAAATACTACGTAAGTTTCAGTATTTTACTGAGAGGTACTTATGAATTCTAGCATCTTTTAAGGGTGGCTATAAACCTGATTCGTATGCGTTTTAAATTTTTCGAAACGTTCTAAAACATGACCACTCATAAATGTGGGTGCAATTTGAGTAAAAAAATCATGCAGGTAGCCAACGGAAAAACCCAAATAATTAAAAAAGTGCACTTTCCTTTTTTCCTTTTAATTGTCCACGGACATTTATGACCGTTTTTTAGTTTGTTAGCGCTACCATAAAAATCAAATAACTTTTTTTTATTACTTTTTTTTAATTCTGACAATCATAAAAAAAAGTCATCAATGTTTTTTCCAAGGAATTTTGAGCATATCTCGAGCAAATTTTTGAAATTCATACCTTCACTTAATTGTGAATAAAAGCGAAACGCGTCCATCGATTTTCATGATCTATGTCTTATTTTGTTTAAAGGTTATGTGACTTTACGTGAAGTAATAGGACTTGACACTTTTTTTTACCGTTTTGGATTTTTTATGAATTAAAAATAAAAAAATTAAATTTTTTAGGCAAAAAATATTTTTTTTTTTTCATAAATTTATTTATATTTGCGAAACTGTTGCTTATGTAGCGAAACGTTGTATGAACATTAAAGGAATTGTAATTCCTAATTTGTTTAAATTTGTTTCAGCAAAATCGGACTGGTGGTTCTCGAGTTATGTCAAAAAAAGGCCACAAAAGGTCATAATTTCCCCTATATGATAGTTACTAACTTCAAATCGATATATCTCGATTCCTAGACGTGACCCAGCGAAACGCCGGGACACGTATAACTTCTTTTTTACCGATATAACTTTTCCCGGTAGTTGGAACCCTTCCCGATCACTGACCCCTACCATTTGTCGCACAGTGTTATGATTGAAAAAATCTTCTCTTTTTATAAATTTAATGCAAAAATTGTACTTAAATATTTTTATTTTATTTTTATTACAATTAGTTACTGTCAATTAAATAGAAAAAAATTAAAATGAAAATGATGAAAAATGAAATCGAATATAATTTTGTTCGATTTACTGAACACACTAAAAACGATAGATCGATTTCATTTACACTTTCGATTTGAATTCAGTTCGAAATACAGAACATGGATGAATAATATAATTACTTTAATTTGAATAATTTTAATATTAATTTATTAATTAATATTGTGCTAATAATCGCGAACTTTACTTTGGATAAATTCACAATTTATTTATTGGGGAGAGTTAGTTATTATGCGCATTTCGCCGGTTGCTTAAACTAGCTCTGCAGGAAACCTTTCCCGATTTTTTAAGAAAAACTAAAAATATATTAGAGTGTGAACTTTATAAACTCAATGAGAATTAAAAGATCCTCTCTCTACAATGACAACTTAAGAAAATTTTTATATAAAATTATTAATGTTCATGTACCAATTAATTTACTTAAAAAAAGGCTGAAAATAATTCTGAATCTTCTCTAAAAAAATCGTCAAATTTGGAACCAAAATCATCAAATCGTCAACAGGGCCGTTTTAGGACAAAAAAAAAAAAAAAAAAAATAGGAAGTGTTTCGAAATTTTCTGATAATTTTTATTTAATGACCTCAAAAAAGATCTACATTACTCGTTAGATCATTATTCGAGTGAAAGTAAAATGTGTAATTTTATAACAGCGTATTTTGATTAAAGTTGTAAATGATAGCAAATTACAATCTAGTTATAATTAACCAGAGAAATATCAGCCATATCCGTGTACAAAATAACACCACTAAGTTTCAGTAGTTTACCAACGCCGTATGAGTTTAAATTGTACAGTATTTGGTAAAATTAATGACCAAAAATTGGCAAATTATTAATTAACATTATCCACGTACGCACACGATTATAAAGTTGTGGATCAGCGTTTGAAAAACTTTAACAGCTACCAAGATTTTTGGATTGGTTAAAACTACGGCTACTGAAAATTGTCAGTAGTGGTAGCAATAATTTTTTGTAGTCTAACACTTTCTATAATTACTACTGTTCGCAAAAAAATAAAAGTTGAAATGGAGTAGAAGCTATAAAACATATAGTTGAAATGCAACAGTAGTTTTAAAAGTTAAATATTTGGCTACCACTCTATTTGTGGTTTAATTTTTATAACTAATTCTCTTACAATATTTTTTTTACTGCTACCATCACTGTGTAGTTAAGACTAACCGAAGAAGTAGCAATAAACTGGCAAAGAAGATAGCTAATAGATAGCAGAAAATGTAGTTTTGAGGCAGCAATAAACATAGAACAACTAGAAAAAAGATGAAAACAAAAGTAGATACAATACGTTATTTTAATAGTCTAGCTGTCACTAGATCTCGTTGCATCTCCAAAAGTTGTATAAGGTTGTATATTGGTTTCAAAAAGCATATTAGAAATCGGTGTTGTACGAAAAGCTCCCAATACAGATCTTATAGCTGCGTTAATTTTTGTTTTAATTTTTCTCAACAATGTTTTTGAAGAACATCCGTAAAAAGCAAGATAATAGTAGAGTTTTAATAATTGATACTAGTGTAGATGTATCATTTAAATTAAATTTTTGATTTGATAAGCATGCTATGACGTTGAGTTATTTTGAGATTGATGCTGAAATTAAATCTATTTGAGAATTCCAGTTATATTTTCTGTTAATATATAGTCCAAGCATTTTCAAGTTTTCCACTTCTTTTATTGTAATGTTATTACAAATGGCCCTGGGAATGAAAGCACTCTTTTTAC
Organism: Protocalliphora azurea; assembly: GCA_932274085.1. Lineage (NCBI taxonomy): Eukaryota > Metazoa > Arthropoda > Insecta > Diptera > Calliphoridae > Protocalliphora > Protocalliphora azurea. The sequence goes on from OW026522.1 coordinate 124,215,264, forward strand.
ATATATGTGTGTATTTGCATTTTGTGCTAGATAATACTGCTCCTGAATATTTACACCACTCGTAAATATTCACGAAAACTTCATTAATATCAATTGTTGGATTATTTTTATGATATGATCTCAATATTAAGTTAAAGTCATCAGCATAGGCTCTAAAAGCTATGTTGTTGTAAAGGGATATGGTAGAACAGAATTAATTGTAAGCAATTAAAAACAATATTACAGATAATGGTGATCACTGGGGGATGGTAATATGTAAAAATTAGTGAATTAATGAAAAACTATATTTAATAAATAAATATTATTTAGCATTAATTTGCATTGATATCCCTAAGCTACTTCATATTTATTAAACTACTTCAACTGCTATCTTTACCGCTACCTCTGTTGTTCCCACTGCTTTTTATTGCTACTCTATTTACTATATTTAAAACTAAGCAAAGAAGATAGCAGTTTTTTTTTTTATGAATATAGGTAAAACTATTACTACTTATATGTAAAGATAGTAGTAGTAATAAAACTGTAAAAAATACACTACTTTCAAAATTGTAGTTTTTGGCTACAACTAAAAATACTGGTACAAAAAAAAAAAAAAAAAAAACTTAAGGTAGCAATAGTTTAAGCAAATGAACATCTACTAGTTTTAAACATTTTATTAACTACAAATTTAGTTATTTTCTCTGCTACGATTACTTGGAGTCTAGTTTTTCAAACGTTGAATGTAATCACAATCATTTTCTATTTTGCTAACTTTCTTTTCTCAATGCATCACATTTAGTCTTTATGGTAGTTTTAATTGGACATTGAACTTAAGCAAAAAAAAAAAAAAAAAAAAAAAAAAAAAAAATGTAATTTTTGCTATCATACAAAGTAACCTAATCTGGACATGATTATTGAGAGCAATACTTTAGTGGAGTTCTTTGAATTTTTTAATTATGTTTATAATAGTTATCAAGATTTTTTAGGCTGTAGTAAATGCTATTAACGTAAGAGGTACCTTGTTTTCATCAGAATAATGTGTTTGTATTAATCAAGATAAAATTATTTATATAACCCTTCAAAACATTGTAGTAGAATAATTTAAACATTGACATGTATATAGCTATATCAACACCTGTACTCTGCGTATCTGAACGTTGAAAGGAACAAGTAAATTTATACATATCGTCGCTGCTCAGACGTAATCGGTTATGTGAAAATTTTTGATTTTTTTCGTTTCATCATTTTGAACCTTTATTGGTCTTATATGTACCCAGCAAACCGTTTTAATATATCTTGGTTGGTTTAGAAGTTAGAAAAACTAGGTGTGTGTTAGTCATATATGAAATGTTCCAATAAAATGAGTTGTGTGTACAACTTCACTGTTTTTGGGATTTTTTTTTTACAAGTTTTCTTTAAATTTTTTTGTCCAATTTTTAATGGAGTATAAAATCATTCATAAAAATATCTCGAACTAGTCTATAACTATGATAACTAAAACAAGTTATTTAGAGATTTTATAAATGGGTTATTTCATATCAAAATGGACAGAAATTATCCATTTCCGTATTTAACATATCCGATTTCAATGAAATGCACTCAAATATTAGCTATTAGGTGTATTTATTAAATAAAACTTTTCGACTCATGTTTCTTTTCTGGTCCAAAAATTTGACGTTTTAAAAATTGAAAAAAAGAAAATGCTAAAAGAGTTTTACTTGTTTAATTGCTAATAGCTTCTAAAATATAGATCGCAGATCTCAGGTTTCATTTTATATACAAATATATTACTTTTACAATGATATTTATAAAGTTTATTTTTATTAAAAGTTTAAAGGTCAAAGTTGGCCATATAAAAATAAAACCATTACATTTAAAAAATGGTATTTTTAAATTTTAAAAAAATTATATAATGTTTCCTCTCTTGTAAAATTTCAAGGCGGACACTCATTTAGTTCAGTACCATAAGTATGCTCTAAGAAAGGGTTTTATGAGCATTTAATATGCAGGAAAAAATTAAAATTATGGCTCCAAAACGTAAAAATAAAAAATGTTTAAAATTTTTTAACAAGAATTATGTTTTCATTAAAACAATTTTAATATTGTAAAGTAAGGAAAAACTGAAAATGATCAACTGTATCGAAATTTGATTCCCCATTTTTCTATTATATCACTAGCTTACACACCTAATTCTAGATATTATTATTAGTTCAGAAATTTTCAGGTATCCGAAGAGGTTTTATAGTTATTTTTCAATCAATATAAAAATTTTTACTGCTTAAATTTTTTTGAATTAGTTCAAAAAATTATTTTAAAGATTTTTACTTTTAAATATAAATATCCACAATGATGCACAGAAAAAAATATTTAAAATAATTTTTTAATAAAATTATTCATTTATTTTATATTGAAACTTAATTGTATTAATAATTAATGTAATTAACTTTCTAATAAGTTTAAAGGTTTTTGACAAAAATCGATAGATTAAACAAATATATAGAAAAAAGTTTTCTTGTCAATAAATTTTAAAATAAAATAACACAAAATCTATTTTCAACTATTTTGGCTCATTCTATCATTTGTAACGATTTACTCAGTTTTCGGAGAAGCATTTAATATATAATCATTTGATGAAATTTTTAATCGTTTAGATGCTTTTGAAGATGTTAGTACCGGGGGATGTATTTAATTTCAAGATTCAAATTTGTTCTCCAAGTAATCGTATATGTTCTATGAAATATTATTTGTATCTAGAAGGTCAGTTCATATTGATTGATTTTGCCGATTTTTTCTGACATCTGCCATATCCTTTAATTTTTTTTGTTGATATCTCTTCTTAGATCGTATATGAAATATGAAAATCATTTTTGGAACGAGTTCAAAGGTTGCAAAAATCTTATTTGCACGTAATTATCGGTGATTTTAACAAGATTTATAAAATGCCAAGATGAAACTGTATAAAAAGTTTCATTTCCCTTCAATCAAATTTGTTTATTATTTTTTTATTTTGTTTAATTTTTACTATTTTTGTTATTTCTTTTGTTTAGTTTCACTTTTATTGCATTATTGTTTTTTTAATAATTTAATAAATGAATATAATAAAATTTATTCGTTTTTATTGATAAAAGGATTTTATTAACAAAATTTTTAGTTGATGTTAGGCAAACATCCAATCATAATTCTAATTAATTTGATTAAAAAAATAAATTGAAATTTTAACCAAAATCAATTATTCACAGTTAATTGATATTATCATTTTGCTGATTGGTGCAAAATCAATTAAAAATTTAATTAATATGAACAATTTCATAATTGAAGTCCATTTTTATTTTTTTCTGTGTGGAAAAAATAAATATTTTTTAAAATAAATATTTTTTAAAATAAATATCAGTTTGAAGACGTTTTCAAAAGATTGTTTTTTTTTCATTTCATTTTTTATAATAAAAGCCAAATCATGCTTTTACTATAAAAAAAATTTGCTACTTTTTTGTTATTTTGAATTTTGTATATATTGTGTGAATAAATTTTAAAATATTTTTGTTATTCAATGAAATTGTTGTTGTTTAATTTTATTTTTTTTCATCCGATGAAAATAGTTCAAAATAATTTTCAACTTTTGTAGTAAATAAAAAAAAAAAAAAAAAAAAAAAAATAGAAAAAAATGATAATGAATTTGTATTATATTTCAAACACAAAACTTTGGTCTTCAATTGTAATATATAAGAAAAATTAGATTTCTTAGTATTAAAATCGGATCCTTAGAAATCAAAACTATCATATGCTTTCATAAAAAAATAAAATAATAATAACCCTATAAGCAAAATAATACGAAAATAATTCGAATTCGTATTGCTTAGAAAAAAAATTTTATTGCCGCAATAATCAAATTCGTATTGTGGAAGTTTCCCCCATCGGTATTGATTGTGCGTTGCGCCTGGAAGAAAAATAGGCAATTTTGCTAGATAATCGTCTAGGTGAAAAAAACGGATACCGTCAGATAATCTTCTGGAAGATGTATCAAATATATAGAAAAATTATCACTAAATAAATTTTGACATCATGTAATAAAGAAATCGTTTACATTTTGTAGAGCATGTATGTACATAAATCTTAACAACTTACAGCACGAAAACTGAAACGCTCACATAAAAAAATCCATTTTTTTCTAAAATTCAAACAAATTTCTTCAATATTTTTTAATTTTTGAACAATTTTTCGACAATTGAAAAAATTGTGACTGAAAAATAAAAGTATTGCATTAATTTATGCCAAATGATCTCGATAGGGTATCATCAAATTATTGCGGAGGTTTTGAGGATAAAAATAATAAAGAAGTTTTCTTTAAACTGATTCAATATTAGAAAACCATTGCTTTTATGATTTTCATCCAAATAATAAAAAGAAGATATTGCGTAAATTCCTTCCAGGAAGATATCAACCAAATGTTTATAGGGAATAGTAAAAATATATATATCGACAATTCCATGAATGTTCGAAAAAGAAATATTCATATGTAAGCTGATGTAATCACAATTTAGAAGTCGTTCAAATTATTGAATTCCACAACAATATTGTTGTTTAAATTTTTATACTTTTGAGATTTTTTTATAGAAAACGAAAAAGCAAAATCACGAGTTTGGACATAGGTATACTATTTGCGTGCAAAGTTTTATGAAAATCGAAAGACACTTGGTAAATTTTTGGGCATTCTTTCATGGAATTGTCGGCATATTTTTTAACAATATTAACCGATGCTATTCTGGCAAATTTAATAGCTAATGCTTTCTCTGCATAGCAAATTAAAAATAGCTTTAATGAAGATTAATTAAAAATGGTTTAAAAAAGATTAATTAATATGTCTCTAATTCTTCAATCTTGTCACAAGTAAAGCTCTTCAGAGTTAAAACAGTATCCATTTAAATAATATTTAAATTAACTTTAAATGCTAAATATTTTTGATTTTCTTCTTCTTTTTTTTTTGCATAAAATCGATTTTGAAAAACATCCCATGATCCCCAAAATTCAAAAATATACTTTAAAAGGGTTAAATATGCTATAAAAACAATAAAATATGTTATAAATATGCAATAAAAAACTCTAAATATAAGAATATTCCGTTAAGGGTAGAATATGCAAAAATATGCTCTTACAAATCGATGCCAAAATGCTTTATTTGTAATGGATAAATATTTTGTCGATAGCTTCATTCAACGTCTAGGAAAAAACATGTAATTGCATATTTGTGGTATTTGTGGTTATTTGTAATGAAACGGATAAATATTCTGTTGATGATTTCATTCAACGACCAGGAAAAATCATACGATTGCATATTTATGGTTTCTCTGCTAATTACAATAAAAAAGATCAACCACAATAAGTATGGTAATAATATGCAAATTACAATTCAATAAGAACTGGTAAAAGTACTGGAGAACGCACTTTGAATAGTATTATTTAGAAAAATTTTATATAAAGAAAATGTAGTGATGTACAAGGTTCGATGCCCAGACACCTGAGGATTTTACTACAAAAAAGAAATAATAAAAAACACCTCAATGTAAAATTGTATCTTTATATGAAGCAGAACCCAAAATAGAGGAACCAAATTTAAAAGTTTACAGTCTTAAATATATATATATATATATATATATATACATATATATACATGTGCATAAGGATTTCCATACAATTTATGAAAATTTAAATCACTAAATTATTAATTTTTAATTAATATGTTTTTAAATTATTTAATTTTTATATTATAATCTTTCCAATTTATATATTAACTAATAATAAAAAAATAATAAAAAAAATCGATTATATCGGACTAGAAAAAATATACACGAGTCGACTTTTATTCAACAATTTACATTTCAGCTGATTATATTATCCTCATAAAATTATCAACTTATTTCTGCTGCTTTACACTTATTAATATTAAGAACATCATTAGAGAAAACGTAGCAGTTGGAAGAAAAAATTAATTAATTTTTAAGTGTCCTTATCCACATTGAATAAGTTATTTCTTGGAAACTTTATCAAATTTTTAAAGTAGAGTTTTACGAACCAAAATAGTTATGTGTAAAAAATATTCTAAATAAAAAAATAATTTTATTAAAAATGCTCCAGCAAAATGAGTTATGTGTAGTTTTTTTTTAAGATTTTATTATTGCTTTCTTGTATCTAGGTTGTAAATAATCGTATAAGTTTTAAAGAAATTTGCCAGATTACAAAATAAAACAGTTTTTTTCGCTCTCCTGAAAACCTTATAAAAACACATAACTGTTTTTTTCGGTGCAGCGACGATATGTATGTAGTCACAAACAGTCTTACATTAATAAGTTACAGCAACAAAAACATGTATACAGTAAATTTTTTTGTAATCCTTTTCCCTCAAGTTTAAAAAAAATAAATAATAATAAAACCGAAAGAAATATATGAATAAAAATTCCACCAACGTAAGTAAAGATATTTAAATATGTTTGTAAAAAAACAGAATTATATAAATGCGGCCCATACGAGCAGTACAATAAAAAGATTTATGATGATTTTTCTTGTTATAACCGCTTGTAAGCCTGGTTTTATATAAACACATGTATTTAAGTATTAACCCCTGCAGTTGTGGTGATTTTTCCGAACTAGTGATTTGCGCTAGTTTACCTTGCATCAATACCAATCTAACAGTAGTATTATAAATTTATTTGCGATAGGCTACAAAGAGATAGTTTTGTAAAAAAAGCTGAAATATTAAACTGTTATTAATGCAAGAAACTTGATATTTGTAAAGAGAACTGTTGGCTTACCAAAGTTCTTAGCATCAGTTATAGTATGGGTAAAATATATCTGTGTAGTATGTCGTATATGATAAGCGGTAAATTTGGGTCTCCATTAAATTTAAACCGAAAAATGAAATGAAATAAAATCCTTTAATACGTACATACTCGCTATCCCAACCACATCACACAAAAACACACATGTGATGAACAAATAGAAGATATTACAAAGAGAAATGGAAATAAAAAGGAAAACCTCAGAAAAATAAATAAATCAAAATGAAGAGCCATGGTAAAGCACTCATACATACCCAGCAAAAAAAAAAAAAAAATAAGAAAAAAAAACAGAAACCTAAAAGAGCTGAAAAAGTCATGATTTTTTTACTGTGTTATCATTGAAAGCTGAAAAAGAGCTGCAGAAGTTCTTTTTTAATCCATTATTGTTATTGGTAGGATGTTCTCTTTTTATGATTCTTATTCATTGCTTTTGAAGTTCTTCTCTTAAAACTATACTTAAACAATTTTTTAATGAAAACACCGTTGTAGTTTTGTTAAAATATGCTTCTAAATATTTAGAAACTTAATACTCTTAGAAATTATTAACCTTCTTTCTGCTAAAGCTACATTTATATTAACTTTTTTGGTAGTAATTATTAATAACTTCCAAAAAAGTGCAATATATGCACTTAATTCTACTTTACAGTGGGGAAAATATATTTTTTTGAAGAACTTGCTTTGTTTTTGGGCATATGGGGAATTCTCCTTTTAAGCTTACCTTTATGAAACTGACCATTTTTTAATTCTGATTTTTTAAAATAACTTACCTATGCTAATAACACTCGGTGTACTAAAACAACAAAAATTCAAGAGTTGAGATGGTTCAATGTGATACTGGCAAGCACTCGAAAAGTGTTTGAAAATAACAAGTTTTTTCTTTCTTTTCTTTGATTGCTGTAATCGCGAATTTTTAAACTACAAACACTTTTAAAAATAGGCCAACTTGTGTTCAATCAATATTTAGTTGACCAGTGTTGAATTGTACTGTGGACAAGAGATGAAATCAAAATTTTCAAAATTTTAATTTTTTGCAGTTTTTCGATTAGAAAATTTGCGCTGTTTCGACTATTGCAAAATAAAGAATGGGCCTTTATTGCTCTTGTAATTATGAATGGTTTGAGGTACAATTCATTAATATGTCCTCAGTAGCAGCGCTATAGAGGGTGCTCAAACTTGAAGAGAAAAAACGTAAATGGCCCTAAGAGGCGTCTTTTTCGCAAGGCTTAATCACAGCATAATTTCGATAAAGCTATAGTATTGCGTGATCGAAAAAGGTTTCAAAATTACATTTTAAAATCGTTGTGTCGCGATAAAATATCTAAAATCTATCTAAAATTTTGCGCACTTCATATTAATATTTTTTATTGATTTGATGTGAAATTATATATAGGTAAAAAAAAAAAAATGCTTAAAAAGTATTCATGACCAGAGACGGTGGTATCTTTAATATTTCATAAATCGTTAAGGCACATCGAAGACGCTAATTAAAATCGTTCGAAATATATCTGTAGCTAATATTATAGCTTATATCAGCAGCACTAAAAAATTATTATGCGTTTTAATTTAATATAACTTAACATTTTGGGAGTGTCTTTTTTTTGGTCACTTAAAAATTTATTTTACAGTTATATAATTAGCAACTGGATAGATATGAAAAATACATTAGTGAATTAAATGCAAGTATTAAAAATTTAAGTACACTTTACTTTTCACTCGATATTCTAAAGGTAGGTTAAATCAGAATTATGATCCTGATTATGCTCTCTATTATATAGCGTATCGATCTTCCTTTAATTTCTATTTTGTATAGGTTACGGACATGCATTTATTCTTGTTATCGGATTTAAAAATTTTATAACTTTTTAAAATTTTTGATTTTTAACTACCATAACATAAACGATGATTTCTTGTCAATTAATATCACTTAAAATTTTTTTTTGATTGTTTGAACCCTGTGGGAAATTGGTAGCAATTGCAGCAATAGACCGTTCCATCAGTACTGGTCACTTTGGTGACGAGCAGGGTCACCAAAGGTGTTCCAGTTGGGAATTAATCGACATAAATACACTCACTAAATATCAGTTGAGAATGAATTTCTAACATGCTTTTCAAGTGCGCAATTAGCAACTCGCGAGCAATAACAATTTGTAATTATACAAGACTGTAAAATATAAAAAATGTTAGAAGAACGTGGGTTTGATGGACATTAACGAAAAATTATATAGAAAGAAACATAATTCTGTAAATAAACAAAATAAATAAAAAAAAAAAAAAAAATCAAAAGTAAATAATATATATATATATATATATATATTATAATGAGGCTTCACAGACGCCATTTAAACCATTTTTACTAGAAGAACGTGGGTTTGATGGACATCATCTTATTTTGCTCTCCGATGAAAATTGTGGAAATACAACTGGAGTGAAAAACTTATATATACCCTTTACACCTATGGTGAAGGGTATAAAGTCTGCAAATAGTGCTAAAAAAAACCAAAAATAATTCAAAAAGTGCTAGAAAAATTGCCATGTGCTAGATTAATTTTTTCCGTGCTAATTGAGTTCAAAAAATGCTAGACATCGCATTAAAGGTACTAAATTGGCAACACTGATTACTTCAATCATATCATATCACTTTTGATTTGTATTTTAGACATATTGATATTATCTAATGTAGAAAATAGAATTTTGACAATTTTTTTAGCTTTTTGTCTTGAACCTCCACGAGAACATATTTGTATTCTTTTAAAGCCGGTTAATATGGCTACAAAATAGCTTTGATGTGTCATTGAAAAACTGACAAATTTTTTCGAACCCCAAAAGTAAACGAATTTGAAGAGATTCCCATATACGCTTACAAGAGTAGGTATACATATGTACATTCATACACATATACATATAATTACACAGAAAAGACGTTTAAACAACGCTTATGCAACGAAGAAAAAAGTTGTATTAAAAAACCTATAACTGGGAATTTGGTTGTTGACAAACGGCAAATTAAATTTCGCTTCTTATATTCGGTTGAGTAAATATTTCACTTTTTTTCCGTTTGTAGATGTAAATCTCTCATCAACCATTGCTGCTGTGGTTTTTAGCATGTTCGAATGTTAACACCTTTAAGCAGTTTTAAGTAAGTCAAAGGACTTGTATTTCAAATATTTATTAGTTTTAAATTAAATAAGAATTACAGAATTTGATAAACATTAAAAATTTTTAGTTGCAACCATTATGAGAAATTTTGGAATATTGATACCCTATTGGGGTATTATGCGTTCGTGTTGATGAGTGACTATAATTTTTTTATTATTTTTTAAATTTTAATACGTTTAATGCCTACATCATTTTTTTAATCTGCTCAATAGGTTTGAAGTTATTATAAAGATTTTGTGAGAGAAAAAACATTCAAATTTCTTACAAAATTTAAAAGATTTTTTTTTATTTTTATTCACAATTAAATGAAGATATCACATTTAAAATAAATATAAAAAACAATAAAATTAGGGACTGCGCATGAAAAAATCCATGCACACTTTAAGGCTTATAACTCTTAATCTACATGAAGAAAACTAGTACCGTTAATTTCTTTATATTTGCCATATTCTCACTAACTATGTGCTAAATTTTGTTGTAATAGCATAATTAGTTTTTCAAACCCGTAATTAAAATTTATAATCAAAACACATATCTACCATAAAAAACTAATGATAGGAGTCTGGAAATACAGTTTTTTGTGTCACGAAAATGATATATGACCCCGAAACGACCGTAGCATCGCAGACAAAATAATATGAATCTTAAGAGGAAATCGCTACATCTTTGGATAGAATGTTACTCAATCTTTAAATTTCTTTGTATCTTTATCAGAAAAGCTTGAAACAAGGTAACCGAGAATCCACAAACAATGTGGAAGCAAAGGAGAGAGGGGAAAATTATTGAGATTAATTTTCTTAAAAAATATGAGTGCGTCTAAAGAGCAATATAAAGTGTATATTTTCGAACTTTTGTTGTACATTATGGTCAGAAATTCCATATAACAGATTTGTACGTGCGGGTAAAAAGCTATTTATTAATGATAATAGACACTTATAACAGAAAAATGCACGCAAATGAGTGCTCTCGGAAAAATTCCATTCAACGAATTCTAATTTTTCTAACCCGATCTAGCATCTCATCGTTACAACGAAAAAGTAGTATCAAATAAATATTACAGATATGTGCCAAATGAAATGTATCTAATCATACTAAAAAATATGTAAAATACACTGAAAGCTGAGTAAAAAATAAAATAGTGTATATAAAGCAGTGGGCCCATTCCAACAAAGATTTTATTCAGGGTATTCCAGAAAAGATTAAATATTTTACTAAAAACTAATAAAAAAAATTTATTTTTTAAATTTTAAACTAGAATATAACGGTATTTAACATAACGAAATTTCGAAGTGAATCAATTGATTTAATCTTTGTAGGCTGAATCGTATGTACCAATTTTTTTGTGCACAGTCCTTATTAAGAAAAAAAAAAAAACAAAAAATTTCAATAACAGTTATTAATATTAATTTTTTTTAATAAGATATCATCACTTAATTGTGAATCAAATTGATATTTATGCACCTATTTTAATAAGATATAGCTCGTTTTAGTTGTAACATATAAAATTTTATGATAAAGGATAAAGAATAAATTTTGCGTAGTATTTGAATTTTTGCGGGATTTTTGGAAAACAAAAATTTTGCTAAAAATTTTATTTGTTTCGATAATTTTTTTTTATATCTCCCGAAACTATTAATCAGATTAAAAAATGCGCAATTCTAATTCAAAATATAATCCGAATTATATATATATTTTTAATTTTATTAAACGAAATCATTTAATTTGTTTTCGAGATATGTTGTAATATGTGATGCAACTTCATTAAATTTCAATATCACGGTTTATCTCGAAATCTAAAATTAAATAAAAAAAAAAAAAATTTATTTAAACACTAACAGCCGTATTCGAAAAAAATTTTAATTTATATATAAAGTACAAACTAGCTAATATACAATTTATCTCTTCAAGTCTTTATTAAGAAAATCGTATTCAAAAACTAATTAACTAATAAACTATTTTTAGTTTATGTAGGCAATCCTTCTCAGTTTCTCTCTCATTTATATTGTCAGTGTTATGAATGGTTAGAATAAATTATTCATTAGCGGTTTTTGTTATTCTACTACTTGTTAAATGTAAATGATAAATGAGTATCTAATTTAAAAATAAATTATTATTTAACTTCTGTAATTATAATTATGTACAAACTAAATACTTTTATTAAATTTTTGTTGATTCTAATTATAAGTATCCGAATAACGAATAGTCTGTGATAAAGTCAATATCAGTATTTTCATATCCATATTTATTTCTGTTAAAATGCGTAATTTTTAACACGTAGATGATACATTAGATTAATGGCACCTTAATTTAAGAGTTGTACATTTTAATGTACTATTTGAAATTACGAGGAAATAACAAACAACGAAAAAATCAAACATATGTGATTATGGTGAACATTTGGTTGATTTGTGTTCATCCGGAATGTTGGTATTTTAAATCAAAACAAGAAAAATAGACTTTTTCCTGTTTATGTGTATGATAAATTTAACACATGTGAAAAAAATATCATCCTGTCCCGGAATTTAGTTTATACGCTCTTAAATAGCTATATTGACATTTTTTTGAATTTCGGAACGAATCCTAACATCCGGAAATTAAAAAATATAATATTTTCATCAAAAATTTACGAATGAATACAAAAAATTTTTTTCCTTGAAATATGTATGTAACGGAAATAATCCTAAAGTAGCTTTGAAGTATAGTCGAACGTATTTTAAAATATTTAAAGTTAAGTATGACTTACTAAAGCTACATTAAGTGAATCAACGTTTTTGTATACAACTTTAAGGCATTTTGCTAATATATGTATATATATATATATTGTTTTTTTAAATATGGCTGTTAGAATACCTGTATAATGTGTATCTAAATTTACTGAGAAATCCCGACCCATGTTTTAAGCTATTATAACATACACTGCCAGCCACTTGAATAAGGAATCACATTTTTTTAACTTTAATTATGTATATCTCCTAAACTAAAGTTCAGAAAAAAATATGTTTTTTGCGCAACAAATTTCAACGTGTTGGCTTTAGTTTCCTGAATAAATATTTGGTTATTTTCGTACAAAATTTAATGTTAATATCTTTGCTTATTTTTTTAGATGTCATTATGGGTACCTAATAGAGTGACCGATGCGATTTTCCAATCGGTTTTAAAAAAGGGGCCAGTCTAAATCCTTTCGAATTTGATTTATTTTGAATTAACATTTTGAATTTAGCCATTATATTCTAAAATCTAAAATTAAAATATTTTTCCCGGACAAGCAATAAATGTGGACAAGCATTAAATGGACAAAAGTTCAAATAATGTGAACAATTCTTAATATTGGGAATATATAAAGAGTATCCGTGATTTTGCGGAAAATTTTTGAACTAAAATTTTCTTTATTGGAAATCAATTTTGATATTCTATCATATTCTCCATTATTATTTATGATCTTTTGTAATTTTTTGTCTATCTTGACAATTCCATTGCTGTACAACTTCTGTGATATCCCAGCAAAAACTTTGCTTTCCTGGTAAGCTAGCAGGTATAATTGGAAACAAAAATAAACTACTTATTTTTTGCCTGAATAACTAGTTATTTTTGATCGACTTGTCCACAAATTCATGTAGTTATTTTTTGACTCTAGGGGTACTCAAAAATATGTACCTAAACGAAAACAAAAATAAAAAAAAAAAACAAAAAAATATTACGCAGTGGGAAAGAATCGAACATTTTTGGAAATAAATCTGCAATTTCTAATCGACTAGCTGGATTTTCATCAAATTTCACATAGGCGTAGCAGACGAGGGTGAAACTAACTAACTAAACTTAACCACCTTAAACCACTTGGCAGGGCCTTTGAAAATCTTGCTTGTATATTCTATGTACCTCATATATATTTTTTTTTATATGCATTTGAAATTCCAACTATCTCAATTTTGCAAGAGCTTGGTCAAGTTTATTTCATATATTGCCCAATATTTTAGACTGATTTTATTATATTTATATATTAGTTAAAGAACAAAATTATCTTTTGAATAAAGGAAATTTGAATTCTATATCTTTTTTTAAGACGGACATCAGAATAATCTCAAAAAAAAAAAAAAGAAAACTTAAAATTCCAAAACTGCGTTTTTTTTACTTACTGATCAATATAAAAACTAAATCTAAATATTAAAATATTGATATCACCTTTCCCTGAATTAAGCGTCATTTTTGAGCCACAATCAATATTAAAACGAAATGTAAACAGTAAAATATTATATTATCATCTTTCCGGGACGCACATTGGGGCAGAATCGATTTTTTGGTAATAGATCTGTAGCTTCTAATCGTACCAAATTAGTTTCGATAATGGGAATTTTTAAATTATCTTCAATTTTAAATATTTTATTGAAAGCCAAAATGGAAGCAATCGAAGTTCGCAAAACAGTTTTTGTTACACATCTTTTTGAAAGTCCACATATTGCTTCAGTTCTAGGCCTCTAATAAGCTTTGTTTTGCTAGGTTTTTGTTATTCTTAATTACTATCATATATTTTAATTAAAACAAAGTTTTCAATTACTTTTAAAAATCCCACTTCATCTTAATAAATTATATTTAGGGTTTGGGGTTTCCCGTTATATTTCTTTTCCCGAGAAACGGGAACGCAAAAGCCAATTTCCTAGGAATTCTTGGGATTCTCGGAATGTTTTCTTTTTTAACTTTAGTTATAAGAAAAACGGACATAATTTCTTATATAGAAAATTATTATTTTTTTTTATTAAATAAAATAAAACGAAACATTATAGATCATACTGAAATAATATGCCAATAAGCAATTTCGCTAGAATGCAAGTTAAAACCAAATGTATTTCAAGCCTGTAATCCAGTGCCAAGTGTTGGATTAAACTAGCAATGCACTTTAATTCAATAGTGTTCTCTAGTGAAAAGGGAATTTAAACAAGTGAAATTTATTTTATTTGAACATTTTACATTTTTTCAGTTATGTTTCATTCTTAAAATATTTTTATATTTGAATTCATGTCGCATTTCAGCAAAGTTTTCCAAGGCTTGAATTTTTTAAATCTGTATGCTTATTGGTATTAGCATAGAAAATAGGGTACCTCTGACATAGAAAATTTTTAATCGCTTGCCATTTTTTCTTTCTTATGAGATTTCAAATAATTTTACATCATCTTAAAGCTCCCGATAAGGCCTATGAAAAACATGCTTACATGTGCTGTTTATCTCTTATAGTTTTTAAGTTATTTGCATTTGAAATTTCAACTGTCTTAATTTAAAAAAATCTTGGTCCAGTTTTTTTCAATATATATCCAAATATTTTTGTCCGATTTTGCAAAATTTTTGTCCAATAGGTTAAAAATAAAACTAGAAGTCGATATCTCTTCTGAGTACAAAAAGAAATGATCTTGAATTTGAAAATTTTAAAAAATTATGATTAATTTTTTTTGGCCGAAAAGATGTCTACACTCTTTTTTTCTTTAAAATAAAATTTTAATTAAGAGCATATAATAATTTAACACTTTTCTGGAAGGTATCTTCATACAGATATCTTTAGAATTAAAAACCAGCCCAAACATCCAATAATCCTATGTGGATACCATACCGAATTTCACCTATTTTAAAACAAAATTTTTTCCTTTAGCCTATATGTTCTTAAATCCTAAAGGCTAGTTCTGTAAATCAAGTGCAGTTTCGAAAACTTTTATGTGTTCCAAAGAGGTTGCTAAATTTTTTTTTCAAATCTTGCAACAAATGTGGATATTATGAAAAAAAATCGTTTTGGGATTTTCATCGATTTTTTTTTAAGAATTTGTGCGATTCCTTTTATAAAAATCTTAAATTTGACTACACTTTATCATTTCAAATGATATTGGGATATGTATTGCAAAAAACTAAACCAAGATTTCTAAAATTGGGATAGTTGAAATTTCAAATGCAAATAACTTGAAAACTATAAGAGATAAATACCACATTTAGTCATTTTTACATTGACCTAATCGAGAACTTTAAGAATATGTAAAACTATTTGAAATCTTATAAGAAACAAAAATTTGGCAAGCGACGAAACATTTTCTACATTAGAGGTACCCCATTTTGAGCCCCAATAACTTCGCTCCTAAAGGGTAGGTGTGGCTTGTCTTCCAAACTTAAAATTTCACACTTCTCTGCTACGGCTGTGTGAAATTTTATGTAAATCTAATTAGCCGATTAGAAGTTACAGATTTACTATCAAAAAATTTCGACACTGCCCTGTTGTGCAATGTGCGTTTCACGGATGGTGATTCGGTCAATCAAATTTCTTTGCAATAATTCATGTGGCACCTAAACATCGAGCTTCTTTTATTAGCCAGCCTTTTTTAAATAATTCCAAGCTGTCATGTGGTTGATGTATAGTGCCTCCAATATATCCTGGCAGCTTGCATGCTGATCTTGTTCCACCAGTTACAAAATTTCAAACACTTTTTCAGTAACTTACCGACCAGAGTGAAGTGCATTTTTGGGATCGGAATTTCCTGTACGGAATCGAGCAATCACTCTTGGGTTCGACGTTCGCTCACCGTACACTTTGCTGCATGTTTTTGCAGCATTTTTCCTTTTCTTTTTAGTAATCATCACATTGCCTATTTAGTCAGATATTTCACTCATTTTCAAACCAATATAACTCTTTGTAGGAGCTATGAATTAAAAAATTGTCTCCACCAAAAATGTAATCTGAAATATCATCTTTCAAATACGTGTTCGTTTGATACAATCGAGTTAGTGTTCTACGATATATAGCCATCAACTGCACCTAGTAAGAAAAAAATGCGGTTATTTTTTATATCACGCAATATTTTGTAAATGAAAGTGATTTATTTTATTTAATATCAGCATTTTTTTCTTTTTTAATTAAAATAAAAAGTCATGTTTGGAATGTATGAAAAAAAGCATTTGTCATTAGTTTAGAAAACTATTTAATTAATAAGTCACGCTTATTTCAATTTAGAGTTTAAGATAAAACTTTGAAAACAAGTATTTGTTCCTTTATTGAGCAAACATGTCATGTACCAAAAATATAATAATTCAATACTGCAGAAAGTAATAAATTTTCATGTGAAAGATAATTAAAAATACAATACTTATTACATTATTATAGATATGCTTCCTTTTTTGTATTCTTTTGGTTGCTCTTTCATCTTTATATATATAAAAAAAAGAAAAAAGTTTCGTGTTTTTTCTTCAAAAACCTTTTTCTCTTTTTACGGAATCAATGTGTATTGTAGAAATGACAAATAAATAAATATATCGATGATAAAAGAAATATTATTGTTGCCTTTAAAAGTTGAAAAAGCTTGAGAGAAATAAAAATTCGGTAAAAAAAAACATTTTATTCAACTTTTGAAAAATGTCATTGGAATTGTAAAGCGAAAGAAAATTAAAATAGTTGGAATAAATTTACGTTATTTAAGGGAAAAAGGTCTTAAATCACAAAATTAAACAAAATAGCATTTCAACTTTCTTTTGGGGTTTTTAAGATTTTTTTACTTTCAATTATTAGGGTGTTGTTTAATTTGACTAACCTCTCTGGAAAGCAATCTTTGGGATATTTGAGATAGTTTATTTTATAAATTTAACTTAATCTCTTTTTTACTTTTATCACAAAAAAATATCTTTCGCTTCTCTTTACATGGTACTTATTTTTAGTGCACAAGTTTTTAGAAAAAAAAAAATGGAAAACAAGAAGAATATTGTGCAAATAACTACAATGGTTCATTTCTCTTTTTTTTTTTGAACCATTCTATTTTTTTAAATTTGACAATACATTTGTTCATGTCATTTAAAAACATTCATCTTTAGATTTTGTATATCGAACAATTACTTCATCCACGAATGACCTCATAGTGGAACAAAATAAAATCAAGGATATATATAAATACAAAAAAAAAAAAAAAAACACACACACACAAACTAAAATAAAATGAACAACTAACTAAAAGTACTTTTATTTTCAACAAGAAACTGGAATAATAAATATCCAAAACGCTGCAAAAATAACAACAAAATATAACGAAAAAATCTTGGAAGGTCAACAAAATAATTCTGGCTGACATAAGCAGATGCAATATCAATTTAATGTAAAAACTTTGTATACTCTTACTTGCAATTCAATCAATTTTAAATTGTATCGAAAAATTCTTGCAAAATTCTTGTTAAAATACATTTTTCCTAACAATAATGAATGAGCAAGCAAAAATAATGAAAAGATTTTTTGGTCAGATTCTTATTCTTATTCTTTTGCCCTTTTCATTCTAATGAGGTTGATGAAATATTTATATATATAAAGAGAATCACTGAATCAATTTAATAAATATTAAATTATTTGCAAACAATTCAAAGGAAATATTAATGATTTTAATTTAAAGTTTTTAAATTACTTCTGTGGTTTCATATTGTGGGAATTCTTAGATATCCAAAGAATATTAGCTTACATAAAAATTTATTAAAGAAACTTTTACTTTTTTTAACTCTTATTAGTTTTGTTGTTTATATTATATATTAAAATTAAACAAATTAAATGCTCGATTGAATGATAGATAACACTGGTCGGCAAAAAGAAATCCTTCTCTAAAGACTATAAGGAGAAACTGAAATTTTCGACTTTCGATTTCGATGAAATTCTGTGTAAATGCTCACTATGTCAGTGCATAACTTAAAGTTCTTCAGAATTTTCAAGTTCATTGTAATTTAGTTCTTAGATAGATAGACTGATAGATAGATAGATAGAGAAGGTTGATGTGATACCAGAAAGTATCACATATCCGATCTCGGACCATTGTGAGTCCCTTCGTTGAAAGAGCTGTGAAATATAGAATACAGAAAATAGTAATTATTTAGTTCTTATCGCGGTTGAAATTTCACTTTTTTCCGAAATTTTTTTAAAATATATGAATTTGAAATCCGTATATATTCGGATCTATTCGTCCAATTAAATCTATTCGGCAAAAATTAATGCTTAATAAATCTAATTTCGAATTTTTTTTTATAAAAACGATATTTTTGAAAATAAAAGGATATTGAAATCAATATAAAAATTTGAGTGTGGGATCATGAAGGGATGCTGAAAAAATTAACTTTTAGTTAAAAAATTCATTTATTTTAGTAATAATTTGAAAATTTTTAATGTATTTTCGTTTTGTGAATAAATTTTTCGGCAATCAATATCGTATACGAGTGTGTCCTAAAAGGTTGGGATTTTCTTTGTAACGAAGAAATTAAATTAAAAAAAAAATGCTAAAAAAATTTAAATCTAAAATGGCGTATTCAACGAAAATTGCATTTAAAAATGCAATTGCATTAAAGTATATTATTAAATCTGAATAATTTTCTAAATCTTTTAGTTGATGACGACAACAATACAAATTAAAAGCATTTTGAATTGTTTTAATCTGTTGTTAAAAGTTACATACTTTTATAATTTTTAAAGTTTTTCAAAATATCAATATGTAAGGAAAATTTTACATTTACGCAAAACTAAAACAGAAACTCGTTAATATATTCCTTGGAACAGCTCAGATAGATATTCATCATCAATGGAATCAGTCAGTTAGAAATTGTCGATTTATTGTCACAATATTTTCATTTGACCGCAATGAGAATCTTTGGTTCCAAGGATTATCTTTTAAAGTTATTTGTTTTATTCCATCAAGATATAGCATTGTTGTAGTAAAAATATCGTAACCATGTTGTTTTCTGCGTGTACGTTATACTGCTTTTTAAATCAATTTAATAATCTAAAATTGACTTAAAATTCCGAAAGCTATGCATGAACTACACTCAAAATTGTTTTTCGGAATTTAGGTATTTTCAAAATTTAGGTATTTCAAAACTTTTATGTGATGTCACCAAAAAGATCAATATCCCACATTAGGTAGTTTTTCGTGTAAAAATAAAAAGTGTTATTTTGTAGCAGAGTGTTGTTTAACTGTGTTTTATTCAATTTTAAATCTTTATATATCATTGACAAATACTCCATATAAATACTTAATGAAGAAGAAATTATTTCTTAAAAATATGAAAATAATATTTACTTTTTAATATGACAAGTACAATATTCAATTGCACTTGTCGGCAAAAAAAAAAAAAATATTTCGACCTCCATAATATATATATATATATATATATATATATACGGACGAGATGAAATTTGACCTGCTAAATACGAATCTGCTTTCAGTTTTTTTTTCATTAGCTCGTGATTTTTTTTAGGCATATCTAATACACGAGTATGTTTTACCATAGCTCGAGAACGGGTTATTCTATTTAGATAAGTGGAACGCTAAAAGATGTAAACAAAAATTATCATTTTAACATTATTTTTTTTTTCCGCAAACAAGTTTCAGAGTGATTCAGAAATTAGTGTCGTTAAATAATAATTTTTTATGCAAAATTGATGAATTTTTTCTTGAACATTTCTTTTAAGATATGAAACTGGTAAAAATGTGCAATTACTTCATTATCATAAAGTCAGTACTGCTATGAATAAGATAAGCCATGCGCCATCAAAATTGATGAACAAGTCTTGATTTTATTCACAATTCAATAAATAAATAATAAAATATATGATAAAAATAAATAAATAAATAAATAAATATTAAAAAAAAAAAATATAATAAAAATGCTGCACACGAATACAGTTTTTGTTTATTCTACCAAGTCGTAATTTTTTATGAACATGTCTAATATTTCCCCATTAACTATAACTCGGGAATGGGTTTTCCGATTTAGACAACTGTAACACTAAAAGTTGTAGACTAATATTTCATTCAAGTCATCTTAACGTTATAATTTTTTATTATCTCAATATTATCTGAGTTATTCGAAAATTAGTGGCGAAACAAAAATATAAACAAATATATAAAAAACTGAAAGAATTTTGTTCCTTAGCTCTGAAAAAATTGACCGGATAAGAAAGTACTATTATGATAACCTGAAGATAATTTTAGTCGGCATCTATAGAAGTTTTATTTATCTAAATTTGACAAACTTTTCTCGAGTTATCCAAGTGTGACCGCTGAATAAGGTTGTCATATTAGTCATGACAATAATATAGATTCAGTACGTGGCAGAAAAAAACTAAAGGCTGATTCTTGTTTAGCTAGTCAAATTCCATCCAGTCTACCTATTTTGTTTAACGAAGAAAAACAATTTTTTTTTTGCCCACCAGTCTTCACTTGATTGTGTATTTTCACTTAATTGTACATCAATGTTGATGATAAGCTATGCTTATTTTATTCCTAGCACTACCAGCTTTATAATAAAGATAAAAACCAGAAACATTTTTGGCGTTTTCACTTTTTAAAGAACTTTTAAGGAAAAAAGTCTTCAATTTTTCATGATTTTCTTTTTTTCTTTTGCCCAACGTCCATCTTCTGATTGTACATGGGAATTTTCACTTAACAAGCTTATTTTATTCCTAGCGCTACCACCTTTATGTTAAAAATGAAAAATAGAAACATTTTTAGAGTTTTCGCTAAATAATTTCTAAAAAACTCCAAAAAAATTATGTTAGGATGGCTTGAAGACATTTTTAGTCCACATCGTACTCACCGTTCTTGAGTTATGGTGAAATATATCCAGCCAAAAAACGAGCAAGTACTTTCAAAAAAGAACTTCAAAAGCAAAACTAAGCACATATTTTGCACTTTTTTGGAAGTTAATAATAATTACTTCCAAGAAAGTGAAAATAAATGTATTTTTAGCAGGAAAAAAAAAGAAAATAAAAATTTCACAAATTGAAAATTATTTTTAATAACGATTAACAAACCTAAAACCATATTTTTATTTAAAAATTCTATAAATATGATTTTAAGAGAAGTACCTTGAAAACTATGAATGCGAAGTATAAAAGAAAGACATTCTCCCAATGATAACCAAAAATTAAAAAAAGTGCTGAAAAAGAAGATCTGTTTTTGCTGAGGTACACTTATAATGGCCTTATTATGGCCGAAATATTAGACACGACTATAAAAAATCCAGACCTGATGGAAAAAACTGATTCGTGTTTAGTACATCAAAATCCATATGGGGAGAATACAAAATTTTTCGAGCAAAAAAGTTTTTATCGCGGTTCAAATTTTACGTTTTTCAGATTTTTTTTAAACACATAAATTTTAAATCCATATATCTTCGGAACTATTTGTCAAATTTAAATCTAGTTTTTAATTATTTATCTACAAACACCTTTTTTGTAAAGAAAAGTTCAATGAAATCAATATTCGTCCTTGTATAAAGGATACTTAAAAATCATACCTTCCATTTTATATTTTTTTTTAATTTTTCTTAAATTCTTTGCAATAATACATAAGAGGATGCCCAGAAAATAATATTTAGTAAAAAAATCATTTATTCAGTAATAATTTGAAAATGTCTAATATTTTTTTAATGAAACAATTTGTATATAAACAAAAGAACTTTAATAAATTCGGCTTATTATTAAGTTGAAAAATTTTAGAAAATAACTATGTTCTCATTATTAATTTTCATTAATTTTAATAAAACTATGTTCTTAATAAAAATGTTTTGGTTTAGGTTTATTATTTAGTGTTTACATTCAATAAAAGTATTAATGTAGTAGTAGAATAAAAAAAAATATTATGTTTTTGAATATTTTTATCAAAAGAAAAAATATATTAATATGAAAAATATCATTATTTCTACAACCTTTAAATACTATCAATCTTTTTCCTTGTTCTTCAACCATATATTATTTTTGAAGCATATTAATATTCCCATAATAATAAAATGTAAAAATAAATATAATTCGTACGCTTTTTACAAATACGATTAAAAAGTTCATTTTATTTGCTTTTAAATATATTTTATTTTTAACATTTTATTATTATTTTTTTTTCAACTGCCTTAACTTCATTATACATTTATTATTATTTTATCTAATATTCCCAAAACGGACATCACAGAATATGTTTATTGTTTTGTATTATTTAGTATGTTTTAAATTGAATTAAAAATCTAAAACGTTTACTTAAATGAATTGAATATAACAAATAAAACTTACATACATTATTTATCGTTCATTCCATGAGAGATTTATAAAAAATGTCTATTTTTTTGAAAAGGAGTTATCAGATTTTGTTTATATTTGGTGCGCGTATAAATTATTCTCATTATTATTTTTTCCGATATAAAAAAAAATTGTGAATTTATTCACGATATAAATTTTTATGAAAGTTTAAAAATTCGATAAAGCACGTAACTCTCTTTACGATGTAGGTGGATTTCAATGATTCGAGGCTCTAATGATGGCCAACTGAAATCTTTTTAAAGGCGGCGATAATGCAAAGATAAATTGTTTATTTAATAATAAAAGTTGCAGTTTTCAATACATTTTTAACAAACTTCTACCCCTTCCATTTTAATTTTACATTAATTTGTTTGATAGCAATATCTTTACTACAAATTACAATTATAATGGTTCTGGGACAAGGATATATTATTTTTAATACTTTTTTTAGAAAAATAAACACCAGCTTAAAAAAAAGTAATAATTTTTTCGTAATTTCTTATTTTTTTATTTTTTTTTGTTATTCTCATTCAGTCATATGTAACTTTAAGTATTCATAGCTCTTTAACTATACGCCAGATTTTATTGATTTAAAAACCAGTATAAACTCTATTGCAATAAATATTGTAAATGCTATTCAAAAATAACGCTTTTGTTAAAGATGCACTCACAACAAGAATGCCATTTTCAGATGCATTTTTAACAAATTTCCATTCGTTTTATTTTAAATATTTTTCATTGATATTAAAGATAAATACATTTATTACACAGTTCTAGCAATTATTCTGGGACAAAAAGGTATTATACCACAAATAACAAATTACGAAAGCTATGACTAAAATTAATTTTAAAATACATAAAAATTAGAAAAAAATTTTATAAAATTATTTTTGTATGCAAAAATCTGGAGGAATATTTTTTATTTTTTTAATAGTAGACCATTTTGTCTCAGAACAACTTATATTGAAATTTTTATAATATCAAAGGTAGACAAAAATTGAAAGGGTAGAAATTTTTGAAAAATTCATCTTAAAATTGCATTTGCATTATGAATAAATTTTTAACTGATAATATTATTTTTAAATAATTGCGTTTAAAGAGGATTTTAAATCATTAAAATCTGTTTAAAACTTAAAAAGATATTGTTGCTCAAAGTTACATGCTTTTTCAATTTTTCTACTTCTAGAAAAAGTTAAATCGTGAATAAATTCGCGAGTTTTTTGAAATTCAAAAAAAAAAAAAAAAAAAATAAATAAAAATGGAGATAAGTTATGCGTGTGCCGAATATTAGTAAAATTGGATGACCTAGGCAAATTTTTAGGTGTTCAATTATTAAATGAACGATATATTTCTGCACCTACCTAAACCTTATTGATTTATTTTATCAGTCATTAGTATGAAAAATGTTTATTAAAAGATAGAAAAAAACTCTTTATTATTACAAATTTATGTGAATTAAAAAAAATATACGTATGAAATATATTTCAATTATGTATGCATATCCAAGTTAAATTTCCTCTATTAAATATAGATTTAAATGACTGCACACTGTGCAAAAATTATTATTTTTTATAAATTCTTACAGACTAATTAAACAAGAACATATATTATAGAATAAAATATATGGAATGCTGACAGCCTGACAAGGCATTAAAATTGGTAGTTTAATATTATTTTTAACATTTTTATTTAAATGGAGTTAGAAATAATGTATCTCATATCGTTACCAGAAAAATATATAACAATTTTTGTACAATTATATTTTCAACATATCAGTATTTAGAGGTTATTTTCTTGAAGTTTGGAGCAAATCTTATATTATAACTTTGTTTAAATGCGCAAGCAGATCCAACATTTCCAATTATAGTGGTATTCCTAAATTAAGTGTCATTCCAAAACTTTTCGGAAATATAGTTACTGAAATTCTTTCGCATCAAGTTATTTGTTATCTTTCTCTATTCCAACATGGATTTAGAAAAAGATGTTCCATTAATACTAACCTTTTGGAGTTTCCAACTTCAGTTATAACTTTATTTTATTCCGATTTACAGACAGACACAATACTCGTATATATAGATTTCAGTAAAGCTTTCAGTAAAGTAAATCACATTTTCCTAATTTTCAAATTAGATAAACTCGGATTTTCATCTGTTTTCCTTAAATGAATTTCTACATATCTTAAAAATAGATACAAATATGTATTATTTAGAGAATGTACATCGAAAGCCATTCCTGTTTTATCAGGTGATCCGTAAGGTAGTCATCTTGGCCCCTTATTATTTCTAATATTAATAAATAATTTATTAGCTTGTACTAAGAATTCTAGAATATTAATGTATGCTGATGATGTCAAGTTGTTCCATAGCTTTAACTTCCTATCGATGTTTCTTACTCCAATCAGTTCTTGACAATCTTTATGATCGGTGTATGATGAATCTAATGGATCTCAATTTAAGAAAGTGTAAACATATGATGTTCTTTAGAAGAAGCCCAGTACTCTGTGGATGCACAATAAATGAATATCAACTTGATCTAGTCGAAGAATTTCTTGATCTGGGTGTGTTGCTTGATTGTAAACTATCCTTTAATTTTCACATTTCGCAAATCGTTAACAAGACAAAAGGAGTTCTAAGTTTCCTCAAGCGCTGGTGAAAAGAGTTTAATGATCTTTACGTTTCCAAGCATTTGTTGACATCTCTCGTAAAACCAATCCAGGAATATGATTCCGTGGCCTGGGATTCCCAGTACGAAGTTTATATGAAGAAAATTGAATCGGTACATTAATAATTTCTCATAATTTTTCTTCGTAATCTTCCATGGAATTTACCATCATATGAAAGTCGACTACAGCTTGTTGATCTCCTTACTCTTGAAAGTAGTAGAAAATGTATGATTATTTAATTTTTAATTAATTTAGTAAACGGGACAATTAATTCCGAGTTTCTGCTTCATAAGATCGAATTCGTGATCTCAAATCGTCCAACCAGAAATTATACTCCTTTAAAAAACAAATATCTTCGAACCAATTATGCCACCTTTGATCCCATGAGACCTATATGCAATCAGTTCAACAGTTTTTATCCATATATTGACTTCTCAGTAAGTCCAATCCGCATTAAGAGGAGTATTTTTAACTTAGTTAATGAAAAGACTTTATTTTTTTATCCAGTAACGAATGTTAAGGTAGGTGAAAGATAATTTCAGTCGGCTTCTATTGGAGTTTTACTTATTTAAATTGGACAGACTGTTCTCAAGTTATACTAATATGACCGCCTAATAAGGTCCGTAGAAAAATCATTATGTGGTAGGAAAAAACTGAAACTTATTAATTTTATTTAAATTTGAACATTTTTTTGCCGGCAAGTATAATAATGTCATAATGTCCTTTTCTAAAAAACAGTATTTTTTTGGATTTTCTCTTCTAAACAAACAAAGGTATTGATTTATCTTTAAAAATCGGTCTTCCAAATAGAGATCGAATAAGGTTATAATAAATACCAGTTATAACGAACTATGGCTATAGCGTACACTTTTCTTCGGTCCCATTGATTTTACCGGAATTTTTCATATAAATAACAATATTTATAACGAACACGGTTCTAACACACTTTTTATAACAAATGCATTTTAATGGTTCCTAGAAGAATATCTCATACAAAAAACTAAGTTTAAATCAAACTACCACAAATACTTATTTTGGACAAATAAAACTTTACATTTCAGAATATTTAAAAAATGTAAAAATTAACAAAAATAACTTTTGTTCACTTCAATTTAAATTCCCGCACAAATAGAAATATTTTTCATTAAATTTAAATCACCCGACAAATAAAAGGGAACTATTAAATTTATAATTGTTTACTTTTCTAACATATAGCACATACATTTATAGAAAATTGCTAAACTTTGTTGAAATTATAAGAGGTTTAAACATTAAGTGTAAGAAAATCGCTATTTCTTAAAGAAAAAAAAAGATCTCAAATCATGCCAATCGCTAAAACTCGATAACAAATGAAAGCATTGAATTAATATAGAAAATAATTGATATTATTTCTAATATATTAAAATCATTAATACATATTACAAAATCATAAATACGGCCCATTTTTAAAGGAAAGAAATACGCTTTAATTACAAATTTGTATTAGTATCGTAAAATACGTACGTTTTCTTAACAAGTAATTTGTTTTTGGTATTTTACGTATTTAATGAAATGCGTTTATAATGACTAAATTTGTTGGTCCCTTCGAGTTCGTTATAATAGTGTTCGATTGTACCAAAAATACCGACAATAGCAAAAAGCATGACCACAGTACGTATACGTAATATTGCGAAACATTAATATTACTCATACGTACTGACAACCTAGATATTGTTATTTAAATATGATTTCCAAGAACTTGAACGTTAATTAAAACGGAATTATTTAGATATTAAAACAGAATTATTTAGATATCATTTCGTTAATTAAAATAGAATTGCATACATTGTTCAAAATATATAGAGAGAATGGTATTTGCATTATCTGAAAAACTTATAATAATTCTAGCTTGAAATTAGTTTCATTTATGTACAATATTGAATGATAATTGCAATTTAAAAGTAACACATTACATTCAATTTGCCTTATGTACAGTAAAAATTATGAATATATATATACTATATATAATATATATATATACCAGAAGAAAAAATTATTACTTAATTATAATTTTTTTCTTGAATGAAAAATATTTAAAAATGAACTATTTTTTGTTATGACGGCTACAAAATTAATATACTCATATATATTTTAATGAGAGTAGATATTTATTCATGCTATATCAAAAAAACAAATGGTAAATTATGATAAATTTTTTGGATATAATCTAAATATAATTATTACTATTTCTTCCCAAAATCTTTTACATATATATATATATATATATATATATATATATATATATATATATTGGGAAAAAATAGTAATATTGGGAAAAAATAGTAATAATTGTATTTATCATAATTTACCATTTGTTATATATATATATATATATATATATATATATATATATATATATATATACAAATGAAATTTTCGCTTCATTTTTGACAGATTATTAGAAATTTGATTATGTGTGTGGATCTTGAGTTTATGCAACTATATCATTGTAATTTTACGAACGAACTAATGGTAATTTCTATCAAAGTATCAAAGTTTCTTTTTAATTTTTTTTAATAATCTTTTTTCTGATAAATTTCCAATTTGCAGCGTGGACGATGGAATAGATGAAACTGCATAGAGCTGAGTCAAAGTGTTGTTTTAATTTTGTTATAATACACTGGTGCATATTTCTTTAAACGCATTTAAAATTTTTGTTTTTCATTGAGGTATATTTGTTTCTCTTATCCAAAAACGATGTTGTGTTGTCATAATAACTCGCGATATAAGACTAATTTTTAGGTTAGAAATATTTGTTTCTTAATTTTGTTGTTGTTTTTTTAAGTTAGCAATCAGAACATATTGCTGATCATTTCAGTGGAATATTCATATAAAAGCAATCGAGAAAATTTTTTTTCAAAATTTAATGCCAAACAGAAAGCTATTAAAAAAATTTCTAAAGAACTTTTCTCACAGACCAGGAAAAAATCCAAGTTCAATTTTTCCTGATTAAGGCTACCCTAATAGCGAAATTAGATGAAAACTAATCGTGTGGAAGGAACTATTCGAGGCTTTCTTAAAAAACATCAAAAATGCGGGGTGCGGTAACCAACAAAAGGTAATCAAAAATTAACAAAAAGTAAATTAATAAAATAAAAGCAGAAGCCAGTCGTAATAAATTAAATGCTACACAAAGAAGAAATAAACTTGACCTTCCTGTCACTTCCAAACATATTGCACACGTTTTGAGAACAGGTTATAACATAGAATAGAAGAAACCCAAACGTAAGCCAATGTTAAAACAGGATCATAAGGAAAATCGTTTAAAATTTGCGCGCAAATACATGAAGTGGACAGATGAGTGGAATAAAGTAATCTTTTCTGATGAAAACAAATTCAATTTATAAGGTTCCGATTCATATTCCTCCTATTGGCATGATTTCAAGTCGAACGAAAATTGTGTGTCAAAACGCAATTTCGGTGGAGGAAGTATTATGATTTGGGCAGCCTTTTCTGCTGCAGGAAAATCAAAAATATGTTCCAACAAAAATGAATACTGCAATTTATAATGAACTGTTGGAAGATACTCTTCCCTTATTTATGGAAAAAATGGATGAAGATTGCATATTCCAATACTATGGATTGTAGCAATACATGTGTAAAATATAAATAGTGGTTTAATGAACACAGTACTCCATTATTGAAATAGCCGGCTTGCAGTCCGGATTTACATCCAGTGGAGAATCTGTAAAGCTTACGCAAGAAATGCACAGAATGAAATTAAAATGACAATAACGAAGTTGGAAAAATGAAGCAAGCATGGAAAGAAATTGACAGTGATTTTCATCAAAAATTAGTCGAGTCAATGCCAGATTGAGCTTTTGAAGTTATCCAAAGTAAGGGTTAATCAACACATAATTAATAGTGCTAAATTAGTTTATTAGTTAAGTGCGTATATAGAAAAATTATTAAAAAAAATTTATGTGCCTTTATACGAATATACACCAGTGTAAAAATAGTTTATGCATAATATTTTTTGTGCATATGAAATTATTTTCATCAGACTTCTAAACATAATGATTGATCCGAAAAACATTGTTGCGAACCTATTTTTAGTATTATCCAGATTTGTGTTTAATTTAGAAAGAGTTAGTAAAGTAAAAAAAAGATAATAAAATAAATAACAATATAAGTTAGAGATATAAAGTGGAAATGAACGGCAAGCTACCTATAATGAAATTTATAAAATAGATTATGGTATATTTTTAAAAAGCTTTAGCATCAAAAATACAATAACGTAAAAATATCTGACACAGTTTTTAACATAAATTACGAAAGGCTCTAAATTAATTTGTATAAAATATTTAAAATTTTTTAATCTTAAAAATGGCCTTAAACCTTTATATTATTTCATTTTTCGTTAATTTAGAATGATTTGTAATGTTTCGCATTATTTTATTTAATAATTTTTTTTTTGAAAAAAAAATGTTTCTTTATAAGAAATCATGGCATTTTTTCTTATAACTAAAATTTTAAAAATTCCAGGAATTCGCGAGAAATTGATTTTTTGTACCTGTTTCCCGGGAAGTAAATATCGCTTTAAACCCCAAACTCAAATAACGGCCCATATGTTTATAAATGTATACAGTGTGATTACTTATATTTTACATTTTACCATCTAAATTTACCCATACACATGTAGACTAGACTATTTTGTATAGGGAAACTTCTCAACGATGCTGTTGGATAAAAAATAAATAAATAAATAAACAAATGCATCTCAAGTTCATAGCGAGCAAAAAATAAGGCTTTGAGCTTTTTTCTGATAATAGACCTCAAAATTTTGAGCTTTACCCATGATATATATTGGGAATATAGAACGGATTTTGCAGTGTAGAGAGCATCGTAAAGCATTGCTTGAGCGGTTTTCTTATTTTTTTTTTGTTTTTTTTAGATATACATTAATCTCAATATCGTTAAATCCACTTAGAACATAGTAGCAAACATACACAGAGAAAAAATCACCAAACACCAACAGCGCTGCCGTTGAAAATTTTTAAAAAGTGTTCAAAAAAGGGATTTAAAAAAGTAAAAGGGATAAAAAAGGGATTTTTGAATAAAGGAGCCAACTGCTTTAATACCTAAAAAACTTCTCAAAATTTGTTTACTTAATAAAAACAAAAGCAAAAATATAGTATTTTACGAAAAACTACTAAATTAAATTTTATTTATAAAAAAAAAAATAATTTTCCCAGCTAAAAGTGGTCATATATTTTGATGATATATTGTTAAGTATGGGCTTATATATAGAAGTGAATTGATGCATATTTGGTATTGCTTATATTATATGGATATATATATGGTGAGATATATGAACTATTTTATCATATATGGAAATATATATATGTAAAATTTGTATTATATATGGTTTTATATATGAAATCGGTTCTCATATATGAAACTATATATGAAATATTAAATCAAACATAAAATGCAATATAACTTTCAAACCAATAAAGGTACATAAACAAACACTTCAGGTAAATTCTAGGAAATTTCATTATCTGTAAATGTTATAATAACATCATAACACGTCGTTGTTTTATAAGTGAATGATTCACTTCTTCACTTTTTATATTTATCTATAACTTTTTTGCTTTGCTGTGCTAAACGTAATACATATGTAGGTGTAAATACTAATAATTTCGTATTTAAAATAAAAAGATTCAATGCATTATGAACAAATTTTCTTGACACTAAAAAATTAAAATCTTAAAAATAAAAAAAAAAAAATTTAGCCAAAATATAAATAATATATAAATATTTTGAATTCTTTGTAATTATAAAGATCCTCTGTAAACAGATAGTTTCAAATGAAAAGCAAGTATCTGATGAATATTAGTAAACATCATGTAAATTTTGTCCTTCTTATATTTGTTACCGTATTGAAGCCTTCATTGAAAAGATGCGTTATTATTGTTTGCCTTATTCGATTTGTTCCAAGTGTACATACGTAAAGTACGTAAGTACTTTTTATTGTTTATTGTTTTAATGCATGCAAATACTTTTCTGATGCAGTTTTAAAGATTTCTTGTTAATTGCTTTTTAAAACGTCTAAAAAGTCTAAGTTTTGGAACACTATTTTTGTACGGATTTGATTTTTCATATATTTCTGATTCAAAAATAATGGTAAAAAATTTTTTTCAAATTATATAATTGTTATATAAAATAAATAAATTTTATATATATAAAAAATAAAATATTTGAGTTACAATTCGCAACAGAGATTTTAAAATATAAATGAATATATATATGGTCATATATCTTCATATGCTCTCAATTTTCAGATCCAAATATACTTGGAAATTTATATGTGTTTAAATATATGACCCATGTATATATTTTTTATTTTTATTTTTTGCAGGGTATTTATAATAAATTTTATTATTGCAAAAAAGGAATTTATTCATAAAAATAGTTAACGTAAAAACTTCTTTTTATTAATTTAACTTCTCTACTTTTGTACGACGTCTTCACTCGGACTATAGTCTTACAAATCCACATCTAATAAATATAAGACCTTAAGTCTGTTCGATAATTTATTTTTCATTAGTGATCATTTAGAAAAAAGATATTTCGCTGAGGCAGTGCTATGAGTAAAAATAAAAGTATAAATTAGGCATTCATCAAACCTTTTATTTAAAGCAGCATTTGATGTTTTAAATCGTTATTCATTTTGGTTAGTTTTTAACAGTTTCAGTTCATTTATGAATTTTTCGAGGGGGTTTTTTACATCTATAGATTGTGAAACAGTCTCAAAATAACTAATTTCTTTCTTGTAATTAATATATAATGGGTAAATATTTTAAAGAACTTAGTTTCTTGTCATTTAGCACATATTATTAAAAAGTCGCCGTTGGCTAAAAAAAGGGGCAATTGGCGACTAAAGTCGCCAAACGGTAACGCTGATCACCAAAATAATTCATACATTTTAACCTCTCACAAAAATGACTGTAGCAATTACAAATGACTCCAAAAAATTAAGAACAGAAAAATTTTTCCAATTAAAAAATTTGTTAAATCAATCAAGTAGATGATTGAATGAATTAAAAATTTAAGTGAGGAAAAAAAACACTTCAATTTTATTTCTACTGTTTCTTTTATTTTTTTATTAAATAAGGTGAAACAACTTTATACTGAAATATTTTATACTATATTTTCTCATATTATTTTGAAAAAATATTTTAATTTTGTAATAAGTAATTGCAATATTTACATATGTATTTTATTGGAAAAGTTATTTTTAGTTATTGGTCTAGATTTTTGATGCAGTCAGTTAATATTTTAATAAATTTAAGCAAGCATTCAATAATAAGTTAAATTTGTTTGATTAAAAAATGAACTGAAAGTAATTAAAAAGAAAAACAATTATTTTCACTTAATTAATATTATTTTTAATGATTGATGTAAAATCAGCAAAAATTTTTTATTAATTTCGTATTTGAAACTAATTTTTATTTTTTATTTTCTGTGCATAGAGCGAGAAACTGGTTCAAAGTTTATTCTTACAGTTTATTATCAAATATATGTATCAGATTTACTGATTTTTTTTTTATATACTTTAAGTAAGTTTTCTTCGTATAACCAAAACAATTTGATTATAGCGCTTTATTTTATTTTCGTTAAATAAAAGAATGCCACGTACTTAAGTAATTGAATATATAAAAATAACAACAAAACATGTTGTTATTATATAAATGGTATGGGATTTAACAAAAAAATGTGTTTATTACAATATGGCTTTGAAAGTCATAAAAAGAAATGATCAAATATATCGTATCAATAAAATATTTATTTATTTTATACGATATATTTTAACATCATCAACAAAAGTATGTATAAATAATTTTATGAATATGTGTATACGAGTATATTGTTACTTGCTGGTTAAATAGATGTGTATCTTTAAATGTTAATACTCGTATATATATATCCAAATATATAAATACTTATTTTTGTATGTAAATATGTACAGAACGTATATTATTTAAAATGACAGTGTATATATAGAGAACGAACAAGCGAATATATAAATCTGTTTATTTTATGAAATTACATGAAATAAAATACAATTTGTAAGCTATTTTCCTGTTTTTATTTTCTTTTTTTTTTGAACTTTTTCTATATTCTCCTTTTGTTTTTATGTATGTAGATTAAATGAACAAATATTTGTCGTAAATAATATTTTAAGATACCTTTCTCGTTAACTTGATTTTTGAGTATACATGTGTGTGTGTATTTATATTTTTGGCTTTGTAACAAAGTGATTTACTAAGCTCTTCTGTTGCTCTGCAAAAAGCAAAAAATATTTTATAGTATAAGCCTACATAATAACACAAAGCAGCCATTAAGTTATATACCATCATTAACACGTGTAATGAATGCCTAAATTGACATTATCACCTTTGTTGCTGTTAATTTTCCTTCAACTTACTTATATATTTCGATGGCGATATTTATAATTACGCTCACAAAAATTTGGTGTGTTAAAGTCTTTACATAATTAGATTCGATTATATTTCTGGTAAATGTATGTATATGTAAGTGTCACCCCTACGGCGTCTTGTCTTCTTGGATGAAATCTTTTCCTTGATGTATAGCTCATACGTGGTAGAGAAAATACTGTTTCTAAGATAGCTTAGGTCTTAGAGAGCGTAGCAGTGTGGCAGATATATATAGGTGTACCATTGCCTGGACTTGTCTGTGGGTCTATAATGGGAGAAAAGCACCTTCGGGGTCTAAACAGAGACTTAATACAATCTGGTACCACGAGAGCCAGTAGCTGGTGGTACCCGACTGCCTGTTAGAGAGGCCCTTCGGGAAGTTACGTGGTGGCTGTGGTTTAGACCTAAACTGCAGGAAGGGGTTTATAGATCCGATGTGGTATTGCATAGCAACACACGTCGCCAATAGTGCGATTGGAGGTTAGATAGCTCCAACTCCTAATTGCCACCTGTGTGTTCTTAACAGGCACATGGGGTCGTTGGTGGGCGCGTTGACCTCACCCAGTGGTAAGACCACCATGGTGTTAGGCTGTCATGGCAGGTACCAATGTTAATCTTAACCACATCTATATGTAAGTGGCCCCATAACGAAAGGTTTAGATGTTCCCAGCTTAAATGAAAACTTGCTTTATTTTTAGATACCGTTGCTTAAAATTTTCTTTGTGACATTATTATTTTACGAGCTTTTTTTTGGGTTTATTTCATATTTTTTCTAAGGCAACATTATGGAAATTTGGTATCGTAAGAAAAGCCTTTAAGAGAAGCATTTAACGACGTAACTGAAGTATGCAAAAACATATCCGAAAATATTGTAATTTGTTACAAAAAATTTAGAATGATTTTAATTACCATTAAATTGAAAATAATTTTTAAATTTGTACCTCTCTCCAAAATATATCAATTACTAGTAGTTGCAAAAACTAACAAATAACGATTTTTTTCCTATTAAATAATTTTAGAATTTTAAGTAAAAAGTAATAATTTGAATAAAATATAAACGTACTAATTGAATGAATCAAAATGTTACCTACTATATAGATAGATATATATATATATATATATATATATATATATATATATATATATATATATATATATATATATATCAAGAGGTTGATTGAATGAAACAAAATGTTAATTGAAAAATGTTTTTACTATTTACTTGTTCTCTTTATTTTTACATTTTCTCTTTACTCTCTCTTACTACTGTAGTATGTCATACAAAAATATAATTTTTATTATTCTTTGAAATTTCATGTTTATATTTTCGATGTTTTTTTTATATTACTTGATTGTTGTGTTTGGTTTCTCCCAATTCCTATTTCTCTTTTGCTGGCTTCTTGCTTTTTTTTTAAATTCTGATTCCACCCTCTGTGAATTTCTTTCATTCACAGACCAACCAGTGTCAATACAAAAGTCGCATTATTATCGCTTCTTTGTTTCGGCTTAGAGCAGATTCACAGTAATATATAATATATAAAGTATATGATAGTTTACAATATTTAGTTTTTAATAGCTTATACTTACATAAACATTGGACTTAAATGTACGCTACACTCGGCCCAGAAATTATTAGAATTAAATAAATGGAAAGTGCTTCTTTTATGTGTCAACTACGATATAGACTGATTTTGTAGATTCATCCATACATTTAAAAATAAATATTACATAAAGTAATATATATTTATATAAGGGCTATTATAAAAAGAATTTTAATTTGAGTAAAACTGACTTTAATCCTTAACAACTTTTATGTTAATACTATTTTAAACAAATGAGTTACACAGAAAAACAGTGATTACATCTTTACCGTTTAGCGACATTATTCGCTAATTGCCCCTTTTTCAACCACCTGGCCCCTTTTCTAACCCCTTTTTTAAAATGGAAATAATGGTGACTTTTTAAGAATATGTGCTAAATGGCGAAAAACTAAGTTGTTTGAAATATCTCGAACCATTTTATATTAATTCCAACGAAGGAGTTTTTTTTTTTGAGATTGTTGCACAATATAGTGATAAAAAAAGACCACAAAGGATTTATAAATTTACTAAAATTTTAAAAAATTCAAGCTAATGATAAGGCTTATGAAAAACTATTTAAAACATTAAATGCCCAATCTTTTTGGACCGGAATGTGAGAATTAAAAAGTAGATTTGATGATTGGTTATATCCTAATTTATATTCTTTACTTTGGCTCATAGCAGTGAATCGGCGGAACGTCACTAATGAAAAAAAAACTGTCAAATATACTTAAGGTCACCAGTTCTGAATCTATGACTTTAGTCATAAATTTGCTAGACGGGAATTTGTAAGACTTGTGTCCGAGAGAAGACTTCATACAAAAGTAAAGTTTAATTAATTAATGGAGATTACAGGTCAATAAACATTTATTTATGGTTTATATTATAAAAATAATGAAAGCTGAAAAGATTCTATAAAAAGCAATTAAGACAGAAAGAAGTATTGTACTTATATTATTATTTTATTAAATTTTATTTATAACAAACTAGCATTTAACCCGCTACTGCCTTAGCAAACATGCGGGACTACTACATAAGACGGATATGAACTTTCTCCAATGTTAAAGGTTTGAGAATTATTTAAAATTAATTTAGAAATAATAGCTTTCTCAATAAAAAAGGGAATTAATTGTCAAATTGGAAAATGCTATTATTATGAAATCATTATTAAATGATTTGAAAACGCTACTGCGTTAGCAAACATGTGGTACTACTACATAAGACAGATATAAGCAGATAACCAGCAAACACAAATGTTTTATATCAAATTGAGAATGATTTGAAATGAAGTCATTTCTCAAATGTCAAACGTTTGATAATTATTTGAAAATAACTATAATAATAGCTTTCTCAATAAAAAGGGAAATTAATTGTCAAATTGAGAAATGCTATTATTATCAAATCATTGTTAAATGTAATTCTCAAACTTTTTTTGGAATGTGTATTATGTCCACATGCTGAACATAAATAAAAATAATTTGCATTTTTAATTTTTTGTAAAGTTTTCTTTTGTATAAACTTTTAATTTTGTCCTATCAATATACGTTTTCATTAACTGTAAAATTTTTGATTAAATAATTGTATTTATTTATTTATTTGTATATATTTCAAATATTCTTTAAATATATTGTTTCAAATATCTTTAAGAATGATTTGATAATAGAATTTAATATCAAATTGAGAAGATATAATTTTTAAAATATTTATTAACTTGTCTTCTTTAGATTTATGAATGATTTGATAATAACATTAAATATCAAATTAAGAATATACTATTTTTTAAATATTTTTAAAGTTTAAAATTTAATTAATTAAAGGAGAATTTTATGTTAACTATTTTCATGTGAAAATCCATTATTTCTTTTGCATTAATAAAAGTTATTATAAATTAATTATTTTGTTATTAATAGAATTTAATTTAGTAGTTCTTCTTAAAGTAAAATATTGCTTGTTTTCGTTTTTATCATATAAACAAAATCTGAGGAGTTTTTTAAAGTATTGAACCTGTTTTGAAATTCCCTTATTTGAACACTTTTTAAAAACTCTCAGCGGTAATGCTGATTCTACGAATCAAAATTTTAAATGAAAAATTTTATGCCTACTTTAAAAAAAAAAATCTAGTTTTACAATTTTACACTTTACTAATAAAGCCATTTACATGAAATTTGACGTACAGATAGTGCTTGCACTGCAAAATATTATAGGTTATGTTGGATCTTGATTTTATGCCCACCTTTTTAAAATTGTCAAACCCCCCATATAAAGCAAATATTCATTATGACATATTTAAAGAAATAATACAGTGAGAGGCCTCAAATTTCGTGAAAACCTTTATAAAAAGACGGATAGGTCCAAGAGAAGAGGTAGGTCTCATCTGAAAGACTATTACGGTGTAAGCCTTAAATAATTTAAAACTAATTTTCTAGTGGAAGTAGTTGCTCCCATGTAAAGTAGATATTAGTTATGGCATCAAAAAGCTAGCAAATAACAAACAACAAATTTAATATTTTTAAATTTTACAAAAGTTTCCATATATTTAAGAAAGATATAATCACTTCGGTTCATAACAAATATTATATAAATGCAAGACAATTTCAAATTAAAAAAGGGTATGGTGGAATATTTGTTAACATACTTGACTGATTTAAAAAACCAAAATTCAAAAAAAATATTTATGTTTGATTTATGAAAGAATGAGGCCAATAGCTTCAGTAGGAGCTTTAAAAATTGAAAACGCGTTTTGCTCTATAAATCGGTTAATACTGGATCCATTTAAATCAATACAAAAATTCTTAAAAAAATTTCCGATTTTTCTGTGAAAGAACGAAATTTCTAGCTTACTTAGTTGCTTCAAAAAGTGGAAAAAACCAAATATACCTTAATTTATTGTTGTTATTGCTTTTCAGTACCCATAAAAACAACAACCTATAGGAAGCAGACATTTGTTTGTAAACCGATTTGCTTGATTAAAAAAACCGAAAATCAAGAAAAATATTTGTGATCTATATAAGAACCAAGTTCATAGCTTATTTAGGACTGGATATCGTTCCAAAATGAGTTCTGGCAGTTATCTCTATAACAAGTGGATCGACTAAGTTTATTTCAGCGGAAAAATACAAAAAAAATTTTCCAATTTAGTTTTGAAAAAAAAAAATCGAAAGCCGATTTGAAAAACCATTTTTTTAACATATCCATTTTTGAACCAATCGCACTATATATATATATATATATATATATATATATATATATATATATATATATATTATATATATATATATATATATATATATATATATATATTTATATATATATATATATATATATATATATTTATATATATATATATATATATATATATATATATATATGTATGAAATTTTCGGTAATTTTCGCCATTTCAACCAATGGACAGATACACGGACGGACATTATCCTATGGACATCATTTCATATAACAACAAATTATGTTGGCCCTCACCCAACAAAAATAGTTACAAATGGAATGATAAACTTATATATACCCTTTACACCTGTGGTAAAAAGTATTATAAAAAGCGAAATTATTTTCTAATTTTTTTTTAATATTTTTCGGTTAAAATTATTCAATCGGTAAATTTCCATAAATCTAAGCTTTATGAAAGTTTATGTACCGTGGGTATTGATTTTTAATATT
Organism: Protocalliphora azurea; assembly: GCA_932274085.1. NCBI lineage: Eukaryota > Metazoa > Arthropoda > Insecta > Diptera > Calliphoridae > Protocalliphora > Protocalliphora azurea. The sequence goes on from OW026522.1 coordinate 124,254,680, forward strand.
AAAAATAATGTTAAAGGTTATGAAAGATAAAGTTCAGCACACAGATTCTAAGTAATATTCAAGTAATTGGAAATTCTCGTTCATAAAATAAATACTGAATTCCTTTTAAAATGCAGATTAGAAATATGCCTTAATTAAGCAAACAATTTTGACAATTGCTAAATATATCGACACAACACCTACACGTAATATTTTATTAAGTTTCTTAATATTTGTATGTTAATTATTAACATATAATTTAATGAATTTTTCAATAATAAAAATAAGGGTCATTCTAGTTTTCAAAAAAAAAAAAAAAAAAAAAAAAAAATAAAAATCATAATACTTCTCGCCACAAGTTTATCTTAAATGTAAATAATTCTTAACAAACTGTTACGCTTCGTTAAACATAAACAACAACATTTGCTATTAAAATCTGCTCACTACACTTTCTTTGAAAAGGAAGAGAGAATATTCATCCTATGGCAGCCATCCTACTTTTTTGCAATTTTTGAGAAGTTCTATTCTTTTGTGCTGAGTATAAATCTTTTATATACTTACAAAAAAAAAAAAAAAAAAAAAAAAAAAAAAAAAATGAAAGATTTCGCTTTAAAATTCAGTTTAGAAATCTGTTTTCAAAAAGTTCTGACTTTTGCTAATTATATCACCACAGTACGTATACGTAATATTACAAAATTCACATTAAGTATTCGCAGTGATATTATTCATCAGGCGTTTTCTACGTATTTGTGTATTGATTATAATCTAATTCAATGAATTTCTCAATGATGAAAAGAACGGTTATTTTAGTTTTCGAGAAACAAGTTTAATAATAACTCTCGTTTCAATTTTAGTTTAAATGCATATAATTCTTGATAAATTCTTATTATATTTTTCGTTTAGCTTTAACAACAACATTTATATCTAAGAACTTTTATTGCTGTTTATTACAATTATTAGAGATAGATGTATTTTACACTTCCAATGAAATCAGTAATACTGATAATCCTTTACAAATATGCCTTAAAGCGAGAAAAAAATCTGACAATAGCTAAATATATCAACATAGCACGTATAAGTAATATTTTATTTAGTATACGCAATGATGTTTTACACAAAGTGTTTGAGTTTCTCAGCATTTGTGTGTTTCGATAAAAAGAAGTTTCATAATAATTCTCGCCACAAGTTTAGCTTAAGTGTATGTAATTCTTGATACACTATTATTTTATGCTTCGTGAAACTTAAACAATAACATTTGATATTGAAATCTGCTCGCTATACTTCTTTTCAAAAAGAAAGGAGAACATTCATTCAATGACAGTCATTCTATTTCTTTTTAAATTTTTTAGAAGTTCTTTTTTTTTCGCTGGATGTAAATCTATTTTATACTTATAAAAAAGCAAAAAAAAAAAAAAAACAAAAACAAAAAATTTCCCTTTAAAACTCATTTTAGAAAACTGGCTTTAAAAATTGAAAACAAATTCTGACATTTGCTAATTATATCACCACAGTACGTAGACGTAATATTACATCTCGTTTAACTTTCGCTTAACATTTGCTATGTGAAATCTATGTAATTACAACAAAATTTAATTATTATCACTGAATTTTCTTTTAAAGAGAAAAAGTATTTAAATTTGAATTTCTTTTTTGAAAGGTATTTTAGTTATTTATTTTCAAAGCTATTTTTGAGGAACAACCATAAAAATGCACAAAAAGTTTGAAAAAATAATAAATAAATATATATTTTACGTTTAATATGAAAAAAGGTTTAATTTTTGAAAACAAATTCTCACAAATTTTAATATCAGTTTTGACTAACAACAATCTTTGAGTGTATTTTAGTCTATTATTTTACTGTAGATGACACGTATGTATGTGTATATCTTGAAGTATGCGAATTCCCGAGTTTATTACCCTGTTTGACATTGCTTCACTAAATATTGTTTGCATTTATACATACATTTTTTTTTATTTGTCTTACATTTCATTTTTCTGCCGGAGCTGGCTATGACCTTTCAACAGCAGTTTTGAAAAAAAAAATAATTTTCATACATTTTTATCTTTGGAAAGCAACAGTAACAGCAAAGTAAAATATATGAAAATTTTAGCTGAAAATTGTCTTCCAAGAAAATAAGAATAAAAAAAGGAAATAGATTTATGTGTTTTAAAATATAATAAAGGTTTTAAGGAAACGTAAAGCAAAAAATAAAAAAAGCTACAAATGGTTAAGGAAGCTCAGAGACTTTAGGCTACTAAGTAAACAATTTAGTATATGTAGTATTTTTAATAGCTTTTATTTGTAGATATTTTTGGTGACTTTTAGGCTTTTAATATTTGTGTTTAATATATAAAGAAAGTGCTTGTGAAAAAAAATACATGTTGCATGTATCTGTACTTAAGATAAGAAGATTATTACTTTTTTTAAGTTTCATAAATACTAAAATACCAGGGAAGTTATTTTTATTTTAAAACTTTAAACAAAAATGCTTCTTTTATAAGGGATTCAACAGTTTCCTTAAGATTTATGACTTTTTTCTCAAAAAAAAAAAAAAAAAAAAAAAAAAAAAAAATACATGCTTTCCCTTATCATGTTTGCGTTTTGTTAATACAAGAACATAAAGATAATGTTCATTGGGGTAAGACACACACCAAACAGATAATAAACAACAGAGCAAATAAACCAGTATAATAATGTGACACATCAAAATATTAATAAAAATCAACAATAACAACTACAACAGCACCAAAAATATACAACATATGAATCCTTCTTATAAAAAGAGAGAAAAATAAAAAACAAAAATTTTCCAAAAATTGCAGAGAAAAAACCTTAAGTTGGAAAAGGTTGTAACAAAACCATAAAACAGAAAACATATCATATTGAACTTTTTCATATGTACATACTGATATATAAGGCTTTATATGTGTATGTACTAGAGTGTTCAATTATTCGGATTTTCATATTGATCAGTTAATTCGACAAATAATTATATGAGGTTAAAAGTTGGTCGGTTAATATCTGATTAAAGGCAAATTGTTCGATTAATCAAATAGCTGGGGTATACTCAGTCTGTTCAGTTTCTTCAAAGGTGTGCTTCCTTGTTCATTCGTGACACGAACAGCACCAAAGAGATACCTAACTAGGATAGAAAATGGTAGTATTGTTAAAGCTAATTCCCAGTTAGAATGTGTTAGTTTACAAAAATCCGACAAGACAAATTCTTCTGCTCTCGAACGGACGTCTACGATTATACGACTAACTGGGTTTACAAATGCTTTTGCTAATGTAATTTGCTGAAATAAATTTTTCGGATCTCAGTCGGCTAACTATAAGTTTCTGACAACAAAATATTATTCGATGAATTAGGTGCTTCAACTCTCAATCACCTAACTAGGATCGCATGGGCTATGCTAATACTAAATACTATCCGGCTTCGGCTCTCGTTCGGTTAGCTACATGTTTTCATCTCAAAATACAAACCGACGAGATAAGTTCTTTGGCTCTCGATCGGATAACTACAGGTTTCATCCTCAAAATACAATTCGATGAGACAAATGCTTCGACTCTCAGTCGGCTAACTATGATCGTGTGAGCTACGCTAAATACAATCCAACGAGATAAATTTTTCGGCTCTCGATCGACTAACTACAGGTTTCGCTTACAAGATACAAACCGAGATAAATTCTTCAGCTTTCAGTCGTCTAACTACGATGATACTACTACGATCCGATGAGGTAAATTCACCGGCTCTCGGTCGGCTAGCTAGAATCATATGAGCCACTCTATAAACAAAATACAATCCGACAAGATAAATTCTTCGGCTTTCAGTCGGCTAACTGTGGATTCGGCTACGGTTCGGAAGAAAAAACTTCGGTCGTGTCTGGTGATATTTGATCCCTAAGAGCAAAGTATAACAAGATCGGTACTTCGGTTCTTGTTCAAATTTGTCATCTCCCAATTTCGATTATTTATGTCTAAATTTTTATAAACTAAATAAGAATTATAAATTCTCTTATTGACAATAAGGTCAATAAGATCAAAAACTTATCATCAGAAATAATGCAAATTCGGATCATTTCCAATTAATTTAGTATAGGCTTCTTGGAATTGGAAGATTTTTTCTTTTTTGATACCTATTAAGTGAGAATTAAGTCATGTTCATGATTTCTTGCAAAATTGCAATGAACAATCTGAATTCTTTTTTATCGGTACAAATTGGTTTTAATATTTATATAAAATAACATTTTTAATAAAAAATATGCATAAAATTTTTGTAATTTGTTTAAAACAGTTAGTTCTCTTTAGTAACAAGTATTTGCAAAAACTACAACAAAACATAGCAGAACAATTAATTTGAATTATTTTTAATAATATATTTAAATGCTGTTTGTATTACTTCTTAAGCACAAGAAAATGAACACTTATTGACACTTTTGAAAAAAGTACTTTTCTAAAAATTACTTTTATTTATTTTTGCTGTTATGTAACAGACATAAAAAAGACGAAGTTAACATAAATGTATCTTAAAAAAAACTTCAAAAAACTACCAGGGCGGATCAATATTTCCGTGAATTTTCAAACTTCCCCCGTAGTTATATGAAATGCAACACTATTCCCATCAAGTATCACCTGTGATGGCAACAGTTTTTTGGGATGCACGCGGGATCATCCACATCGATTACCTTCGAAAGGGAAAAACAATAAACGGCGAATATTATGCCAACTTATCAGACCGATTTAATGAGGATTTAAAAAGAAAACGAACCCATATGGCCAAGAAAAAAGTTCTTTTTCATCAAGATAATGCACGGTTGCACACGTGTGTAGTTTCAGTGACAAAACTCTATGAATTGGGCTACAAATTTGTACCTCATCCGCCATATTCTCCGGATTTAGCCCCTAGTGCTACTTCCTATTTCCAAACCTAAAGAAATGGCTCAGTGGAAAGAGATTCAGCTCCAACGATGAAATTATTGATCAAACAAATGCCTATTTTAAGAACCTCGAAAAATCCTATTTTTTGGAAGGGATACAAAAACTAGAGAAACGTTGGACTACGTGTATTGAGTTAAATGGAGATTATGTTGAAAAATAAATTTTTGTTTTGCAAAAAAAACTGTGTTTCATTCAAAAAGTCAAGGACTTATTGATCTGCTCTCGTAAAATTCGGTTAATCGGTTATTCGAAACTAATTATTCGGTTTATTCGTTATTCATTTCAAGTTATCCGAACAGTTAATCGACTAAAACTAATCGAATCTATTGTATACTAAGTTAATCTATTGGATACCCTAGTATATGCATTATGGTTTCAATTTCAACTTCCCTCGATGATTGAAACAGAATAATACACGGCTATTTAACATAATGTTTCCTGAAAAAATTGTCAAAAATTTATTTTCACCAAAAAATAATGATATATATATATATATATATATATATATAGCAGACGATAGCTAATAAAAAATTATTGTATTCGTATTTCGTAATTTTTGCAAAAAAGTTGATGGAACCGATAAAAGTAGCGTTTTATTAAAAATTTCTTAACAGTTTTATTTTTAATTCTACGTAATTTTTTATATGAGTTTTTTTTTATTAAAATTACGTTTTTATTCTTCCTGGTAACTTTTTTTGTTTTAATTTCAAAATATGGGTATATTTCTTTTTCTTTAGCTGTCGTTTGATATAAATACATATATGTATATATAATTAAAATTGCAGAGAATTTTTAAAAATTTTTTCTATGATCTTTAACATAAATGGCTTGTATAGCATCCTGTTTCAATCATCATAATATGCTGAAGTTTGGTCAAGATGTTCTAAATGATATCGCCTTTTATAATTTTAGTTACATTCAAATGTAGCTCCCAAAATAGAATTTTAGACCACCCTAATGTACAAACATATGGCGAATTCTCTTTTTAAGTTTATGTTTAAGAAACGAACTTTAAACTTAAAATATTTTTTTAATTCTGATTTTTTAAACAACTTTTGATGCAATTATGTTAGCAGCACTTTGTGGAGTAAATCAACAAAATCAAGACCTGAAATGATTTCATGTGGTACCGGCAAGCATTCAAACTTAAAAAAAAATAAAAAAGATGTGTTTTTAAATAACAATTTTTTTGATTGATGCAATCGCGGATTTTAGCACAATTCCTTTAGCATAAACCACCAATATTTGCAGAAATAGGCCAGTTGAAGTTCAATCAGTCTGTCCTTGGCCAATGTTAAATTATATTATGCTTATGTAAGCAAAATTTTCAAAATTTTAATTTTTTTAAGTTTTTTGATAAGAAAATTTGCGACATTTCTAGTATGGTAAATTGTGAATCGTTTCAAATAAATCCTGTTAATGTGCCCTCAATAGAAACGCTATAGGGAATGACAAAACTTGGGGAGATCAATGTAAATGGCTTCAGGAAGTGCCTTCTTTTGCGAGGCACACTTAAAACGTAACTTGAATGAAGCTAAAGTATTGTATAATCAAAGAAAGATTCCAAATTACATTTTAAAATTATTGTAGAGCGATAGTATAATAATTTGCAAAAATTTTATTACCGTTTAAAATTGATCAAAAGTTTTGCATACTTTAAATTAATATTTTTACATTATATATAAAATTATATTTATAATAAATACATCTATTCTGTTTTAGTTATGCGAAAAATGGTTTTCAACAAAAAAATTTCATAGATCGCCGAGTTCTTAACATTTCAAATTGGTCAAAATTTACACTAATCTGTAGGTCTTATTATAGCTTTTATCGAAATCAAGTGGCACCCAAATCAATTTATGTTTTGAATTTAGTGCAACTTTTAATACTTTTCGGTGAGTATTTGTGTCAATGAAATTTTTATCCCATAATGATATTAATAACATTTTTAACCTTTTATTTATTAATATCATTTGAAGAGTTATTCTCTCGTTAGATATGAAAAATATATTAGCAAATTAAATGTAATCAGAACAAGAATGCAGAAAATTTCTATGTACACTTTGTTTTTACATAATTTTCCAAAGGGAAGTCATATGAGAATTATGGTTCCGTTTATCTTCTCAATTTTTAAACATATCGATTCTTCCTTAATTTAAATTTTGTATACCTTTTTGTACATAGAAAAAAACCCCAATAGTCACCAAAATAATTCATTAAATTAAAATTTTTTTAAAATTTCACCTCTCAACAAAATTATTTTATCAATATCTAATAATTGTAAAAAATATAAAATCGGAAAATTTTCCCAATAAAAAAAATTTATTAAATTAATCAAGGTGATTGAATGAATTAAAACTATAAATGAGAAAAAAAAACTAACCTAAATTGCTGTAATTAAATTTTTATATAAAATAAAGCAACTGTGTTAATTGAAAATTTTAAGTTAATAATTTTTTCTCTGTAGGTTACATATGGGTATTTATTGTTGATATCGGACTTAAAATGAAATTTTTAAAATTTTTAAAAATTTTTGAATTTTAACTACGGTGATTTCTTGCCCTTTAGTGATATTTAATTTTTTTTGTCAGATATTAAAAATATATTAACAAATTTTATAAAATTAGAAATTGAAAAAATCTTTGCATACTTTATTGATTAAAAAATGTTCAATGAAATGTTGTGGTATTAAATATATACATCATTTTTAATTTATCTTATCACATATTAATATAGGTTATATACGTATAATAATTTTTTAAATATTGCTGAAAATAGAATTTTGGCAATTTTTTGTTAACTTTTTATCTTAAACTTACACAACACTGATGCCGTTCACAAAACTTTATTCACGCGAAAAGATTTGTGTTTCATTAAAGCTAGTTAGTATTGATACAAAATAAATAAAAAAATTAAATTTTTTTAACCCAAAAAGTAAATGAATTTAAAGAAATTCTCATATATGTTAGTTCCCTATATAATGATCTCTGCTAATGTCTGGTAACTTGACTTCTTTGAACTATATATTTTTGGGCGCTTAAAGTTTTATGTGTCCTTTGTAATGAAACGAAATTTAATATTTCAAGTAAAAAGAAATAACTCAAATTTTTAAGCAAAATCATTAGTACGGGGACAATTACGAGAACTCTTGGGTATTATTTTATATTTTAAATGTGCACACAATATGGTATTTGAAAAATGCGCTCATTTCAATCGTGCCGTACATTCTGAAATTTTCTTAATATTTTGCTAGCATTTACTTTTAGTACAGTTTCTTTGCTCTATCAACTTAGAGGAGGCAATTTAAGTCATTTGAACTTAAAGTAATAATTTTTCTATATTATTTCTCTTACCTAATTTAGAAAAGCACCAAACAGCAAAAATATAGAAAATAATATTGTATACAGTTTACTTGGTTGTTTGGTTATTTGTTTTTTTATTTTATTTTATTTTATTTTATTTATTTTATTTTATTTTATTTTATTTTATTTTATTTTATTTTATTTTATTTTATTTCGAAAGTTTCTTTTTTTTGTGCACTTCTTTGTCAACATTATTGTTAGAAATAATGACATGTTATGAAGCCATAATATGTATTCGAATACAATACAACACAAAGCAAAATAATAGGATTTATTATAACATCCACAATAAATTCACGAATAACAATAATTATCATAAATATACACAGAAAAAATGATTACCTTATACATATTTTTAAAATTATTGCAGTTGTTTCATTATACATCAAAATTTAATTAATTTATATACAAGCAAAAAATAAAATAAAAGAAATAGTACAACTAAAATTCAAATAAGATTTTTTCCTTTTAATTCAACTTTTTATTCATTCAATCATATACTTCATTGATTTAATAATTTTTAATTAGAGACATTTTTTATTTTTCGCTTTTTACAGTTATTAGAAATTGATATAACCAATTTGATGAGAAATGCAAATTTAAAAAATTTTTAATTGAATGAATTGTGTTGGTGATTGGCAAATTTTTTCTATGTAGGTTTTTTAAACGTTTTAGGAAAGTCTTAAAATTAGATCTTAAGACAATTAGGAAATATTTAATTGTAATATAGCCATACAGAAGTTTGGCACTTTTTTGAAATTTGAAGTTTAAAGGAAAACGTTTTATTTTGGTACTCCTTTTTTGAGCAATCCATGTATTTTTTGAAGAAAAAAAAAAAAAAAAAAAAAAAAAAAAAACACAAACATGTCTGCGATACTTTTCCAAATTTAATTATTTAAAGGTGAACAATTGTAATAGCTTTGGTATGGTATTAGAAAGGGATTTTGCCGTCTTTCTAATGACTCAAATAAATAATTTAAATTACTACAATATTTTCTCTTATTACGAAATTAAAATCGTGATTAAATTAGGGAATTTTTTTTAAATTTCAAAAAATTAAAATAGATATTAGATATCTGCATTAATTCATTTCCAGTACTTGACTGCCTTTGCTTTTTTAGCCCACATATCAATTCATTACGTGTGTATATGTATCGAAAAGGCAAAACAAACCAAAAAAAAAGAAAATAAATAAATAAATAAAATAAATAAGAAAAATTTAGATGTACAGAGAATTATTAACAGTGTTGCCAGAAAAATTTTGTCTCATGTCCCCGAACCAGAAGCTAAAAATCCCCATTTGTAAATCTCCAATTTTGTCCCTCAAATATTTTAATATAAAATTAAGTTTTTTTTTGACTTGTATTGAAAATTTTCTATGACTACCTAATAATCATTAAAAATGTTTTATAGGGAGGAGTATAACGAATATTATTTTTAAAATAAATTGCTATAAAAATTTTCCAAAAAAAATCTAATATTTCTTATAAAAAGAAAATTTATCACTGTTCTCAATAAAAACAGATTTATCAATAATTTCATATAAAAAGCAAATTTGTCAAAAATTCCTAAAAAAGAAATTTTAATGAAAATTTTCTATAGTTATTCTATGTTATAATATAATTTCGATTGTCCTAAAAAGATAATTTTTCAAAAATTTTATATAAAAAGATAAAGCTAAAAACAATCTTCCATAAAAGAAAATTTATTAAAAATTTGATATGAAAAAAGAGAAAAGATGTATTGAATTTTTCTACAAATTGAAAATTTACCGAAAGCAATCACAGTTTAATATTATAAAATGAGTTAAACATACTACGAGTATTTCACAGATAATTATTTTAGTAGCTTTTATTTCGTTTTCGAAAAAACTTAATTGATTTTTTTTTGTTTTTGATTTTTAAGGAAAAGCTAACGAAATTAATGTAGTTTTTTATTAGAAAACGAATGAAGACAAAAGCTACCAGTTTTCGTTTGGTGTAAGCAGCATATAAACAACAAATAATGTTTAATATTTTTTACACATAGAAATAAATCCTATATTTTTACTAAATAAAAAATACTTCGTCATTATATATATGTAAATAGAAAATTCATTGGAGATTTGCTTTAAAAAGAAAACTAGCAACAAATTTTTATAAACAGAATATTTAACGAAAAATGTACATATTAAATTCATCACAATTATGTACAAAATTTAAAACTTATGGAAGTTTTTCTTTAAAAATTTAAATTTATCGAAAATGGAATATTAAATAAAGAATCCCATATTTTACGAAAATCTTCAAATCTCCCCCACGAAAATATGTCTCCAAATGAAAGTGTAAATCCTTAATACGGGGACAAATCGCCTCATCTGGCAACACTGACCATCAACACATTTTAGCAAGAAAACATTTTGAATTGTATTGAGCGAAAAATGCAATATTGTTATTTGTCTGAATATGTTTTATAAATTAAAAAAATTATAGCGAATATTAAAGTTTTAAAATAATAGAAAAATAAATAAAATAATAAACTATTTTATTTAAAATATACATTTTTTTGTTTTATTTTATTTATTATGTTTTATTTATTTTATATATTAATTTTTTAGTTATTGAGTAGACTTCTTGAATTTTTAATTTATTTTATTTTTATTATTTAACGATTTTTTTCCAAAAACATTAACATACATACATAAAGTTTAAGAAAAAGTCTAGCTACACCCCTAAATTTCGAATGTTTAGTAGTTGTGTAAGAAAAAGCCAAAAAGTTTTTATAGTAATATTTAAGGCACCAATAGCTTATTTTATTTTTAGAATAAAAAAGTAATTCATATGTACTGTAACAATAATAACAACAAAAATATCCAAAATTCATAGGAAAAAAGTCTAAATACAGCAATAAAATTAAACAATTTAATTACCTCGAGGCATAATATAGTCTCGCACAGCGTGAGCGGTATGCTTCGGGTCGTTGTCTTGTTGGAAAATTCATTGATTACCAAGGTCTAAGCTATCAACAGATGCCTTCAGATTTCGTTCCAATATGTTCTTATATTTAAAGCGATCCATATTACCTTCAACAAAGACTAACCGACCCACTCCAGATGATGCCATGGCGCCCCAAATCATAACACTGAAGCCAACATGTTTAACTGTTGGTATAATAGTTTTTGGATCCAGTTTAGTGTTAGACTTCCTCCAAATCTTTCATCTTCCATTATTTCCGAAAATATTGAACTTACTTTCATCAGTAAATATCACACGCCTCTAAAATTCAACATCTTTGTTAAGATGTGCCCGAGCAAATTCAAGCCCAAACTTACGATTTTTCGCAGAAATTAGTGGATTTTTTCGGGCCACTCTGCTTATAAACCCACTATCGTGCAAAACGTTTATAACTATTCTCAGTGTAACAGTAATATTGCATAATTTTCAAGGTGTTCCGCTAGTTTTGGGGCACTAAGTTTCGGATCAGGCTTCACTTCTTTCAGCAAACTGCTAACATTACGTCTTGAAAGCTTCTTAGGTCTGCCAGTGCGTGGTTTATTTTCTGTGCTCTTGGTGGCTTCATAATTTCTAAGTATTGTCTGCAATATTGCGCGACTCAGCTTTACTATTTTGGAAATTTCGTCATAAGATTTGCTTTCCTTTCGCTCACTGACCTCAATATTTCTAACAGAGATCGGTACCTCTTTTCTACCTTTCATTTTTATTGTTAAAATTACAGATATTTTACTTATTTCACTTGAATTTGTAAAATTAATTGAAGATAGTGATTTTAAGACCAAATAAAATAAAAAATAACGGTTGTTTTCTCCTTTCTGTTCTTAATTTTCTACTTACTGCATGGAGTTGCCACACTATATGTAGACTTTTTTCCTGTCGATTTTTAATGTTTTTGTTATTATTGTTTTTATAATAGCATATTGTTATTTTTCTCTTTTATTATATAAAATTATTTAATAGTGGCTTAAATATTAGTATACCAATTTTTCCCATTATCTTTATAACTTACCTAAAATCGCAAAATTATGGGGTGTATTTTGACTTTTTTCTTAAACTGTACATACATACATACATCCATTGTTGCCAAAACTTTGAGGCCATTTTCCGCCAGATTGTGTTTGAAAAATCGCCAGAAACTGCCTACACTTTAAATAAAAAAGCTGATTTCTACCGCTAAAATATTTCTTATTAAAATTGTTATTTTTTAAGTTTTAAACATGTTAAAAATTAATATCTATTCCTACAAAATCTTCATTTTAAGAACTTGACTGCATTCTACTCATCAAATCAAATTTTAAAATTTGTAAACTATTTTTTAGATATTACTATATTTGTCTAATATAGATATATGCAAGCTTTGTAATTCTTTGATTTTTTTTTCTTTCTGTATCTGCAAAACATCACACCAAAAATACATTTCGATACATTAAATACATTGACTTTAGAAAATATTTTCTTTCGAATCGAATTAGACAATAATCCTCCAAGGTTTGAAAGATTTTTGCATACAATAATGTTGAGGTGATGTAAAATTTAGAGAAAAAAATTTAACTTCAAAACCTTTTTATAGAAAATTTTCGATTTTAGACATAATGTCCTGGAATTAGTAAGTCATAGAAGTAAAAAAATATCTTTGAATTTTCTTATTTCTGTTTCAAGTCCATATTTTCAAAATAAAAAAAGTCGCTAAAAACCACCAGTAAAAAAAAAAAAGTGTTTCAACTAGAAAATCATTTTATTGGTTTTTTACACAACGTACCCGCTAGAGTTAAAAAAATACCATCAGATCTAGGAAAAACCTCCGTTTTGGCAACACTGCATTTATATTCATTTTATAATAAGCAATTTGTTTTTGCTTTACTTATTATAACATCTAAAAGGGAATGACAGTAAATCACAATTTCAATCAACAAAAGGACATCAATTCTTTTGTTGACATTATTGCTTTCTTAGAAATCTCTTATTAATAATAATAAGTAAAAAAGAACAAGTAATGCTCTGTTCTGAGCTCATCGTTTCAATACAATTCAATTCAACTCTATTTTTGTAACATACTCGTAGTTTGTTTTGTTTTCTTTCATTGTACAGTAGTTCCAAAACGATTTTTTTTTTTGGAAATAATTCTGTAATTTTAATTACTAACTACTGGATGTATTTGAAAGTAATTTCAAATGGCCAGTTCTGAAGTATATTCCAATTGATTTGAAGGAGCATATATTCCTAGCGGGTCTGAAGGACAGGGGGTAGACTTTCAAAGTTGGTCACAATGTTTAAAAAAATTGCCAAATGTTCATTTATGATTTGATTGAAAAAGAAATGTTACACAAATATAGACACTATAATTATCTCTCTTTTCTTTAAAGACATATTTAGAATGAAGTAAAATTTTTAACCATTTTTGGACATGACGAGCTCAATATGAGTCCTAAAATTTTTCTAAATATTCTCTGTATTCTTTACAAAATTCTAAATAATTTACGTGAAAGAGTCATGTGGTTCTGATAAAAGTTATAATATTTTGAAGTAGAAAATTAAAAAAAGTTGTGATTTTTGTGATTTTTTTCCAAAACCTGTTGACATTTTTCACTTTAGAATTCATTATTCTGGACCATACATTTTTTATATTTCTAAAAGAATGTTTAACAATATCCCTGCCATCAGAATTTCGTTAATTTTTTTTCTTTTCAGCCCAAAAATATCAAAGCTGAAATTAAGAAAAAAAAAAAAAAAAAAAAAAAAAAAACACTTTGATTACATAATTACATATGTTTGCTAAACACAAAGAAAATTGTAAATAATTTACGCCTCTGATAGCGGTAGGGTCAAGATTTCACTAAAATAAGACAAATTTTCCCCGAACTGGGATTTTAGATATTTCAGAATAAAACAATGGGACTCTATTAATGCCATTGTTTTAGGGACAACTTTTTTATATTATACTAAAATTTCATATTGATAGCTTTATTAACATAGATTTTATTTAAGTTCAAATATTAAACTTTTTTTTTATAAAATAACACTAAATATCAAAATTATTACATTTTTTGATAAATTTAATAAAAGATTTATTTCTAATATTTTACTATTTAAATGTTATTATTTTTCAAGTTATAGCCTTTCAATAATACTAAAAATTTGTACAAATAATTTACACATGCGTTTAAAAACTAACTGAACTTTGCCCTCTTTATAAAAATTTCCATATTTTCCTTCATTTCTATGGTAAATGTGTGCTGCAGCATTCTATTTGGACAAGTTTTTATTAAAATATGTAACTATATAAACGAACATTTCTTACATGTAAGCTATTTTTTATATCATACCTATATTTCCAAATCTGCGAATTTAGAAAACATTTTAGATTTTTAAGGAAAAAATAAAAAAAGTCTTGTATATTTTTGTTTCTAATAGTTAATAAATAACGATAAATCATTAAAAAAGTTAGATTTTAAAAATATTGTTGACGTAGCATTAAAATGGTACATAGATTGTATTAAAATTACATTTTTTTTCAAAAATTTTTTACAAACATACTTAAAAATTGTGCGAAGAATGTTTTTGAGGTTTTTTCCTTGATTCGTAACATTGAAAATAGTAATAATAATAATAATAATAATAATAATAATAATAATAATAATAATAATAGTAATAATAAAATAACAACAATTGAGGCTGTTCATGAAAAGTATTGCATTTTTTGAAGTAAAATGAGATCCTGCATATAAAAATCAACTAAAACTTTATTTAGTTAAGTTGTAATATATTTGCATTAAAGATAAAATAAAAATTAAGTTATTGTGATTTCCTTTCATACAATTCTTGGATTATTTTCTTATCACCCCACATTAGTTGCAGTATTTTTAATCAATATAAGAGCAGGCTTTTCGCCACTTGTTCTGAAAATCTTGGCAACTTTGTCCTATCTATTTGGTCTTCTTTTACCATCTTTTCATCAGTGCCAAATATTTCTCAGTTCGAAGGTTTTATAATTTAAAGGAATTACTTTCTGGGAACAAAATTTATATTATTTGTATTGCGCATTTCGATTTTGCTTAGTGATTGACTAAAATAGTAAAGATCCATTATGTTGTTGAATAAAAGTTCTTATACACACAGAAAAAAGATTGGTCGGAGATCTGTTCACTTCATGAAAATTTAACAAGATAAACAGAAATTGCACTGCTATTAATGAAAATTAATAAATAGCTCCGATTTTTTTATGTCTAGATATAACATATTACCATTGTATTAAAAATATAGTTTTAGTAAAAGTAAAATTAGTTGGTCCAACTGATATGTACTTTAGCAAAATATTATTTAGTCTATTTGAAAGGAATGAACACTTCCTTAAAAATATTAGTAGTTGTAATCGTAAAATAGTTTTTTTTTTATATAAACATTTCAGGCCTAAGAAAATTAATTGATTACTGTAACTGAATAATTAAATCATGAAGGAAAAACCTTATTCGGTGTTCTCAACCGAAAAAAAAAAAAAAAATTTAGATTGTTTTGATATTTTGGATAAAACATTATTGAATATTCAAAAAGCCACAAATAAATACGAAAAAATTTTAAATAGGATGTTTTTACAAGAAAATGCAAATAAAAAAGTAAGTAGAATACATACATACATACATACATACATACATGTATACATACATACATACATATATACATACATGCATACAAACATACATACATAAATACAAACACATATACATACATACATACATACATAGATACATACGTACATACATACATACCAAACATACACACACGCATACATACATACAAACCAAACATACACACACGCATACATACATACATACATACATACATACATACATACAAATGTACATATGCTAGAGATCGCTAAAGTTCTTTATCTGCTTTAAGGATATGTTTCTTTGTTCTTTATCATTAATTAAATCTATCAAACGAAATCCGTCTGCTCAATATTATGAAAATATCCTCAAGATTGGACTAAATTAGCTTAACAAATTTCTTATAGATCCTTTTGGGATATTATTGGCATATTATTTCCAGAATCCATTTGGTGAATAATCTACACAAAAGACAGCACCAGAAATTATTTGAACCATGTTATTTGTTTATTGTATTGTTTCTGTTCTAAACATTTTTATTGATTTACACTTACTCTATTTTGTAGATATACATGGGTATTTTCCCTCAATTGTGAATAAAATCAAGATTTGTTCATCAATTTTGTTGATATATGGCGAATTTTATTCATAGTATTACCATCTTTATGATAAAGAATTAAAAACTGCACATTTTTGCCGGTTTCATTTATTAAAAGAAATTTTCAGAAAAAAAATTCTTCAATTTTGCATGAAAAATCACTTTTTCCGATAAAAGTTTCTGAGCAACTCCGAAATTGTTGGGTAGATTAAAAAATAGGGTTAAAGTGGCTTAAAGCTAATTTTCGTCTGCATCTTTTGGTGTTTATATTTTTTAAATCCGTCCTGTTCTCAAGTTATTGTAAAATATACTCGTTTTATTGAGGGAGAGGTATAAGACATGCCCATCAAAAAAATCACGACCTGATTTCATCTATCCCACATATATATATTATTTTTTATTTTATTTATTTATTTGTTTCTTGATGAAGACAATTTTTTTCTGCCGACCATTGTAACTGCATGAATATTTACATTTTATATTAAATTTTTAATATAGGTTTCTTCACGTAATTGTGAAAAAATAAAGATTTTTCCATTAATTTTCAATATTATTTTATTTATATAGATTTATAATTAAAGATAAAAATCTGAAAATTTTCGCCAGTTTAAATTTCCAAGGTGATAAATTTTTCCAATTTTGATTATTCTACTCATCTAAATAGTTATCTATTTATAGTGAAAAATAATATAATGTATGACCACCTAATTATTTGTTAAACTGATTGTTATTAAGGGCGTTCAAATTTTTATATTCGTCCTATTTTTTTTTTTTTTTTAATAGACAACCATCTTTTTTTTTTGTGGATCAGTTGATTTTATGAAAATTTTTTAAGTTCAGAAGAAGAAGAAAATTTGAAAAAATCCTGTTTTTCTGGTGTAGTTGTTCCAATATATAAAAAGTGCATTAGGGTGACGGTTGTAATTGTTACATTTATTATTCCGCTGCTGAAGATAGCAATCACACAGGCAAATTAATTTCAACTATGTTCTTTTTAAAAATTCATCTTTTTTTATGGGCATGTCATCTTTTTTGTGTAGAATGACCACTGCGCTATTTTTCTCCCCGTCTCCAAACTAAATTGCTTATGATAGATCTTTACTAGCCTTCAATACCGCCTGAATTTGATTATTGTTACAACGAGCACATTATATTACTTTTAACATTTAATTTCATTTAACATACAATACTATTATTTTAAAATTCCAAGAAACTCCAATTTTTTTTTATGTTTTTAGCTGTGTTCATTTCAATTTAAATATTTAATTTTTTAACAAAATAAATACATATTTAAAAAACATTAAACATTGATTAGATAAACTTATCTCAAACATTAGCTTCACTATGAAACCTCCAGGCAGAATTTTCAAAACAATTCAACAAATATTTCAACAGATTTACTTGACTTGCAACAGACATGGGGCATGTCAGTATGTTTTTAGTTAAAGTGCACATATGTTGTTGTCATAATTATTGTTATTTTCCCCCTTTCTATTTTGTACAAAAGGATTTTCTGGAGTATTTTCTCTATTTTTCTTTATTGTTGTAAAATAATCAAGAGAGTAGAAAACTAATATATACAATACGTACGTACGAATACGCACAGTGCTTCCAAAACGCTTTTTTTTTGGAAATAATTTTGTAACATGTGAACCGCTAGAAATATTTCAATATATTGTCATCTGGCCAGAGATAAAGTGTTTCTGAGTTGATTTGAAGGAGCACAGATTCGTAGCGGTTATGGGGGGAGTGGGTAGACTTCCAAATTTGGTCATCACGGCTATGGATTTTTTTTAAATCGCCAACAATTAATTTATGATTTGGCTGAATAAAATCTACATATAGAAAATCGTTTAAAAAAATATGTGTAGGTTATCTCTTTTAGCTTTAGATATGTTTAGGTAAAAAAAAAATTTTTCACTCATTTCTTGCCTTGTTTTTTTAGTTTTTAATTGATGGGCTAAATATTAGCCTTAAATTTTTTCAAATATTCATTGGATTTCTTAAAGAATTCTAAAACTGCAGGAATTGTATAAATATATAGGTTAGGAAAAAATTTATATTAACCTGAAGTTGGAACTTTAAAAAAATTTAATAATTGTTGATTTATTTTTTAAGAAGGTGGCAATATTTTTTTACCTATAAAATTTGTTTTTTTTTTGTTCTGGCCCATGTAATTTTTTAATGTTTTCTTCAAACCTTGACTTAAAAAACTTTAAATTTAAAATTTAAGTATATTTTTTAGAAATAATGTTAATATTTGAACATAAATAAATTTGAAACGAGTAGATATATTAAAATGAAATATAGACACAATATAGATATAGTTACATTAATTAAAAACAGCCACTGTTTTGTACCAAAATACTCAAAATCCCATATTTGGAAAAAAGTGTTTTAAAAATTCACTTATTCCATTCAAATGGTCACACTGTCGTTACAAAAGGCGTCCATCAGAAAATAATTTTTCTGTCTTTACCCAACATTTGGAGGTATTAAATTAATATAATTTTTATTTGATCCCAGCTTTGCGATGTGAGTATTTTACAAACAAATTTTTCAGAAAGTCTCATTATTTATTGTACGCTGATGATTTAAACATGTTTAAAACAATTTCTAACACCAATGACGTTTTTAATCTCCAGGAGGATTTAGATAGGGTAAGTTCTTGGTCAGTCCGCAATGGTTTACCTTTTAATTTAAACAAATGTTTTTCTATGACTTATCATAGATGTTGTAACACTATTATATCTCGATATAGAATACATCAATATTTACTATCATCCGTGTATGAAATTTTAGATTTAGGGGTATTATTTTATAAAAAAATTATCATTTAATTATCACTTAAATTATATTATACCTAAAGCTTATTCAATGTTAAGCTTTTTATACCGTAATTCTAATAATTTTGATCATTATACAAAAATAAGTTATATATACATCCTTTGTGAGATCTAAGTTAGAATATGCTTCATTTATCCGGAGCACTTGTACTCAATTACACATAAATCGAACTGAAAAAATTCAAGTAAAATTTATACAGTTTGCTCTTTCATTTTTAAATTTTTCATTTGTAAATTTCGATTCCTACATACCCTGATAAGTGTGTATTGGTTTCTATGAAAACTTTAGAAACAAGACGTAAAATTTCTTCTGTATATTTCCTATATGCTATAATTCGTGAATTAATTGATTGTCCTGATTTGCTTCATACCATAAAACTATATGTACCTCCTAGGCCTCTAAGGCAAAATAATTATATCTTTTATATAGATATTCATAGAACAACATATGCTTTGAATGAACCTTTAATAAAAGCTATGAAATTAGTCAATAAATATTCTAATGAATTAGACTTAAGTGTATCAAATCTTGAATTTAAAAATTTGTTAGTTTGTTTCAATAATTAATTTAATTATGTATATTAAATTATCATTGATGTCTATAAGGATAGTATTGTATCTATAGACTGAAACTAATAAAGTAAATAAATAAATTTAAAAAAACTTTAGAAAATCGACAAAGTTTGGACACGACTTTTGAAGAGGTCATTGCCCCAAGCGTCTTCAACTTTACTTCACACGTGTCTGAATTAAGATTCCATTTGAAATCATTAAAAATATTATATCCGCCAAAACAAAAAAAATTTATAAGTAAAAAATTATTGGCGCCTTTTTTGAAAAAAAGAAACCCAAAAATATAAAAGTTTTTTTTTAAATTTACAATTTCAGATTAATATAACTTTTTACCAATTATACATTTTTATATATGATTCTTGCAGCAATATTTGTTACAATGTTATTAGAAATCCAAAGAATTTATAAAAAAATTTAGGGTCAATATTAAATCCGTCAAGCTTAAAATGAGTGAAAATTTTATTTCGACCTAAATATCTCTTAAATTTAAATTTGTAGAAATTTTCAAGGAGTACCTGCATGAAATCTTTTTTCTGTCAAATCAAAAATTATTTTTTAACGATTAAAAAAAATCATACTCGAGATAACCAATTTTGGCGGTCTCCCACTCCCTCCCTGATCCGCTAGGAATCTGTATTCCATTAAGTCAACTCGAAAGTACCTCTAGTCTGGTCAGGTGAAATTTTATTGAGATATTGCAAATGGTTGACAAGTTACAGAATTATTTCCAAAAAAGTGTGTTGCAACCACTGTGACACGTAAAATGTATCTGAGATATGGTAGTTTTTGTCAAAATGTGCATGTGTGCGGGTATGTAGAATAAATCTGTACAAAAGATGCTAATAATGATGGTATGCAATAATATATATATATAGATATATATATATATATATATATATATATATATATATATATATATATATATATATATATATATATATATATATATATACATATATATATGTGTGTACAATACTTTTGTTAATGTTGTGGTATAAAATATTAAAAAGTGTACATACGAGGGTAAATTTGAAAGACCAGAAATTTAAGTAATTGTAATTACGATTATAGTAAATGAAACTGGATGGGTTTTTAAGCACCAGAAATGTATAGTTTTTTGAGCAACAGTGAACTTTAAAATTATTTTTAGTAAGTATTATAAGGCTAAGATATATATAGTGTAATTAGAAAAATATCTAAGTGAAATTTTCAGCTCGCATACCTATCAAACACATACATAATGTATAAATTATTAGGGTGAATATATATAACCTAAAGTTCTTTGACCATTATACTAGTCATTTCCTGCATAGCTTTGTTATTAGTTATTAAAAAAAAAGAAAATCAAATAACCTTCCATTGACTACAAGAAAATAGTCAGAGACTATAGATAGGCTACTCTTTAGTTTTCCTGCGGATAGTAAAGTATCAAAATGAACAGTTAAGGAGCCAGATGTACAATTCTGTAGAACTGTCGGACTATTATCTGTCCGTGTATGTACTTGCTTTCATAATCATATGATTGTGTGCGTATTTCTGAGTACACACATTAAAGACCTTTTGGCTGTCATTAAAATATTATAATGAGATTTTATAGGAAATTTAACAATGCTTATTTTTGCAGATGGATTTTTTTCTTGTGGGGGGTAAACCAAAAAAATAAAATAACTTTTATACACTTATGGTCGACATTAGACTAAAAAGATTCAATGTTAAATATAGGGAAAGAGAAAAAGTTAAATGGCCATAAAATTTGTGTGGCTAGATTTATGGTTAATATATGAATACAAAGTGTGAAAAATTATACCGTGACAAAGTAAAATGACATTATGAAAAGGGTTATTACACTTATGGGAAACGACCTTAAAAAAAAAGGAAACAAATATGATAAGGAAACAAATATATAAATGAATAGTATAAAATATCATTGTGTTTATTTTTCTACCTAGACAGCTAGTGTCCTTTTAGTTTTTGCAAAAACGTTTGTAACATTTTTAACAAAATTGTCATAATTATTAAATATTCACAATTATGAGGTTTATTTAGAATAATTTAAGAATATTTATAGCTGTTTGGTTGTTTTGAAATTATTTTAGAAATTTTGTTTTGTCTCATAAAGTTTCCGAAACTTATTACAATTATTATGCTCATAGGAAGGGGTGCATGAAAGCTACGAGTACACATTTGTAAAAAGTATAGAACTTCTTAACTGATGATACAATCTGTTTACAGTTTAAAACGTTAGTAGATGAGAATCAGTTAGCGCCAAAATGCTTTTCACAGTCTAGACTTTTTATTTTGATTTTAGACTCAAAATATTCCTTTTAGCTTCTAGCTTTTTTTAAGCCTTTTTTGATTCTTAAAATTACCTTAAAAAAGGTAGGCTGTTATTATTTCAACAACGAAGAAAGTGGTTTCTTATTTACTATTACTAATATTATTTAAAAAAAATCATGCATTTAAGAATTTTTGTCTATTTATTCGTAAAAACAAATTAGATTATTTATATTTAATGAGATTATTTTATTTAAATAAAATGCGGCGCTTTATTCTCCAAATTAAAAGTCCCTTAACTAATTTTATGGAGTTGCTAAGTCGATTATTATAATTTAAATACCATAGAAACTATCTATGAAAATAAAGGAAATATAGTTCAAAAATTACGAAAAATCACTTTAAAACATTGGGTAATTTTTCATATGAAATATAATCCAAATTTGTTTGGAAATTATTTGGGCCATTTTTAATTGGGGCATTTTGCTGTGGGTTGTTAATAAATTTATTATAATTTCTTTAGAAAAATATCAAAAACTAATGAGAAAGAAAAAAATAAGTTACTTAATTAAAAAAATAAAAAAGAAGTTTAACTTTTTTCTAGCCTTATTTTTTGGGGCCTTTTTAAAGCTAAATTTATTCTCTTTTTTATCACAAGATATCAGTCATAAAATACAACTAGAAATTTATGTGAAAGGCGGTTCAAACTAAATTTTCAAAAAATTTACTAATTTTTTTCAAAACACAAAAAGCAAAAAGTACAGTATTTTGGTGTTGCATGAATTAGGTTTTTGTATTTCACATAAACTTCTAGTTGTATTCTATGCTATTAGTGTTATTGTTGTTTTTTTTTTTTGTTTTTTGAAGGAAGCCACGCTTGCTATGATAGTTTAATTTTATTTTTCCATTTTTGTAGTTTGGAAAAAATTAGATTATTTTTGTAAGTACAAATGTGAACATATGAAAGCATACATTAAGGCGTAAATGGTATTATTTGCCGTTAAGGTGGTGAAGGGTTTAAAGGATTCAGCACAGCCGAATATATCGCTCTAACTTGTTTAACTGTCCATTAAAGTTTGAACTTATTACGTACTAAAACATTTTCCAAAAGAATGATAAATCAAATGCGACCTATAAATTTTATAAAAAAAATAGTCCAGTGATATTTGTAATGTCTCAAATTTACGTAGAATTATCGCTTTATAAATAGTGTTTAATTTTATTACTTTTTTAGCATTTGCCGATTTTATATCCAACAATTTAATACCAATAAAAAACTTTCAACTCTGAACCAATATAGCTTCTGAAAGGAGTAACTGTTTCTGAAAATTATTTTTGATTTTTTTTAGCTGAAATATCTTTAATAAAATGACATTACCACTTTTCCAAAATTTAATTTGGCCACACTCACGACATAGTACGACCCCTGTTTATAACAAAATTATATTTAACAACATATTACTTAATAGTAAAAATACTTAAGTAGTATAATACACTAATATTTAATTTTTCTCATTTATATTCTTTCAGAAATTATGTTAACTCTAAACTAGTACTTATTATCAACAATATTGTAAAAATTCTGCTAGAAAGAACAAACTTTCCATTAAACAAAATAATAACAAACAGCTAGTTGCTGCATAATTAAATAGGTAAGTACTTTCATTTAATTCTATTTAGTTTCACTTTTTTCATAATATTTGTATTCTCTGTGAATAAATTAAACCCGTTTTATTAATTTTTATACTATATTTTAAATACATAAATAATTAATGTCCTCTTAATACAAAGAATTGAGAGTGAGTGGAAGGAAGTGTTACAAAATACTGGTAACTCACTAATCATTTATTTTGTTTATGTATGAGTTTTCAGTTAAAGGTAAATGGTTGAACGGTAAAGGAAATTAAAAAAAAAAATCTCATTGCAAATGCAACAACTAAAGGCAAGGACACATTACATTAACTTATTCATACACACCCAAAGTGCACACACATACTCACACCAATGTCACATGTATTCAGTAAGTCATACCATCATCCATCCGTTATATTATACTAGCTGACTGATATGGGTGTAACACATATAAATCTATGACTGTATGCGTATGAGAAATTGACACACTTTCTCATGTATGTGATTGTATAGGTACAACAAGTAAACGGAACCAACTTGCTCTTGTACCTAAAGACTTGTCTATTAAGGTCTATGTGTGTTATAATATGCATAACTATGTGTTTTTGGATGTTTGTAGAATATTATGTCAGTGATGTGAAATACCATACAGTTTGTTTTATATATTTAAGGTAAATAGGTGGATATCTACACACGATCTCAGAAAGTTAACAAATAGAAAGTTTTACAAAATAATATATTAACAGAATATAAAAAAAAAAAAAATTATTGAAAGTCGGTCTGGAAAACATTAAAGCGAAACAAATACATACATGTTCTTAAGATAAAAATTAGTTACAACCTAATTAATTTTTTTATAAGAAAAATACGTAAGTAATGAAGAAATTCTCTTAAGAGATTTTAAGTTGGATTCTGCGAAATTAAAATAGCTGGACATTAAAAAAAATTCATAAGAAAGTAGAATAATAAAGTAGAATAATAAATTTTCTGTACAGAGAAAAATAAAGTTGTGGTGACCACAATCTAAGAGTAATATATTATAATTGGAACATATGATCACAGCGAAAAGTAAAAATGATTATAAGTAATAATTATTACGATTCCATTTTCTCATATTGTGTCCGATTTTATGGTTTGTTTTTTCATCTTATGATTCTAGTTTTACATATAATTGAACAATATTAATACACCATTATCCCATTCTATCAGATTATGATTTGATGTTATATTATTATTATTATTATTATTATTATTATTATTATTATTATTATTATTATTATTTTACCTGATTATATTATATACCACATTGTTATATTATTATTCCATTTTATCATATTAGTATTTCATTTTGTCATATCATTATTCCATCTTATCATATATTAAAGTAAAACTTGTTAATAAAAAATTATTTTTGTAAATTATATATTAAAAGTAATAAAGAAAAAAAGTAAAAAAAATATATTTACATCAATAAGTCCGTGACTTTTCGAACTTCCCTCGTAGTTATGTGAAACGCAACAATATTCCCATCAAGTACCACCTGTTAATAGACTACTGTCAAATTTTGACAAATGCCGTCATTTACTTTGCGTTTAACAGCTGTTCAAAACATACAACCTCGTGTATTTTTCTAAAAATGGAAAAAAGTGAATTTCGAATGCTCATTAAAAATTATTTTTTGCGAAAAAAAAACCGTCAATCAAACCATTTTCTTGGCTCGATAAATACTATGGGGACTCTGCGCCATCGATTTCAATGGTAAAAAAGTGGTTTACTGACTTTCGTTGTGGCCGCACAAGTACAAATGACTCTGAACGTTCTGGACGGCCAATTGAGGTCAGTACACCCGAAAATGTCGAAAAATCCACGATATGGTTGGCCGACCGAAGAGTGTGTTTGATGCCATAGGCATTTCATATTTCAGTGTGGTTTCGATTTTAAATGATCAGCTGGGTTTAAGAAAGTTTTCTGCAAGATGGGTGCCGCGTTTGCTCTCAATTGACCATAGATTGTTTAGAGTTGTTAAACTGCAATCAAAATGAGTTTTTGCGGCGTTTACTGTACTCCGGAGACCAAGCAGCAGTATAAAGTCTACAAAGGGTTTGTCGGCCAATAAGGTGATGGCAACAGTTTTTTTGGGATCACATCGATTACCTTCAAAAGGGAAAAACAATAAACGGCGAATATTATGCCAACTTATTAGATCGATTTAATGAGGATTTAAAAAGAAAACGACTCCATATGGCCAAGAAAAAAGTTCTTTTTCATCAAGATAATGCACGGGTGCACACGTGTGCAGTCTCAATGGCAAAACTCTGTGAATTGGGCTACGAATTGGTACCTCATCCACCATGTTCCCCGGATTTAGCCCCT
The DNA here is from genome assembly GCA_932274085.1 of Protocalliphora azurea. Taxonomy (NCBI): domain Eukaryota; kingdom Metazoa; phylum Arthropoda; class Insecta; order Diptera; family Calliphoridae; genus Protocalliphora; species Protocalliphora azurea. Next base: position 124,280,853 of record OW026522.1, read on the forward strand.
AGTGAATACTTCCTATTTCCAAATCTAAAGAAATGGCTCGGTGGAAAGAGATTCAGCTCCAATGAGGAAATTATTTACCAAACAAATGCCTATTTTAAAGACCTCGAAAAATCCTATTTTTTACGCAAAGTAAATGACGATACTTGCTCAAAATTTGACAGTAGTCTATTAACAGGCGGTACTTGATGGGAATAGTGTTGCATTTCCTATAACTGCGAGGGAAGTTTGCCCTCGTATTAATGCGCTTTAGTAATGCTTATTAAAGTATGTTGATTTGTATGAAGACACAAAATGATGCAAATGTACCCCCCCCCTAAAATTAGAGATTGAGATGCTTTAAACTACTCCTAAAAATATTTCGAATTATTTATTTCTTTCATTGGATTTGTCTTTTCTTTGTCAAAAAAAATATAACATATTATAGATAAATGACATTTAATATATAATGAATAAGTTTGAAAATTGGTTTTCATTCTCGCGAAATTAAAAAAAAAAAATGAATACTCAGGCCTTAGCATGTCTCTATTACAATTTGAACTTAATTGAAAGCAATATGTATTTTTAGAGGTGTTTTAAAAATGGTTCACCTCACGTAAGTTTAAATATTCAGCTATAATATTTTGGGAATCATATAAGAACAGAACAATCTTCATTTCTAGAGGCGTATATTTGCAATTCTTTTTCATGAGGCTCTTTAATGCTTATATTGTAAAAGCTCCTCATAAAATTGAAAGAAGGATAATATAAGCATTACTAAACGCATTTATAATGCATGATTTTTGTTCGAGATGAGGCATCCAGAAGCACTAAGAGTAGATTTTATTAGCTTCTCCATAAGGCGTATTAATGATGCATATTAATTTACCTAAATATATTTAAAATTTTTATTATTTTTGTTTTAGAAAAGGTATTGTGTCAGCTCTGAACTCTATGCTACCTGATCAAATGTGGTTTAAAAAGATTAACGAACATTTTATCAACAAAAGTTATAAAAAAATATATTTTAATCCTTAAAATTTCCTGAATTGAAAACATTTCTACATTTATTGTTTTATTATTCCCATAAAAATTTATTCCCAAAGTTTTTTCGTACAAAATAAAATTATTTTCATAAATATTATAAAAATGTACAGAACGACAGCTTTAGGAATTTTGCGAAAATTTTAGTTCATTTATATTGGATTTAATTGCAGAAGAATATTTAAAATACATAAATGCATTAGAATTTTAATTTTCCAGAAAAAATCTGTAAAAAGGAATGTCCGAAATTGCTCGTAATTTTGGAACTATTGAACAGCACAAATATTCTTTTCATAAAATAACTAAAAAAATCATTGTTCCGTCTCCAATTTGTGGCTAAAAATAATTATTTTTTCTTTAATTTTCCTAAGAAAATTTCAGGCATTTTTTCACAAATTGAAAAAATATATGAACATTTAAATAACTTTCCTCAAGTCATCTTGATTATATTTTATGTGAAATAAATATACAAATATTTTTAATATTTGCCTCTAGTCTGCACGTACAAATTTTTATGTTGGCAATTATCAAATTCTATCTCTCTCTCTCCCTCTCTCTAAAATATTACGTGTGGAGCAATAGGAAAGAATGTCTTTCGCATTGTCAGATCAGTCAATAACTTACGTTATTGCATAATTGGAATCTATATGTAGTTAATTAAGCTTCCATCAGTTTTTATTGTATTCAAGTAAGAAAAATGTTACACTTTGTTTCTAGGAATTTATAATCTTAGTACTATGCTTTTTATTGAGCTATTTTCATTTTTCATACATTTCATTACTTTTACAAATACATCATACTTTTGATAGGTTTTACTACATTTCTACATAAACCAGTAAGAAATACAAATATTTACTATATTTTCAGCAGAATTGCAAAAACTAGTTGGAAAATTTGTTAGATTATATATCCCACTTTACCCTAGTATTAGTGTTTACCATATTACCCCTATTTCATAGTTTTTATTTTAAATAGAGATTTAAAAAATTATTCCATTTTTGGGAAAAATCTTATTTGCAATTAGAAATGTGCATAATAAAGTATTCAGTTTTATATTCATCGATTTAAAAATGCCTTTATATTGGATAATTTTTCTCTGAAATGTTAGAACTTAAAAAATTGTTTCAATATATTTTATTTGCTGTGCTCGAAAAGCAATAAAATCAAAGGTTTAAGTAATATAATTTAGAACTGTAATGCAATAGTGGCAAACTTTGCAAAAAAAAAAAAAGTTAAAAAAGGTTAAATTTACTTTATTATCCCATATGCCGGAATACCCCACTTTCCTCTATTTATCGTAGCGTATACTATTCTAATAAGCCGGTGGAGAATCGAATCATTTATTTCAGCGTTGCTAGAATGATGATTTTATCATATTTTGATGATTATAATTTGATGATGTTTTCTTACAAAATATGATTTTTATTTTAATCCCATAAGCAACGTTTATTAAAGACTGGCTATGATTTCTTGGAAGATGTTTTTAAAAATCCGTATAATATATAATATATATTTTATTAAGTTTAATGACAAAAATTCAAAACTACAAAAAGCCTTCAGCAAACTTCTATATTCACACAGGAAGTATGTAAAAGTACTTATTCCGCAACTGTTGGTTAATTTTCCTACAGTATTTATCCAACGTTGATAACGCAAGTGTGGTAATAACACTTTCATAAGTTTTGGAGCAGGACTGAATTCTGCTAGGCCAATCAATTCCCGATGAAAAACTATTTAATGTCCATATAAAAGCACATATTAAGGATTTCAAATTTAGATGATCATAATTAGTAATCCAAAAAATATGATTTCACTCATTGCTTTTTTGTTAGTCTTGTACTGTTTAGAATGAACTATCTAGTGGTAAATAGCCCAAAAATTTATCTTAAATTTTTAAATTTACATCAAATGATAGCTAGGTCTTTTAGTATTCAAGATATGTCTGGCTTTTTATTGTCTAATTAGTCTGCGGAAAATAGGACGACTCTAAAGTCAATGATTTTTTTAAGCATTTTTATAATTTTAGGTAACAAAAACTGGTTTGGAAAAAAAAATTTCGCAAAAATTAAGTTTTCTATATTTAAGTATTTTTATTAATTGGATATATTAAAAATCCCACAAGGAACAATATGACAAATAAAATATAAAATATATACTTATATACTGTGAAAAAAATGTGTAACTTTGGCCAAAATAATAAATATTTTCTAAAAAATTGTCAACTTTAATGGAGCAGCAAATAAAGGCACAATGAAAAACAACCTAAGTCTGAATGGTTGTAAATATTTTAAAATGATTTCTATACAACATAAGTTAAATTATATATGTTTTCTATGTCAACTTTTAAACTAAGTTAATTTTAAAAGATGTCCATATTGTTGATTTTGTATTAAATGTTTCATGTTTTTCAATTCTTCTATTGAAAATATTAAATTTACAGTACATAACAGATGAATATTTGAAAGTAATGCATAACTAAGATAATTTAGGATCATATTAGAAAAATTAGCAAAGAAAATACTAATGAAAATCAAAAGATCAAACTTTTAATTCCATCCAGTTCTGTAATAACAGTTCATCGAAATATAACAAATCAAAGCAACAGTATTAATAACTATTATTAAACTAGTAATTTCGTATTACAAAACGATTGCCAATAATGTCATTTGTAAATTTTTGTAATACGTATCTACACTGATTTTTACAGAAATAAATAATATAAAAATAATAATGACTCATTTGCATACAAATATGATTAGAGGACAAAAAAAGTTAAAAAATAAAGTAAATTTAAATAATTTCATTATTACCAATAAAAGCACCAAATGCCATAATAAATATTTTTTCGTGTTTTTCAACAGATATATGTGCTTTTATAAAACTTAATACATAAAAGAGGGAATTTTGGGCAATTTATTAATCCAATATATTCAAAATATTAAGATTTTTTTTAATAAAGAATATTTGTTAGATTTCGAAAAGTTTTCTGTAAATAAAATTTGTCTACCAAGAAAAAAAATAATTGTGTGTACTTTTAATTATTCTTTGTACTGTTTCCATTGTGCTTGACTTTTATACACCGATAGTTATAAAAGGTGGGGGCGTTTTGTAGATGTTCTAACAATTTAACTTGACTGATGTCAATTTAAATGTTTGTACAACCAACTTCAGTTAATCATTAAACTTTTCTAAGGGACATTGTCAAATGGTCATTTTACTATAAATACACAAACACACATATCAATATAATATCAAATCTATTACCTTGTCAAGTATATATACTGACACAATTACATGTAGTCATGTACAGAGAATGATTTGTGCATTGATATGCATTAATTAGTAAAAGTTAGAGAATGAAAAAAAAAAAACTCCAACAGTAACAACAATTATAGTAATAACAAATTATATAAAAGTAACTAGTACTTATACATATAATTAAGTGTCCTTCTTTAACTAAATTTTATTTATGGTGATAGAAGTAAGTGATGCATGCAACCGAGTAGAAAAGGTATATAACGGTAACAAAAGTTTAATCATTAAAAGACAGCTCGTAACTGATTACAAGTATTAAAAAATTATGCAAGTTTTGTATTAAAAAAAAAAAAAAAAAAAACTCAAGAAGTTAATGTTTAATATTTTAATTTAATATTTTCTTTTTTTACTATATTATTTATATATTTTTAATATTATTAATAATTTTTTAAATTTCTTATAATGTATTGAATACCCCTTTATTAGTAAGTAATTACATTGAATACTCCTAGCATAGACTACAACTAGAAGTTTATGTGAGAGTCACCTCGAACTAAATTTTCAAAAAAATTACTAATTTTTTTCAAATCACATAAGTAAAGTATATGTGGCTATATGTATTTTGATGTTACATGAATTAAGTTCTTGACAATTGAATCAGGTTATTTTTCTTTCGCCTAAATATCTACTTATTAATCTATGGCACCTACTGTAAATACTATATACATACTCATATATAATAATTGTTGAGTTGAAGTTGCTTAGTAATCAACAATCAATGTAATTCTCATTAAGTTGATACATGAATAAGAATAAGAAAATAAATTTTGGTTATAGTCGGGGCGATTCAAACAAGGCAAGAACATAGTCTCGGAAAATATTGTATGTACGCATTTCTCACAAGTGATTTCGCTTGCTTCTTTTCACGAGTGGAATCGTGCTGCTCGTTCTCATAGTTGACTTCTATTAACAGTTTTAACAAGTGATTTCGGTTGCTTGTTATCATGGGTGGATTCGTGCTGCTCGTTTTCACAACTGACTCCGGTTAGCTGTTCTCACGAGTGACTTCGATTGCTCGTTCTCATAAGTAATTTCGTGTCTTTTAGTAGAATAATTAACCCGTAGAAGTGCATGGCAATTTTAGTATGAAAAATAGTTAGCCATCAAATACAGAGTCATCGTATTTCAAACGTTCGAAAAAAGATGTATTTTTCCTTCGATATCAAAGGTTAATTAAAACCTTAATTCAAATCTGCATCAAATTTGAAGAAAATATCCCCTTTTTGTTGAAAATGCGAATATTCTCATAACATTAACAAATCATTCTCAAACGCTTACATTTGAGAAAAAAATGGATTTCAAATCATTCTAAAATTTTAAATGATACCTTTTGTACGTATTGTAGAAAAATATACGAACTTCGAACACAAAAGTGTCACCTGAAGCTGATCACGTCAAAAACCCGAACCTGATTGAGAGCTGAGAGCGTCGAAGCCGAACGTACAAAGTCGATGCTTATTCTGCTACCAAATCGAGCCTGATCTGAGCCGAATAACCGAAGCGAGCCTATTATAAGCTGAATAACCAAACCTAGTCTAATCCGAATAACCGAACCGAGCTTATTATAAGCCGAATAACTGAACCAATCTGATAATATAAGACGAATAACTAAACCGAGCCTATTATAAGTTGAATAACCGAACCTAGTCAAACGAACCGATCCTAATAAATAAAAAGTAAGTGTAAAAGTATTAAGAAGGTAACAGAAAAAAAAAGCAGATTTTTTTTTGAAAAGAGTTTTATTAGTTGTAGTTAGTTTAATCTTTAAATTAATTAAAGCATTTTGTCATTGAATGTAATTTGAGAATGGATGAAATTGTATTTCGCATATGGTGCTCTATATGCGAAATAGTGGTGATTGAAAAATAGACTATTCGTCGCATATTTTATGGTTGCACAGAAGACCAGTTATGGTGAGTACAACTAAGAGTATTTCATATTTTCCTTCAAATTGTTATAGTTAACTTAATACAAGTTGGCTGTGATTCTCTTTAAACATAAAAGCATATTAAACAGTTTCAATAAAATTTCTATATATAAAATTGAAAACTATGAAAAATTACACACATTGCAAATTGAATGAAATAAAAGTGATTGTAAAAGAATACTTAAGTGTAAACAATTCACATTTTACTGCAGCACTCAACTCAGCTTTATTCATTTCGTCATTCATTCACTCATTTATTTAGTCATTCATTGTTACTGCATTTTTGTGCAAGATTATTTTATAGTAACAATAACAAAACAATAAATACAAACATACACACATATTCGTATATTCTGTTGAAGAACGCATTGTGTAGAAAATGAACAAAAATATAAAAAATAAATAAATAAAATTTTTTTGTGAATGCAAAAAGGAAAACATAAAAATTGTATGAAATACTTATATTTGTACAGTAGCTGCAATTTTTATAAAATAAAATAAAATGATAAAACATTTATATATAAAACATATTAATACAATGGATATATTCCTCTCACGTTATGCTAAAACAGTTTAAGTCGAAAATCATAATTTGAAAATATCAAAACTTTAATCGGCGCATTCATTTATAAATTGTATTAAAGTATAAAGTTCCTTATAAAAATTAATCTAAAAAATCTTTAAACATTTTACTGATAATTAGATTTCAATTTAAATTGAACGTATTCCTTAACATGTATTTATATAAAACACAATAATATTTAAATTTACCTAAGTTGACTTAAGTTGTTTTATCAATATTTTTAAAGATTTTTTAATAAACAAATAAGTACGTGTGCATTAGACTGCTCCAAGAATGCAGATATTCAAATTTCAACCATAATTCCCAACAGGATTATTCATTTTTATGTAAACATATATTTGTGCAAAATATTAGAGCGATCGGATGTAGCTAACACGTGCCATATCGACATTGAACTTTGTAGGGTGCTTTTTAATGGGAAAATATTGACTTTTCCACCTTTTTTTTTTTGTAAAAGAACTTTAATCTAGATATAATTTTCTATAAAACAATAAAAAGAGTTAAAAACGTTTAGAAAATAATAAAGTTATTAAAAATTACCCAGACCATTAACATGTTTTCGAACACTTGTGTAAGCACCGTGCAGACAAATTTTTAATTTTTTTTTAGCAATGTTGAAATAAGATATCATTTTAAGTCAAATTTGAACTATAATTGCAGAAAAACTTTGAATCTTGCAGAGCAACTTAATATAATATACTTAATATAAAATACTTTGTGCTTAATATTATATAGAAAAATATTAAGTTTCCATGTTTTAATTGTTAAATTTATTAATCATATTAGCTTTCAATAATTTTCATAATAATTTTTAATTTCAATGTATTCAAACAAAATAATTGTTTAATAAATATATAAAATATATAAAATCAAATTTAAAAAGCTAATTTATTTGCATTCAAATGCATTGAAAGCTTCTTTGGTCCATTCTAAGTTTTTCTTTTTAATGAATTAGTAATAATTGTAAAATTGTAAATTCGGCTAACTTTGGTATATACTTATGGTAATAATTTACCATTCCTACAAATTTCTGAATTTGTTTAACTGTTTTCGGGTGTTCAAAGTTTCTTATTACTAACAATTTCTCTTCAGATGGTTTAATGACAATATTAGAGATATTGTGGCCTAGAAAATCTATATTTGAAACATCGCACGTACATTTGCCTGGTTTAGCATTTAGTCCATATTCATTTAATCGTTTAAAATGTTTCTCTAAATGATATAAATGTTGTTCTTCGTTTTCGTTTTATATAAGAATATCGTCGATATAAACAAAAACAAAATCAAATCCGCTGAAAACCTTATTAATGAATCTCTGAAACGTTTGTGCCGAATTTTGTAAACCAAAATGCATTCTATGAAATTAAAACATACCAAATGGGGTTGTTATAGGTGCTTTGAATATATCTTCTTCCGCCACTACAATTTGATGATAAGTCTGTAATAAATCTGTCTTCGAAAATATATTCTTATTTCTTATATTTATATTCAAGTCATAAATATGAGTTAAGGATATCTGTTCAGTACTGCCATAAAATTTAAACGTCTAAAGTCACCGCCTGGACTCCATTCATTTGGACCCTTCTTGGGTACTAAATATAAAGCTGATGCTACATTTGAATTCGACAGGCTGCATATTCCTGATTTTACAAGAAAGTCAAATTCTGTTTTTGTTGTATTGTATTTAATGGGATCTAAATGGCTTGGTTTTGTGAAAGGTAACGGACTTTGGTTATTGACTTATGAATAGTAGTATGTTTAACTGGTTTCGTATAATCTGGTTCTGATATCAATGAAGGATACTTTTTAAGAAGTTTTGTGTATTGATTGTCGACATAGAATAATTTTGGAAGCATAATTTCACAACAACATGAATATGCGTTTACAAACAATTTAATAAGTGAATCAATTAAACACTTATGTTTAATGTCTATCAAAATGCAGAAAAAATCAGCTCCAATAATAGGTTTGGAAATATCTCCTATTAGAAAAATGAGTTTCCTTTCCGAAGACCTAAATCTATATTAAGTAATTTGTTTATAAATGTTGCAATATTTGAGCTGTTTGCTGTGCTTAAAATTATATCAGATTTCTTTCTATTACTTCTGAATTTTGAAGATGGTAAAACGGAAATTTCAGCTCCACTGTAAATTAAAAACTTAATTTTATTATTTTTTATCAAAAATTAAAAGACCACTGTTCGCCTTCGCAACAGTAGATGATTTCAGTTTGTTGAATTTTCACTATTGAAAGAACAAAATTGTTCACCAAACTGTAACGAAAACGACATAACCAGTTTCTACTCGGGGAATGACAATGAAATCTTTAATTACTTCTGTTATATCTTCTATACGATGGACGTGAAATTCGATTTTCTAATTCTTTTTTAAAAGAGAATACTTCAAGGGTTCATTTATTAAATGTTAAATATTGTATAATTTGTTCTATATTTGAAGTTCTGGAAGGTCTGACACTACATATGCTTTATTAGAAAACGCGGGTTTTTATTACGCGTGTTTCAAATCACCAATTTAATTTTTTTAAAATTTTGTTAAACTAGTTTCAAAAAAGTTAAGAAAAAATTATGCTATTTTATAGATATCACAAAAATTAAAAATAAAAAGCTACCACTAATTTATAGGAGATATCAACTTACTTCCTGTGATGTCTATAAAATAGCATAACTTTTTTCTAACTTTTTTGAAATTAGTTTAACAAAATATTGAAAAAATTTAAATTTACAATTTTAAACACCCATAATAAAATCAACGTTCTTTAATAAATCATGAAAAGGGGATTATGTTATCCTGCAGGATTCAAAGAGTTTTTGGTAATTATAATTCAAATTTGACTTAAAATAATATTTTATATCAACATTAAAAAAAAAATAATAATAAAAATTTATCTGTACGTTGCTTACACAAGTTCTCGAAAACATTTTAATGGTCTTGAGAATTTCTCATAACTTTAATATTTTCTAACCGATTTTAACTTTTTTTTATCTCGCTTGATATATACTTATGTCTAAACTACGGCTCTTTTACATTAAATTGCAAAAAATATTTGATAATAGCAAATTAAAAAGAAAGAAAAAAAAAACTGTGAAAAGTCAAAAAGTTTCCCATATAACTTCAGGGTCGATGCGGCACGTGTTAGCGATATCCGATCACCCTAATATTTTGCTCACTATAATTTAACATAAAAAGCAACAATCTTAGGTTACAGTCCAAAATTCGAAAGTTAGCTTTATTTGGAGCAGTCTAGGATACATACATATAAACAATTTTTCGTTTACTTATGTTATTTTTCATTTCGTTGGATATCCTTTAAGATTTATGCAGAACTGATTTTTTTTTTATTTTCTTGCTTTAATCTAAAGACTATAAGAAAAATGCCTGCTGTGTAGCAATTTACTACAATAGCAGTAAAAGAAAAATATCGTACATGTACAAATTTGAAAGGATTATTGATTATATGTTGTTCCATTTATGATACAAAGGCAAAACAATTCAAAATATTTTTGGCAAAGAAATTTAGGCTATGATGTTTTTTCATTGTATCATTTAAGAATAGGGATAAAAGTTAATTAATATTTAGAAGGGTTTAATTTAAAATATGTTCAGTGATATTATACCCTATATCATCATTGTTGAGAGGGTATTATGCGCTTGTTTGTAAAGCGCAAAAGTATTATTATAAGACTGACCTTAAAGAATACCAATCTGTTTACAATCACTACTTGAGTCGATTTAACGACTTCTGTCCTTCTGCCCGACTGTTCGTTTGTTCATCTGTCCGTCTGTGTAAACATTGTAGTCGTAGTTTTTTTATATCATTAAATTTATTGGATAAACCTTTTTGCAATTGCTTGAAATTGGTCAATTATTTAACCCAGTCCTCATACTATTTTCCTTCCAAAATAGGGTTATCACGCTCATAAATATCCTAAATATGAGTATAAAATATCACAGTGTCCATGAACTTAATAAGAGTTTCGAAAGTGTCATTATGTACAAGAGGAAAATAAGTCAATGGAAGGAATTAGTCATTTTATTACCAAAAATTTTGATTTAGCGGAGCGGGTATCCAAAATACACCAGACTTGTTATCTAGAATAGCATTTTAATCAATAATTTAATAAATAATACCCAGCCCAAAAATAGAACTATTTTCATTTATAAAGTCCAGGAACATTATTCATAAATATTTATGCAGAAAATTCAAGGCCCGTGGCGAAATTAAGTAAATTAATGTATTAAATTTGAAAAGTATAAGTACTGTAACCAGTGTTGCCAGTTTAGTCGTTTTGAGGCAATATCTATCCTTTTTATTTTGCTTTTAACCTCAAAATTTTCGTTTTAGCTTCTAGATTTTTTTTCACCCTCTTTTTATTCTTAAAATTGCCTAAAAAGGCCAAAATTTTAGTACTTCAACGAAAAAGAAAATAATTTCTTATTTACTTTTATAATTTCGTTTCTACAGAGTCATCCATTTAGGCATTTTTGAGTATTAATTTGCACAAAAATATCAAGATTATTTATACTTAACTAAAATTTTCTCCTGCGGCTCTTAAATCTCTCAGTTAAATATAACATAAGACAAATAAAATTAGTAATTATTTATGCATATAATTAAAAAATTCTTATAAAAGCGAAACTCATTCGAAAATTTGGAAATGATTAATAACGAAAAATCACGCCAAAACATTGGATCATTTTTCATATGAAATATGTATAACCCAAATTGGTACGGAAATTTTGTAGCAAATTTTTTATTGGATCATTTTGCTATCTTTAAAAAAAAAAATCAAAAACTAATGAGAACAATGTCTTTTTTAATTTCACCCGAGATGTCTGAATTTAGGTTACTATATTTCATTACAAATATCAGAGTATGAATAAATATGTCTATATTCATATTTTGTTCATATGTTTTAAATACTTAAAAAATTAAAGGTGATTAGCTGAAAAAATTTATAAATATCAACATTTAAAATTAAAAAAAAAAAATTATGTTAGATTTGAAAATATCAATATGAGTTTTGGAACGCGAAAAGTGTCATTTTGTTAATACTCCAAATAAGAACTTAGTAGCCATTGAGAGTTCTAGCACGTTACTTACGAATATACATAAAAGCTTCATCGCTTACATATAATTTTTTCAAGAATTTAAAGGAACCATTTTTTGAGATACTCGACCGCGAAATCGAATTCTTGGAATATCAGTTAAATATGTTTCAGAATTCATTTTGAATGTAATTTTATTACCTTTAACTATAGACCTCAACCATTGTTGTAACATATATATTTTAGTAGATATTCGTATTTTTGTAAAGAAACTTTTTCTCATTTTAGTAGTATTGTAATTCACGAACTCAGTATTTGTGTTACCAGTGTTCCAGTGATAATGTTAATATTCTTGCCATATTTTATTAAATAAAAATTAGTAAGTTTTTAAGTAAAAGAATATTAGCTTTTTTCTAGCCTTATTTTATATGGCACTTAGCCTTTTCTAACCTAAATTTAGACACTTTTTTTCCCACCTCCTATCAACACTAATTGTAACGTGTAGTTATAAAAATATAAATAAACGAGTAAGATATAGCCGGTCGTATATAGTAGGACATAAATAAATAAATTATGGACCGATTCTCAATAAATTTGGCAATGTCGTTTCTACTTACATAAAACTTATTTGTGTCAATTAACATGATACTAATATTCGTATGGGATTTATGCACGTTAAAGTGATTTTCGGAGAGGGGTTTATATGGGAGCTATGGTCAATTGTGGATCGATCTTTATATTCAAATTTGGTACAAATACATCAATACGAGGCCGGATCAATAAGTCCGTGACTTTTCGAACTTCCCTCGTAGTTATATGAAATTCAACACTATTCCCATCAATTACCACCTGTTAATAGACTACTGTCAAATTTTGAGCAAGTGTCGTCATTTACTTTGCGTTTAACAGCTGTTCAAAACATACAACCCCGTGTATTTTTCTAAAAATGGAAAAAAGTGAATTTCGAGTGCTCATTAAACATTATTTCTTGCGAAAAAAACGTTCAATCAAACTAAGGAAGAGTTCAATTAATAAATGGTAAAAAAGTGGCTTACTGACTTTCGTTGTGGTCGCACAAGTACAAATGACGCTGAACGTTCTGGAAGGCCAATTGAGGTCAGTACACCCGTAAATGTCGAAAAAATCCACGATATGGTATTGGCCGACCAAAGATATGGTGTTGGCGTGAGATTGCTGATGACATAGGCATTTCATATGGTAGTGTGGTTTCGATTTTAAATGATCAGCTGGGTTTAAGAAAGTTGTCTGCAAGATGGGTGCCGCGTTTGCTCTCAATTATCAATTATCAATCAAAGGATTATTTGGAGTTTTTTAACCGCAATCCGAATGAGCTTTTGCGGCGTTTTGTAACTGTGGATGAAACATGGATCCATTACTGTACTCCGGAGACCAAGCAGCAGTCTAAACAATGGGTTTCTCCGGGTTAACCTGCTCCGAAGAAGGCCAAAGTAAGTTTTTCGGTCAATAAGGTGATGGCAACAGTTTTTTGAGATGCACGCGGGATAATCCACATCGATTACCTTCAAAAGGGAAAAACAATAAACGGCGAATATTATGTCAACTTATTAGACCGATTTAATGAGGATTTAAAAAGAAAAAGAACCCTTATGGTCAAGAAAAAAGTTCTTTTTCATCAGGATAATGCACGGGTGCACACGTGTGCAGTCTCAATGGAAAAACTCTAAGTTGGGCTACAAATTGGTACCTCATCCTAGTGACTACTTCCTCTTTCCAAACCTAAAGAAATGGCTCGGTGGAAAGAGATTCAGCTCCAACGATGAAATTATTGACCAAACAAATGCCTATTTTAAGGATCTCGAAAAATCCTATTTTTTACGCAAAGTAAATGACGACACTTGCTCAAAATTTGACAATAGTTTATTAACAGGTAGTACTTAATGGGAATAGTGTTGTATTTCATATAACTACGAGGGAAGTTCGAAAAGTCACGGACTTATTGAATTTCATTGAAATGTTCTTATTTTTAAGGCATTTTTAAGTGTTTAAACTGTATACCGGGGGGATAATTGTATGGGGGCTAGGTGAAATAATGGACCTATCACAACCAATTTCAATAGACTTCGTCCTTGTATCACAAAAGTTCCACGTGAATTATCGAATTATCCGTACAATTACGATCGTACTTTGTGCACAAGGCTTACATCGACATCCAGCCAGCCAGACGGACGGACATGGTTAGATCGATTTAAAGTGATTCTGAGTCGATTGGTATACTTTCTATGCGTTATAAACATCAGTAGAAACGCATACCTATAGTGGTGTAGGGTATAAAAAGGTTAATGACATTTAAAACACAATAATTGTTGAATCAAAAAAAAAAAGTAATAATAATAATAGTAATAATAATAATAATAATAATAATAATAACAAAATCCAAACTTGTGTATACAATTGTCGTTAAACCAAAAATATAGTAAAGCAAATCTAATACTTTAGAGATCAAGCAGAATTTATATGAAGAAATTTTACAATCAATTTTGCTTGCTAGATATATAAATTTATAATATATATATATATATATATATATATATATATATATATTATTCAGAGTAATAAGTTTTTAGATTAAGAAAAATTGTATAAGAAAAAAAAATCATAATAAAGTTAGTTCAAGTTTAAAAACTCTTAAGAGAAGAACTGAAACTCATAATTCGTGCGGTCCGTATAAAAAAGTTGAAATAATTTAAACTTTAACGCGCGGCCGCGTCTTACAGCAATGCCGGATTAAATTTATGACAATATTTTAAAATTTTCCTTTGTCAATTTTTGTAAACAAGTGATCGAACGTCGCCGCGTGACGCGTACATTGGCCCTGTACTATTATTCTGGGTCGACAATAAAGAATCGAATGTAATTTTCAAAAGAAAATATATAGAATTTATGATGTTATTTTAAAGGGAAATTCAAAGAATAATGTTTTCCCATAATATTGAAATTTCATTTTATATTCTTCTCTATCGATACTACCAATACAAGAAAATATTAAAATACCAAATATTATCAAATGACTTACATATATAATTTTCCAAAGCATCATCACTGAAAAGCAAAACCCATACGCTTTGATAAACTACAATAAAAAGGAAAAAAGAAAAATGAAAATATCTCATCCGTTAGTAACCATGACTTTGTTCGTCGAAAATAATAAAAATACCAACAAACATTTTTCCCCACCTAAACTAGTTAACTAAATATAAGTGCATTTGCACAAGTACATATATATGTATATGTTTATGCATCGAATCTTAAACGTAATCCTTTAAGCAAAATTCCGAGAACGAAAACGAAAACGAGAATGTCGCATGATTTTTAATGCCAACTTCAAACTGCATACTAGAAGATTTTCAAAATAGTTTATGTTGAAATTTTCTATATATATTTCCATTTTTTGTTGTATTTAGGGATAGAAAAATCGTAAGAGAAAATCTTGTGTTGTATCATGTGTGTTGAGCTAAGTATTTTGTGGGTTTTAAAGGATATTTTTTGTTGGACGTATTTCTGTTTTTTCTTTTCTATCCCGTTCGTTTATTCATTTTTTATTCTCGTTTATTTTATGACACCCCACAGACTTGCAATGTATTTTGTATTTCTGTGAATGTGTTTTTCTTTTTTCAATATTTTGGTTTGACAATCGTTGGGTGATTTAATACATCCTGCATGTTTTTGCTATTTTCTAAAATGTTAGAAAAATGTTCATGGAAAAAACATACGTACATGCATGTGGACATATTTAGTTACATTTTCTTGTATGGATACTTTTTTCAATGTTTGTAATTGAAATGTATTGAAGTATAGCATTTTTTTTTTGGCACATTTTTTAAACTCGAAATTTTATTGTTCAGATTGACTGCAATATTTAAGAAATAGTTTCTTTTCAATTATGGTAATGTATAGTATAACAATAGTATAAAAAAAATAGTGGATGCTTTGTTGCTTTTTAAGCTTTAATAAAATATGTTTTAGATTGAGAGAACATGAAATAAATAGTGTCTGTAAAAGATATTATGTTTAGTATGGCTGTATGTAGCCCCAAATTGACTTCAATTGTAGTTCTTTATATATAGTAGATAGGTATTTTATTATGCCACTCAGCCTAAATCCATATAACTTTAAAAAGTTGTATAAAATCTGTTTTCCTAATCTGAATCTTATAATAAGGATACTACACTCACAGAAGAGATGCAAAACTAAAATCTCCTTGTCAAGGTGACTGATTGTTAAAACACCGATTCGGCTGTTCAATTGTAGCCAATAGTGTAAAATAGCCAATAGTGTAAAAAATAATTGTTACATTAATTACACTGGTGCATATTCCTATAAACGCATTTAAAATTTTTGTTTTTCTTTGAGGTACATTCGTTTCTCTTAACCGAAATGTAATGGTATTTTTGATGTAAGAAATATTTGTGTCCTGCTTTTGTTGTTTTTTTTAATTTAGCAATAGGAACATATTGGTGATCATTTCAGTGGAATATTCCTATAAACGCAGTCGAGAAAAATTTGTCTAAAAAGTTATTGCAAAAAAAAATTTAATAAAACACTTTAACAGTTTTAGTTGCTTGTTTCACTTAAAGTAAGTTTCTGATGACAACATTTCTATTTACTGGAAATATTTTTGTTTTAATTAGAAAATTTCATCAGCTTATAGGATGCCCGTAGGAAATTTTGTTATACACTGCAAAAAAATTCCAATTAATTTTTTTTTTCGTGATCAGGGCTGTTCTAATAGAGAAATTGGACGAAAAATTAACCGCTCGAAATAAGTTATTTGAGGCATTTTTAAGATAGGGCAGAAATACGGAGTGCGAAAACCAGCCAAAGGTTATAAACAATTAACAAAACGGCAAATTAATAAAATAAAAGAAGTAGCCACTCGCAATAAATTAAATGCTACATGAAAAAAATAATAAACTTGAATTTCCTGTCACTCGCAAACATGTTGCACACATTTTTCATACAGATTGTAATATATTTTATATTTTAAAAGAAAAAAATGTAAGCCAATGTTAAAACAGCATCGTAAGGAAAATCGCTTAAAATTTGCACGCAAATATATTAAATAGACAGATGAGTGGAATAAAGTAATATATTCTGATTCTGAAAAGAAATTAAATTTGGACGACCCCGATTCATATTATTTATATTGGCATGATTTGAGATCGAAAGAAATTCGTATGTCGAAACGCAATTTCGGTGGAGGCAGTGTTATGGTTTGGGCAGCTTTTTCTGCTGCACGAAAATCAAAAATATGTTTTGTTCTAACTAAAATGAACAGTGCAATTTAATATGAACTTTTGGAAGAAGCTTTTCTCTCATTTATGGATGAAAAATGGATGAAAATTGCATATTCCAACAGGATAACACTGCAATCCATGTCTCGAACCAATCTAAAGCGTAGTTTAATGAACTGACCGGCTTGTAGTCCGGATTTAAATCCAATGAAGAATCTGTGTTGGTACATGGCCCGTAAAGTTTACGCAAGAAATATACAGAATTAAATCATAATGACAATAACGGAGTTAAAGCTAAAAATTAAACAAGCCTGGAAAGAAATTGACAGTGATTTTCTTCAAAAATTAGTCGAATCAATGACAGACCGAATTTTTGAAGAAACAAAAGATCATCAAAACATTATTAATAATGTATAAAATTAAAAATGTATATAAATTAAAATGCCATGAAAAATGGTATTAATTATTCATAAAGACAAATATTTTACTTTTTATTTATTTTCTTTTATTAAAATCTTAACCCTCAGTTATGCGGATAGGTCTCGGCAGGCTTTTTTCAACTCAAATTTCAATTTAAATGTACATACTTTTAATTTATCTATCGATTTGAATTTTTCATAAGCTTTTTAAAACTTAGTTTTTTAAACTTTTAAAAAATATCTTGTGAAATCAAGAAAAGTTATAAGGATTTTTTCATGTTCACATCTCATTTGCGCCACGTGAGTCTGGCTAAGCTCATATTGAATTTAAAGGAATTTGTTGCTATTTTTTTTTTTTTAATTTTTATGATCAAGTTTTTTTGTGAACATTTATAACTTGTTTTGTTTTATCTTTCTTTCGTAAAAAAAAAAACATAAAATAAAAATGAGGACCATAGTTTTCAAGGTAAGTGTTTTTTTTTTTTTGTACTTAAAATATGCGAAAACAAAATATAATAATTTATTCTTTTTAAATTTTTGTTGTTTTTAATAATAGAGGTTTAATGTTTTTTTCTGCAGCCATAATTACTTTGTAGTGAAAGCAAATGTCAAAACTTTGTTATAGAAATATAAAAATTCATATAAAATCTGCCAGACTCATGTGATATGAATATGATTACAAATATATTTATGTAAGTGAGAGTTAAACAAAGTTCAAAAACAACTTTTTAAACCAATTTTTAAAAATGTGAAAAATGGTATTAGACTGCATCAAAATTTACCGACTTTTGAAATTTGACGTTAAGTCCCCCTGAAATCGTTGATTGAGTTGTAGAAAGATATTTACATATTAGTGAAACTGGACATCGTTAATCCGTGCCGCAATGGACCTGAAGTTTGTATGGTGTGTTTATATTGGGAAAATATTGTTTTAATCTATCTTTTAACTGTCAAACAAGATCTAAAGAGAAAGAAACCAGTGAAAAATATTAATAATTTAACATTTTCGAATTCTCCAGATCATTAATGTAGTTGCGTAAGGAGTGTATAAACGAATTTTTAATTTTCTTGAAAAATATTTACATGAAATACTACACAGGAAAAAAATTAAAACCGATTTCAATTATAAAATTGCTTATATCGAAAAAATTTTTTAATTGTTTTCTATTTATTTTTTTTTTGTTCCATTCATAAAAATGATAATTTTAATTAAGTGAAAATAGTTGTTTTTTTTCACAAATTTTAATTTGATTAATTTTTTCAATCAAATTATATATATTTATGATTGAAATTTTACTTAAATATAATTAAGATATTAATTGAACTCATTATAAATTCAACTGATTTAGTACCATAGAACAAAAAATAAAATGCAATAGAAACTATAGTAATAATACGAGTAAGATAAATATTAAAAATATTTTAAATATAGCCGCTAGTGACTACTTCCTATTTTCAAGCCTAAAGAAATGGCTCGGTGGAAAGAGATTCAGCTCCAACGATGAAATTATTGACCAGAAAAATGCCTATTTTAAGGACATCGAAAAATCCTATTTTTTACGCAAAGTAAATGACGACGCTTGCTCAAAATTTGACAGTAGTCTATTAACAGGTGGTACTTAATGGGAATGGTGTTGTATTTCATATAAATACGAGGGAAGTTTGAAAAGTCACGTACTTATTGATCTGCCTTCGTATTATGGTTTACCAAATTTTATAATTTAAAAAAAAACAAAGCATAAGTTAATTAACAAAATCTTCAAAACAAAACTAAAAGTTAAAATGATTTCTAACACTCAAATCAAATACAAATGTTATTTTATTAAAGCATTTTTTTAATTTTCTCAAAGTTTTGCAAATTTCCATATGAATATATCTGCAACCCATAAAGTATAATTGACATAAATAGAGAATTAGCCATAAGTTTTCTTACTTTCAATGGGAAATAATAACCAACATTATATATTAGCCTCAATGCAAAACAGGCCCTTGAAATTAGTTTATTGACATAGTTGCCAAAAGTTGATTTATTATCCAGATTAGGTATACAAACCTATAATGTGATACAAATCTAATGACCACATTATGTATTAATATACCGTTTTCATTCAAAGGTATGTTACCAAAATTCATTGTACATGTTGTCAATAGACTCGGATTCATTTTGTTTTCTTTTGACCATCGAATAATATTTTCAATATCATTATTTATTAAACCATTACAATTTGTAATTGGCATTTCCCCTTCCAAAAATGCTAGTATTTGTAAGTCATCAGCATTAGAATTAGTTTGACAAAATGATAGATTACTCATCAAATCATAAAAATACATTGTGAAAAATAATGGCCTCAGTATATAACCTTGCGATACACCCCTACTTATAAATATCATCCTTTTACCATTTACTTGTATAAATTCTTAACGATTATGTAAAACTGAATACATTAGCTTACAACCCAGCAAAAACTTTTTGATCGGTAATGGCGACTACTTATTAAAGTAGTTTCTTGGTAATGACGTATCATTATTATTTGCCTACTCTATATTACCTTAACAAGTACTCAATAGTATAATAGCACAATAATACTACAATCACGTAAATTAGTTGGCTAGAGCGCTGGATTAACAACCAGAAGGTTGTTGGTTCAACCCTATTCTGATACTGTTAGTTTTTTTTTTTTTTTAAGTTATTTTATACAAAAAAGTTTTTGTCACTTATAAAATTAAGTGCGAGATAGTGTACTGAGTTAGATGTTAGTCATTAAAAACAAATGGTTAATTTGTGCCCAAGTTCAAATCTCACTGATGGAAGAATTTTTTCATTTTTTTTTTCATTTAGGTACATATTTTAGAGTACCCCTAGAGTCTAAAAATAACTATATGAATTTGTGGACAACTTAAACAAAAATAACTAGTTATTCAGGCAAAAAATAGGTAGTATATTTTTGTTTTCATTATACCTCTTAGCGTTCTAGGAAAGCAAAGTTTTTGCTGGGAAGCTGTAGCTGTAAAATTATATTGAGTATACATTTTCATAATAAGCCTCTCATTAAAAATAGAGTTAAATGCTTTTGTGTAATCCAAGAAAATTGCAATATTCTCAACCATATTCATGACAAATAAAGTTGTTCTATGGTGAGATCTAAAACCAGATTAAAAAGTAGAAATAAGTTTATTTATATTCAAGTGATTTAAAATTCTATTAGGTAAAGTGCTCTCAAAAATCTTTTTAACAAATATATAAGTAAATAAGTAAGTAAAGTTATTAATAAAATATATAAGTAAAGTTATTAATCAAATTTATATTCGAAATAAATAAATTATAAGTAATTTGTGTAATGTATTCATTAAATTACATACTTTATGTAATGTTAAGCTATGTTCAAATTTGGCAAAAATTTGATCAAAATTGCGTGAGTATTAGTTTTGTAAAAATATTATTTGCCGTTGTTTTATCTTGCAAATTTGCAAATGTTTTGCAAGAGAAAACAGCGTCAAGCAAAATTCGGTAACATGTCAACTATGATTAATGGCAAGAAAGAAAATCATGTACCATTAAAAATTTTTTTTTTTATATAGCGGTTACGTCAGTTAGGTCAAATATTTGACCAGTCTGAATGTACCTTTAATAATGTGTGTAAACGAACATATTGAATGCATATAGACTAAAGAGTATGTGATGTATGAAATCTTTTGTATATGATTGATAGATATAATCAGAAAAAAAAGAACTGAAAAATAGCTTAAAATGTCATGTTTTTAACATTGTGTTACCATTAGGAAGAACTACTTAGTGCTGGAAAAGAGCTGCAGAAGTTCTTTCTTTAACCCATGGTTCTTATTGGTAGGATCTGCTTCTTCTTGTTCATTTCTTTTAATGTACTTAGCTTAAAACTATATCTATAAAAAAAATATGATTTTAGCTTTATTAATAGCTAATAAAAATACTTTTCAATTTGCGAAATTTTTATTTTCTTAGAAATTATTAACCTTTTCCCCTGCCAAAAAATCCATTTATTTTCACTTTTTTGGAAGTAATTTTTATTAAATTCCAAAAAAGTTCAAAATATTCACTTAGTTATACTTTTTAAGCGGTGAAAAGGTTCTTTTTTTAGAAGCTTTTGCTCGTTTTTTTTTTTTTTTTTTGCTGGGTAGATATTTAGATATCACCCAGTTTATTATCAGACAAATGCGATCATTCCTCTGAAATACCCAAACAAAAAAAAAAAAAAAAAAAAAAAGAATCTACAAAGCAGTTGTATTAAGTGACTTGTTGTATAATGAAAAATCCTTTAAAAACGCATGAATCAATATCTGCAATAAAACCAAAATTATTTAAAAAAAAATTTTTCAAATATTAGAAACTTTTACTTGGCAAAAATTCTCATCTCCAACATCTTGAAATCTTCTTTTGCAATCAATGGTACAATGTTATTCTAAATATAGAAAAATTACAAAAATATTGTCGAATATATTAATTTATATATTTATAATATATTCTCAAAATATTCTTAATTTGAATTTTTCAATAGTTGGTAGTTTTTGCGAAAAAAAAGTGTAAACAATTAATAAGTTAGTTAAGTCAATTATTAATATAATTAAAAGGAGTATTTTTAACTTAGTTAAATAATAAGACTATTATTGAATGATGATGAAAAATATTTTATTATAAAAAGCTTTAAGAATAATATGTATGCTAGCCTGTAAAAAATTGTAGTTTCATTGGCTACTAAATAAATAAAAAATAAAAGGAAATAACAGATTAATTGAACAAAAATTTCGAATATTGTTTTCTACATATTTTTAATTAAATTTTAGCCATAATTACTAAAAAATACATTTTTATTTTTTCTCGATATTAAAAACCCTTTTTCATGTTTGATTAAAAAAATATTGATTTTTTAAGACTGATTCAAAACTCCAATTTTAAACTTTTAAAAAATTTTCTTAAACAAATTTCTAATAAAAAAAAAGAAAAAAAATCGAATAAAACTATGCAGATTTATAGACAAAACTACAGAAAATATATTTTAAAAATTTATTGACACAATTCTTTTTTAATTTTATTTACTTATACTCCTAAAATTGGAGTTTTGGAACAAAATGTTTGTTTTAAAAAGAAAAAAAAATATTCTAACCAACCATAGGAAGGGGTTTGAAGTAGCCTGGCTAAACAAACATATATTCTTCAATAATTATTATTAAAATTTAAATAAAAATTCCAGTAATATTCCACACATTATCTTTTAACGATTCTAGGGGGAGCACGGTCAAATTTTAAAGGTTGGTAAATTTTGGTGCAGTCTAATATATACACATAATTTAGGTAATTTGTAAGCTTAAACATCACCAAATTAAATGGAATGCTTTTGTTTTGGAAAATAAATTAAATTTAAATTGAAATAAAATTCTTTATTAAAATAGAAAGAAACTGGCAGCTTATTCTGAATTATTTATGACATAAAACAAAACGAAAGAGCTAAATTTTTAAAATTATTTTATTTTATATTTTAACCGATTTAACAGACATACACTGCCTGCCACTTGAACAAGGAATGACATTTTTTTAAGTTTAATTAAGTATATCTCCTAAATTAAAGTTCAGAAAAAAATAATTTTTTGCGCAACCAAATTTCAAAGTGTTTAGTTACCTGAAGAAATAAAAAATATACATATTTTGTTATACAAAAATTATGCATTTATTTAAAGACATGTATTTCTGTGGTACTTTTTCGTGTGTCACTTGAATAAGGAACTCTTTTAAACAGCTGAAAGGAAATTTTTCGCCCTATAGGATAATACTGTATTTAAGTACCAAAGAATGTATATATGGTTTATATATTTGCGAAGTTGTTGAAAACGAATTTAAGCTAAACTTAAAAAAAATCTAAATAGAGGATTGAATATAGCGACTAATAATCTTTTGCAATTAAGTAGATTTTTATTTAATATTTTTAAATTCGAGCTCATGAATGGTTTTAAACAATTAAAGGATATTATAATTATATTTTAATAAATTAATTTATTTTCAAATAAACGCCATATTTAATTCGACAGTTTTAGTTTTTAAAATTTTATTTAAGCAATAATTATCAACATTTTATTTTATAAATAGACTATTTATTAATATAAAAATATAACAAATTTTTTCCATTTTTTTTACACATTTTTCCAGTATAAACAAATGAGATTTGAAGGGCCTTTTTTAGTTAAAGGCTATAACTTACGAATTTATCAACGATCGGAAATACTTCAGGGAATCCATCAGTATAATTATTATGAAAATATCCATTGGCAATGCCAGGCATTTGGCTTTGAAAATTCATGATTTTGGAGAAAATTCATATTTTTGGTAAAAAATCTTACTATTTTATATTAAATTGCCACATAGCGTTAGGTTCGTTTTATTTTATTTAGATACTTATTTCTGCCTCTTTAACCTGAGATCATATTTGTACATATTTTTGTGTACTAATTATTTACTATAAATAAAAAATTTCAGCAAAAATATGAAATTTTTATTTTGACTCCTTACTATTCAGTAACAGTAAGCCGCATTAATATAAAAATTTATGGTCATAAAATCCAAAGTCTCTAGATTACAAACCTATGTAATCTTAACGTCAAAAAAGCTGATAATGCCAACCATTTCTAAATTAGCTGCAATATTAGATCATAAAAGCCGTAGACTTAATTATACCAAAAGATTAATCCTTTAACAGTCGAGGCAGTAGTGACTATTATATTTTTGAGGAATAATACAAAAAATGTATTTTTTAACTTTTATGTACTCTAATCATTTGGTTTTAAAGTTGATATTATAAACTAAAAAGCAAGACCTTAAATCGTCTAAAAAATTTATATAAATTTAATTTTTGATAGGATTCAACTCTGCAAATTTTTCTTAAAAATGTTTACTCCAACCGTTAATTTTAATCTTAGGTATTTCAATGATTTCAAAATTAAAAAAAAAAAAAAAATTATAGAGTCCCACATTAACTTCAATACTAGCTTTTGTATTTACCCAGCGAAAACTTTGCTTTGCTGGTAATCTAGCAGGTATAATGGGAAACAGAAACGAACTATTTATTTTTTGCCTGACTAACTAATTATTTTTATCCAAGTTGTCCAAAAATTCATGAAAATAAAAATAAAAAAATCTTGCCGTCAGCGAAATTTGAACTTGGACACAAATTAACCATTCATTTTTAATAACTAACGTCTTACTCAGTACACCATCTCGCACTTAATTTTCTAAGTGACAAAAACTGTTTTCAGTATAAAATACCTTTGCAGACATTTTGTTATAAAAAACTATCAGCATCAGAATGGGGTTGAACCAACAACCTTTTGGTTGCTAATCCAGCCTTCTAGCCAACTCATCCACGTGATTGCAATATTACTTTGCTATTATACTATTGAGTACTTACTTATGTAATACAGAGTAGGCAAATAATAATGACGCCTCATTAGTAGTTGCCATTACCGAAAACCAAATAGTCTTTGTTGGGTATTCACAAATTTGTTCTAAAAGTACAAATAGTACCAAATTAAGATCTATATACTATTTTAAGTTTTGTTAATCTACTTATTTTCATTCTATTTTCAAAAAACTTTACTTACCCTGTAAGCCAATAACTGCATTGCCAAAAGGCGGTAACTACTTATAATTCGGGTGAAAAACTCATTACCTTTGTATGGGGATGTCCACGAAATCATGGGTCCCTATTACTTAATTTAAACAATCAAGTAAGCTGCTAGTCAAATACTGCAAAAATGCAAATACTACAGAACTACAAAATTGCTAAAAAGCAAAAATAATAAAAAACAAAAAGTTGGCTTAACTGAGATTAAAATCTATGAAAAAATTTTCTTTCATGTTTTAAAGACTACTATCTTACTTACTACGCCATGTGTACGTTAAATTTGTAAGCGTTTTTAATAGTTTTAACATGCCAATAGAAATTCAAATAAAAAGAATATGAGTTTAGTTTAGGATTGAATCAACTATCTTTTGAGTGCTGAGTAGCCACTCTAGCGAACTGAGACATTGCAGAACTAAAAGAACTTGTTATTTTCTGGCAACTAGTTATTCCACTACTTAAAAAAATGAGAAAATAATGATAACTCATTACCAGATAATGCATATAATAAGTAGTAGTGATTACCAAAAGCCAACAATTTTAAGATCTTATAATTAAACATGTTTAAATATAAACCTAAACCGAAATATTAACATTTTTTGTATTAAATAATGCCTTAAATTAATACTCGTCAATATATCGAGTGGCTTTTTTTACAACTGCACAAGTTTTAATCATAATAAAACAAAGATATATATTTTTAATAGCAATGAAACGGGCTTTGTTAAATTTTTATGACATTAATGTTTAAATATGATTTTGGACATGCGGCCGCCACGGCCGGCGAGTACAAGGCGCAATCTAGAACACCAATTTTCACTAAATTTTTGCAGCATATATGGCTGTATTTAGTAGACAAGTGACTTTACGTAACCCCAAAGAAAATAATTCAGTGGGGTTAAATCACACGACCTTGGTGGCCAATTAATTGGACCATTACTCTTACATCAAAAGTTTCTTGGAGTAAATCAATTGTAGCGCATTTGGCCCCGTCCTTTTGGAACCACATGTCAATAATATTAATGCCAGCTAATTGAGGAACGAAAAAATTTCTAATTATGTCTCTATACCGTTTACCATTGACAGTAACCTTCTGACCATCATCGTTTTTCAAGACATATGGACCAATGACTCCGCCAGCCCATAAAGCGCCCCAAACAGTTATTTTCAGCGGATGTAGTGGTGTTTGGACAAAAGCTTGTGGATTATTCTTGAAATAATTCTACTCATTCCACCAAAAATGGTCTTCCCCGGAGAACAAAATTTTGAATGGAAATTCAATATCAATACCAGTTTGTATGAGTACTTCAGCCCATAATTTCAACCATTTGCAAGCGTTGCTCTGATGTAAGTCTATCCGTAATGAAATACCATACCAAATTAAATAAAAAGCAGCTATCAGTTTATAAATAGATTGTCAAAAAAGCAATGTTGCCAACTCAAAGTTATGAACCTCTAAAAAACACCTGTTACAAATGAGAGACACGAAATGAAGGTGAAAGTGAGGAGGTGAAAGAATATTTAAATTTTAATTTTCTCTAGCAACATTTTTGTTTAGGAAATCCTTTTGTGTAATTAAACAATTCCTGTGGTTTCTTACAAGGAATTTTTAGGAACATTTTATAAAAATAATCTAATTGTGGTTTTATTTTTCTCGGTAATTAAAAAGAAATCGATAAAATTAATTAAAATTATTTGTAACGGAATCAATAAGTCATAAGTATTTTAAAATAATAAGCAGGATGACGTTTGTTATTTTTGACAAACATTTTATTCGATTAAATTAAATACTTAATGAAATCGTTGTCAATATCGTTCAGGCAAAAATAAGTATTAATAAAAACCGCATTGATATACTTTAATAAGATTGGTTTGGTCTTTACTTCTTTTGCATAAGTCAATGTATGCATATCAAGTGAGAAAGTATTGAAAGTAGGGATATCTTTTCGGGACACACTCTTGGACACATGATCTCATAATTTTGGCAATAATTAAACTATTTGATTTACGTTAAAAATAATTTTTTCTATATATAATTGTCTAAGCCAGATTTTTCTTTTCAGAGATTTCTGAAGCTTCCAGATGATATAAAAATTGAAACTCAACTTATTTGCAAATCTATTTATTCTACAAATCCTAACGGAGCCTGATTTTAAAGCTTCTATCAAGGAGTGGAGATATTTAAATTGCTATATTCTTTCTTTGCTCTCGAAATCTCACCGCAAACTGATTTTGTATTTCGATGTGGCAGCTAATTTATGAAGACTAATTATGTTCTTTTTAGTAACAAACTTTTGAAAAAATAACATCCGAATCTCAATATTTTATATCAGGATAATTTATTTAACTTTTTAATAATATATTTTGATGTTGTTTGTGTTACTTCTTAAGAAAATATACATTTAGCGATACTTTGGAAGTAATGAATAAGTACTTCCCTAAAAAATACTTTTATTAATTTTTACTGGGACATTGCAAACATTTTTAAAAAAGATGTGGCAGACATAAATTTATCTTAAAAATGAAAAAATTTCTGAATTTTTAAATCCAAAGAACTAAATATTGTTTATTCGACAAAAATTAGTCGGTTGATGCATTATTAGAAAATAGAAAATTTTAAATTATTCGAACAGTTAATTGACCAAAATTAATCGAATAATCGAATGATGGTTAATCGATTTCTTTACACTATTTAAAATAAGTAGAGAATTTCAGTAGAATTATAATATTTTTATTTTAAGCTCTTACTATTAAAAAACTGTAAGACGCATTATTATAAAATTTTATAGGCATAAAATACAAAACCTTGAGATAACAAATCTGTATAAATTTTTCCCCCCGACCTGAATCGAACTTATGCCCCAGAGTAGGTGATTTCAAGGTATCAATATACCTATAATAATTTGGTTTATCTAGAATCCTATAGCATATATCACAATTTTAATGATGTAGGGGTATTTTATTAATTATATCCAACCAAATATTTTACAATAGACAATTTAGTAATATATTTCTAAACAAGTTAATTAGTAAATAAACTTAAATTAAAATAAAATGCTAGAGGTTCTTTTAGGAATTTTCTTTCGACTTAAAATATCTTAAGAAATTATTATACAATTTATATTCATTCGAATGTATTTAATATTTAGAATAAATAGATTATGAAATGATTGTATTGAGAGAATATAAACGACCATTTAAGCTTAAATTAATAAAGGCTATTTACTAACAATATTTACTTTGGAATACGATAATAAAATCATCAACAAAATATACACTTCAAAAGGTAATAAATGAAGCTGACACAAAACTGTTTATATACTCCCCACCTCCCTTATCAGGGTCATTAACAATAACCAACTTCTTCATCTCATATTTTATTGAATAATATTGACAAAATAATATTTACAAATTATAACACTTGTAGCACAAATTAGTTGACAGCCAAGTAAGTTGGTCAAATTTAATGCTGTTTATAAAAAAAGAATTTCAAACAAAATAAAATTCATTACAAATGCAAATAAGCAATTTCCTTTTAGTCACTTAAAGTCATGTCAGGCAAATTAGTTAAAAAAATCAGAGAATTAGCACCAAACAACAGGGCTAACATTAGACAAATACATACAAAAATATGTATACATATAGACACAACCCAGCAAACACAATGTCAGGCGTTTGATATGACTAACTTTTGATATCAAATGTGTTTCTCAAACTTAATCGTGTTTCAAATGTAGGTAGATGTTTGAATTTTAAGTTTGATTTTAAATTGAGAATCATTTGAGAATAAATGTTTGAAAAACTGTGCATTCTTAAATTAATATCAAATACTACTATTGAATCATTTTCTAGCCTAGATATAACTTTAAAAATATTTGAAAAATAGTATATTCTTAATTTGATATTAAGTCAAATCATCATAAATCTAAAGAGACAATTTAACAAATATTTTAAAAAAGGCATTTTCTCAATTTTATATCAAATTTTATTATCAAATCATTCTTAAAAATATTTGACACAATATATACAGATAAATAAATAAAAAAATAAATCAAATTACTTAATCAAATATTTTACAATTAATGAATACGTACACTGACAGGACAAAATTGCAAGTCCATACAAAAGAAAACTTCACAAAAAATTAAAAATGCAAATTACTTTTTTTACGTCCCACATGTGGTTACAATACACACTTGTATTGTAACACATTTGAGAATTACATTTAATAATGATTTTATAATAATAAATTCCTCAATTTGACAAATAATTTCACTTTTTGTTGAGAATGCTATTATTTTCAAGTTATTTTCAATTAATTCTCAAACGTTTGACATTTGAGAAAGGACTTGATTTTAAATCACTCTCAATTTAATATCAAACATTTGTGTTTGCTGGGAAATTACAATCTAAACAAACACATAGTTGTATAGACAAATACATAAGCATTAAAAACATTATAAAAAATTTTTTGATTTTTAGTTGATTGTTCAGTTGGTCGATTGTGTTGACTGACTGAATGGATGCATGAATGAATGATGCGTGGGTGAGTTGTTAGCTTATTACATTGCTTGTTGTTGCTTTTGTTGTTGTTGGTCTTGTTATGGCAATTTGCACTCCTCCCACACCAATATTTAAACTTTAAACCTCACTGTCAGTCATCACTCATCTAGCAGTAACAATCAACCAACAACAAAAACGTTGAAGACTCAGCTAAATGAAGCATAATTTTGCAATTTGTTTTAATTGTTTATGATGCCACTGCCATGATTTTGGGGAAAAGCCAAAAAAAAAAAAAATATAGAAAAATAGCTATAGGGATATTCCTCCCACAAATACACATACATGTATACTTTCAAACAAAAGTTGTGATTTTGAAACATTGAATATAAGTCACCTGCATCTACATAGATTTATAAATATTTGTTCATTTGAAATTTATGTTGGATACAAGCGCTTGTTCGTACGTACATATCTGAGGTTTTTGCACTTTATTTAATTACAAACGGCTTATTTAAAATAATTTTGTTTTTCAACCTTCAACAACAAAGATTACACTCGAATCAACATAACAAATTGAAATATGTTTGAATGAACACTGAGAAAAAATTATGTCTATATGGGAAGTACAGTAAATAAGTAAAATAAGGTATTAAAGATTTTTATATTCACGCTGAGGCTGGCACCTAAATGGATGGATACCGTCACTTGAAAAAAAGAAATGATAATAAATGGCCCTAACTAACATTTCAGTTTTATCTATGTTATTGAAGTATTACTTGAAAAATTTCCCTGCCAGTATTTTGAAGAGAGGTTTTTTATCCATCCGCTAAAAAGTGTATTTTTTGACACTCTTAGATGTTCAAAAGTAGAAAATACATAAATTTGCAACAACAAAACATATTGGTATCGAGTTTTGATCTAAAAAATGTTTAATTAGTTTTTAAATATTTTACATTTATTTTTAAAGTTATAGTGAGTTATTAATTTAGTTTCATGTTATAGTGAGTTATTACAGTGTATTTAAATATAACGTAAGCATTTAGCTCAGTTGTAATTAAAAATATTTACTATAAATATTTCAAATGCATTAAAAAAAAGTAATTATACAAAAGCCATTATATTTCGATACTTTCTTGATGCACTTTTTTACACTTCTAAATGATAGTATTTCGACATCCAAAGAATACACTAAATAGTGTCATCGAAAAAATATTAGAACTACGGCATAATTCTTCCCGAACGGTGACTCTTTTTCGAAAAGAAAATGATATCATATTCGACTGTTGTTAACTACATGAGGTATCGCTTTAGTTCAAATTTCGATAGAAAATGTTGGGAGGGTAAATATTTCTAACTTTAGGGCTTCTTAAAAGAACATCGTCATTAAAATAGTTTTCACATTACTTACTTTTTAACAAAAACTTTCATATTATTAAATATTACAAACCGACTTAACTAAAATTTTCATATTGTCTCATTGAAAAATTTTGTAGGAATACCATTCAACCGACTTGTATTGATGAATCGAATACTGGAAAATAAAAATAAAAAATTAAAAATTGATTTTCATTTCCAACAAGTGATAAAAAAAATCACGGTACACACTGTGTAATAAGTTCGATTTTTTGGCAAAAACTCCAATTCAGTTAGAATGAAAAAATTTATACAGATTTGTAATCTAGAGACTTTGGATTTTATATTTATCAGTTTTTATATTAATGGATTTAAAAGTAAGAGGCAAAAGTTAAAATAGTAAAATTTTTGCTGTTTTTTTTTTATTAAAAATAGTGTATGTAATTTATAAATATCATTCATTTATACTATTAAAAGAAAAGTGTAAATTAAAAGAAAACTAAGAAAATAAACATTAATTTTTTATGATTTCAGATCAGAAAAAAATGGGGGAAAAAACGTCCAATCCAATATGTTGAAAGCAATTTTCTATTGTTTTATATGTTTACAAAATTTAGTTTTTCAAGCTTAAAATAACGATTCCAGATTTTATAGTTTGTGACATATTTGAATTCTCTAGCTTTTAATGTCTGTTTATTTGAATTTGATTGAAATCTATTAATTGTGATTAAACTTAATTATCTAAAATAGTTCTGCTCATTATAATTATAAACTTATAAACTTAACTTAACTTGCTTATGTATTAGTGTGAAACTTCTCCCAGTAGTTCTTGGTGATAAATTACCCTTGCTTGACAATAATTTGTACTAGTATCTACCTATTTGCGAGCTTATTGCCGCTTTCCCTTTGATAAATGGGAAGAAAAACAAGCTAAAGTGCTATATTTGGCAGTGCCGAATCTAATATACACTTCACCCATGTTCAGTTGTGTTATATGAAAATGAAATACATTATATTGGATGTAATTAGAAATATATTTACCTATACTTTATCTATGTAAATACTAAAGACTTTAAATAATTTGCATTGTCATATAAAGTTGAAATAGAGTCAAGATTTTATAAATTCTTATATCATTAAATATCATTAAATTCGATACACAGACAGCACCACTGCCAGAGGTGGCTTCGTTAGGTCTCGATTAGACGTCATACCCACATTTTATGCTAACTTTAAAATAAATATATTTTTTCTGTAGAATGTAAAATGTTATAGGTTACGTTAGGTCTTGATCGGATGTCACGCCCATATTTTACTATTACAGTGAAAGGAACCTTTATTCTATCATATCGCATTGATAAAAAGAAAATAGGACGGATAGGTCCAGGGGGAGAGGTAGCCCCCATATAAAGAAAATATAAATTTTCTCATTTAAGGGACTATTACAGAAAGAAAATTTAAAAGTAATTTTCTTATCAAATTTCGAATTAGAAGAACAGGTCTAGAGGGAGTAGTAGCTCCCATGTAAAATAAATATCGCACAAAATAGGGCAGCGAAGAGCACCGGTAGAAGCTAGTAAATAAAAAATTTAATACTTTGAAATTCTACAAAAGTTCACACATATTTAAAGAAGATGTAATCACTTCGGTACAGAACAAATATTTTATAAATGTGAGACTATATGAAATAAAAAAAGGGTTTGGTTGAAAATTTATGGACCGATTTAACTGTTTTAAAAAATCGAAATTCGAATAAAATATTTGTGATAGGTTTATGCCAGAATGAGACCCATAGCTTATATAGGAACTTTAAAAAGTCTAATAACGTATCTTGGTCTATTACTCGGTTAATACTGGATACACAAAATATAAACTTTTTGCTCACCGACGAAAATTGTGGAAATTACGAACGGAATGACAAGCTTATATCCTTTACGCAAGTAGTGAAGAGCATCAAAAGAAGGCAGCAAAAATATTTTTACTGACTCTTGGTATCCAGAAAAAGTAGCAATTGATTACGTCCTTTGACATGCATCTGGACCAGGGCTGAGAGCCGACCTTGAATGACTTGATATTATTATATTTTACAGGATACAATGTCTTTGAATAAAAAAATATTTCTGATGGCTCCAATTGCCCGTCAGGCTATTCAGGAGATTTAGAGGCTATTTAGGAGATTTAGAGGAATCTGAGTATTTAAAAATATTTTTTTTTTTGTACGATTTCCGTAGCAGTGTAGAATATGTTTATCATAATTTAAACCCACGTTTAGCATTCCCTTTAACTAAATTCTATTGCTATTCCAAAAATAGTAACCAACTCCTTTCTTGCCATTCTATGCATAATATTCGCAAAAATTTGCAATTTTTTGCAAAAGAAGGGTGAAAACCGTTGGTAGTATTTTTTTTTGTTTAGCTCATTTTAGGATTAACTGTGCACTTTTATCCTGGAAAGCAACCATAAAATTCAGTGGAATAGGTAAAAGTGGACGCTTTTAAAGCAAGGCGGGATAAATTTCTAAGAACACTTTTGAAATTAAAATTATTCACTTTCTAGATACTTCTTCAAACCAATAATTAAAAATGGTAAAGAAATAAATTGCCAAAAATATGAATTTAGTGGACAGAGCTTATAATTTTTACTCATTAGAAAGTGCAAATTTTCGGCTTTTTTGTCTATAAAAAAATAAATAAAATAAATAATAATAGCAAACTGTGCATGTGGGAATACCTTTCAGTAATAAGTATTTTACCCAACAGTACCATCAAATACCCCTTGAACTTTTTAATACACGGAGCAAATAAGTGTGATCTTATACATTTGCCGCACACCTTATACTGGTTCATCGTGTAAGTAAAGTTTTTGTTGGGCTGTTTTACAAATGAACATTTTTTTTTTCAAAAATTTCGAAAAGCAAAGCAGTATAATTGAATGAAATCAAATATTAATCTTTATTAGTGTCAAATAATTAAATAATAAAATAATTAAAAATACGCATAAAAATATTTAAATTCAATGAAATATACATTAGACTACACAAAAATTTACCAATTTTTGAGATTTTACCGTTACTCCCGCTAGAATCGTTCATTGGATTGTAAAAAGATATTGTGTGAAATATTAGTGAATATCGTTAACCATGTGCCGTATCGGACCAGAAATTTGTATAATGCGTTTAAATATAAAATGCTATTTTTATTTAAATTTTAACCACTTTTCATGCCTATTGAAAAAATGTTGATTTTTTTAAGACTGTTTCAAAATTTCAATTTCAAACCTTTTAAAATATTGTTATGTAATTTCATAAAAGTACGAATAAAACTATGCAGGTTTAAAGACAATACCACAGGAAATCAAATTAAAAAAGAAGAAACAATTTTAATTAATAAATAGACTTTATAACTAAATGATTGGATCTTGGTCATAACCAATTCGGCTTGGGAGAGTAGAGAGGACTGTAAAGTGTCGAGGTGCCATTGTCCACGATTTCAGCATCGCAGGGTGAAATGGCTGGGCAGTCAATTCCTCGACAGGCTAAGTGACGTTCGGGACGTGGACGCTTGAAGACGTCATAGGTTTCGTCATGGGAATCGAATGTCTAAGGGAGAGTCAGGGGTATGCCCCTAGGGGGATTGGCAACATTGCTAATCCTCTTATATGATTCTTTTCTTCCTACCCTTTTTCTTTTCTCTTCTTATTCCTATTTTCCTATTTTCTGAACTCTGTATTTTGTATTCTATATCCTATAGCTTTTCAATGAACGGACTCGCAATGAACCGATATCGGTCTCTGGGTGGAGATGTGGAACATTTGGTATTACTTGAACCTTCTCTATTTATCTATCTATCTACATAACTAAAAAACTGCAAAAAATGCAATTTAACAGAAATTCGCAAAATTAAAATCGCTGACATGGCTCAGTCATACAAGGTATTGTTGACCTAATTTTTTTTAGTTTAATTTCCTGTAGTGTTGTCTATAAACCTGCATAGTTTTATTTAACTTTTTGAAAATTTGTTTAACAAAATTTTTAAAAGGTTTAAATTGGAATTTTGAAACAATCTTAAAAAAGTCAGCATTTTTTAACCAAGCTTAGGGAGGGGTTTTGAATTATTATGCAGAAACAAAAGTATAATTATCAGTAATTTAGCTTCTATATAACAAAATATTACCAATTTGTCTGGACTCCTCTGCAGGGACAAAAGCCCATGGGGGAAAATTTTAAAATATTTTTTCCATAACAAGCTCAAAATTACGAAGGTTTTGATACACATTTCCAGACAAAACTCAATGCTTTTTTGTGGATAAAATGTACTAGACCCGTGACTTAATTTTTTTTTTTTACTTAATTTCACTACGGTGCCCATAAACAAGCTCATGGCAATTTCTTCTAGCGGGAAAATGTCATTACTGATTTCCTTCCATATTAGCTCTTCTCCCGAAGTTAATAATAACATCCAATGTTTTAAGTCTTACAACAGTTTATGCACATTACGTTCGTATTCCTACATACACACGTATGCGTGTGGGATTGTGATCCTCGTATCCTGAATCTTCATATATTTGGCACGTAATTTAATTATCAAAATAAGATTTCATTATATTTTACAAATGATGGAATTTTGTAATGTTTGTAACGTTAACAATAATGTCTATCTTTCTGTCTGTCCATAATGCGTTATATCTTTGTTTACTTGCGAAAATCATTTTAATGACTACAATTTTCTTAGAAATATTTGTACAAATTTATGTATGAATTTAATATACATAATAACCTTTGATATATCTACACAGACTACACTCTGCTACAAAATGACACTTTTTACATTTACTGGAAAACCGACCTAATATGGTCTGTAGATCATTTTGAGGACATCACACAACAATTTTGAAATATTTCGAAGATATTCAGAACAAACCCTTTTGTTTCAAAATTCGAAGTTTATTTCGACCCCTTTTATGTATTGAAAACAAATTTTTCAACGAAATACAAAATGTAATACAATATGATATAAATAGGTTTAGGAGATAGTTGCTATGGCATTTTATAGCTAATTTGATCTTATTGTGTTTTCAGACTTATTTAGTATTACAGTATACTAAATTTTCATGGTCTGATATGTATACAAATATAATTTTATTTTGAAGTGTATTTATTTTGCGATTATATAAATATACTGAATATTTATCTAATGATAACCGCTGACGTAAGTAAATGCCATAGATATTTATTTTTGGTTTCTGTCTACAAACGTATGTATTTGTACATGTATTTGTTGCATGTATTATAGCATTTATTTGTTTTATTCTACAAAACCTTGTGTGTACGTGTAAGTCAACATGTATGTGTATAAAATATATAATTATAGGTTTTATTTAGAGGCTCCACAATTATGCCGCATATTGTAAATATTTGTGGCTTTTGTTTCTGTAATTTAATTTTACATTTATTTAGAATACAAAAATTATACAAACATTGTTTATAATACATTTAATAATGGAGCCAGTACTTGTTATTATAATTTTGTACATTAGTCGTGATTTAATTTGTTTTCAATTGATTTTTTTCCATTTTTAAATGAAGAGTAAATTTATGCTGTTTAAATTTAATTTAATTAAAATAAAATAAAATAAAAAAAATAATAGTAATAATAGCAAAGATAATAAATCAAAATTATTCTTAGGCATATTATTTTCGATTCAATTACGAAATAAATTTTGAATAATTTATGTCTCAAAACGTTAGTTCTATGATAAAGAAAAATTACTTTTTGTCATCTAATTTCATAAATAAATATTGTATTAATATCTTTCCTAAAATCTTAGGACATATTAAGACATGTAATCAAACACATATATTTATATATTTATATATGTATTTCGAAAGCAATTCATATTTATTATGATAATAATTATATTAAATGTCGTTTATCAATGTAGAACTCGTAGTTTCTACATCTGTTGCCAATTACAAAACCCAACGTTTTAAGGATTGAAACACTTTTTCTATACTCATGCATATCATACTGATATATACATTAAAGTGCATCGATTTGTATGAACACAAAAAATGTTGCAAATATATTCCCATAAAATTAAAGATTGATACTTTATAAACTAATCCCTAAAATATTTCGTATAATTATTTCGTTCACATATTTAAAATACCTCCAAAAATGAAGTTTTAAATAAACTATGTACACAATTAAAAAGAAAAAAAAAAAACATACGTAATAGGCAGTTTTTCTTTTTTAAAATAGTTTTAATTCTCGTAAAATGAAGATTACATTTCAGAATAATTTCTTATATATTAACATGTTTTTATATTTTTTTTAATGAATCAAAAGTCAAAAAGGCAAACAAATTGTTTAGATTTTCATTTATATTTTCAATTTGTAAATGAACGTTTGAAATTTTCTTTAGAGAATTTTTAGTTTTTATCATCTTTTTCTTGGAAAATTACCATTTACATGAACTTGAATCAAATCTATTAAACTAAATCAACATTATTGCAAAATTTTTTAAAAAATCATAAAATTTTCATTAAGCGCAATGTGATATTTATGAACAAAATTGTATTTTTTATGAAAAAAGTTTGGGAAAAAGTCATATTCGATTCATAATATTTATGGAAAAAATTTTAAATTATATGATTTTTTTCTCTGTGTACTAATTTTTTATGTACAATTTTCTTAAAGTTTGAATATTTCGGACATTTTACAGTATAATTTAGATTTAGCAGCACCATTGGTATGTCTTTATTCAGTTGTATTGATATATGTATTCATTTGACCTAATATTTAGGGATAACAGGTTCATAATAGCTTAAGTTAATTTTTAGGGCAAATA
Organism: Protocalliphora azurea; assembly: GCA_932274085.1. NCBI lineage: Eukaryota > Metazoa > Arthropoda > Insecta > Diptera > Calliphoridae > Protocalliphora > Protocalliphora azurea. The sequence goes on from OW026522.1 coordinate 124,318,804, forward strand.
AATTGTTATTTAAAAAAATAAATGATAAAACAAAAGCTTCTTAAATTTTGAGTATTTCGGACATTTTACAGTGTAATTTAGATTTAGCAGCACCATTGGTATGGCTTTATTCAGTTGTATTGATATATGTATTCATTTGACCTAATATTTAGGGATAACAGGTTCATAATAGCTTAAGTTAATTTTTATGGTAAATAAATGGTTATTTAAAAAAAAAAAAAAATAAATAAATGATAAAACAAAAGCTACATAAATTTGCCAAAAAACTATAAATTCACATCAACGCTATTTGGTGCCAATACCCAACTTTACTTACCCAGTAAGCCAACATATTACTAGGGAGATCGGTTATTCGGGGTTTTGCGAAAACTGGTTTTCGAATAGTTTGAATATTTGGCATTTGAAAGAAATTTGTATACGTTAATACTTTAAACATACCAATAGAAATACAAATAACTTTCGTAAAAAAAAGTAATAAGTGGTTTTAATTTGGAGTTGAACCGACAAACTTCTGAGCGCTACGCAGTCCCTCTAGTCGAACTAAGTCATTGCAGTACTAAATGAACTTGATACTTACTCCACTACTCAAAGTAATGAGAAATATAATGACAACTCATTACCATGTAATGAGTCTAATAAGTAGTTATTACTAGAAGCCAACAAATTTTTGTTAGGTATTAGCTGGCTTTAACGAAACACAATTATGTTCGCGTGAATGACTTTTAGCAAACGAAGGTTTAAGACAAAAAGTTATAAAAAATGCCAAAATTCAATTTTCAACAACATATAAAAATTTACCACACTTATGTGATTCACATCGATATGTCTAAAATACTGATGGTACCGAAGATAATCGCGATCATAGTGATTTTTTAACATTTCATTAAACAAATTTTAATCAACAAAATATTCATAGATTTCTCGTTTATTAATTTTATAAAATTTGTTGATATTTGAGAATCAAAAAAAAAAAATATTTTTTTTTTTAAATGATCTTAATGGACAAGAAATGAGCATTTACGTTATGGTAGTTCAAATTCAGAATTTCAAAAATATATTATAAAGTTCCACTTTAAGTCCCATATCAATAATAAATGCACATACATATATATCCTACACAGACGTGCATAACATACAAATTAAAGGAGGTTTGGTAGCTTTTATAAAAGCGCCAAGTCGTTCCATACGTCAGTCTGTGTTGCTGCGAACGGCGCCGAATCGACTCTCCATGGTTTTCGTGTACACTCTCAGCTACGGCCGCTATATTTTCCTCACAGCATGTTGGACGTGGTCTATTCGGTCGAATATTATCCAATAATGAATGCTGGGTCTCAAAATGGGTGATGGTGTTACGAATAGTACGCTCAGTAGGCCGATTATGTTGACCACAAGTTGAGCGAAGTGCACGAAACACATTCCTCACAGAACGTGAATTTTCGTTATAAAGTTGAACGATTTGTAAACGTTGTTCAGGCGTAAGTCTTTCCATTATGAAATGCCAAACAACACTAAACAAAAATAACATGACAGCATGACACGACTCACATGTGATCTGTCAAAAAAAGGCTATTGAAGAAAGTATCTCGATCATAAATCTGTTTAAAGCTCCCTTTAGAACATAGAGCTAAAAACAAATTATAAATAGACTTTTGATTTTTTTTAATTGCATTTAAATCGCTGATGAATTTTTCACATCCAACCACAAAAAAATCTTTATAAGATGTTAATAAATATAAATTAAACTTTTCAACGACCCAAAAATGTTGAAAGTTGTATTAAATTCAAATACGTAATTATTTTTCAGTGCCACTTAATTCGGATATAAGCTATAATAACAACTACAAGTTGGAAATTATTTTCACCGATTTCAGTTAGCGCCTTGGGTGTACCTCAAAGATTTATGAAATATTAAAGGCACCGCGATCTTAGGTCTGAATACTTTTTACGCATTTTTTTTTTAACCTATTTTTCGATTTTAAAATGTAATTTAGAAACTTTTTTTTAACTACGCGGTACTTTAGCTTCATTGAAATTACGTTGTGAGTGTGCCACGCGAAAAAAAGGCATATCTTTGCGCCATTGACGTTTTGTTTTTCTCTTTAATAGCGATGCTATTAAGGGCAAATTAACGAGATGTATCTCAAACGATTCATAATTACAAGAGCAATAAATTTTCTTTTCTATATTTTACAATACTCTAAACGGCGCACGGTGGCTCAGAAATTAGTTTCGCTGGTCAAAAGTTCAATTTTTGTTAATAAATTAAGGTAGCCAAAAAAGTAGATCAAAATATCGGTAACTGTGGGTGTGGCATGTTTTTAAACATAAATGTTTGTGTTATTTTATAAAAAATATGATTTTTGTAAATTTTATCATTAGTAAATTATCATTACTATTATCTATAATTGGCTGCATTTTTTTTTTTTTTTTTTTTTGTTATGTTGGTAGGATAATAGTCTTTAAGAAATGGTATGATGTATCACTGTACCATTTATACCTGCTGTATTATAAAATGTTTTCTCGGGTAATATATTTCAGTCAAATTTGAATTTAAGTGAAGCTCAGAAGAAATTAAAAAATGTTTACTACCAGAAGAAAGGCGGAAATGTACTCTTTACTCCCATGTATACTTCTGTACCAGTCTGGATCCGTCTGTAGAAAAATTTTCCCATTGAATGAAATTACTCCCAAAATTTTTTTCTTGGAACGCATACTAAAACTCAATTCTGACTTGGATTTTAAACCTACAGAATCAATAAGAAACAAGGACACCAATAATTAGTTAAGAAATTTAAAAAAGAAATATGTTCAGGACCAATTTCTCAAACACGGGTTGATTATAGATCAACCAAAACAAAAATCAGGCAATACGAATGATGGGAACACAGCAACAAGGTTCTTATTAGATACCGAAAGTGTATCAAAAATAACAGGTGTTGATATCTTATTTCAAGATTAAAAACAATTATCGACGTACTTGTGTCCAATGTACAAATTGATGATAGCAAATCTGGTGATTATGCGAAGAAAACTGCACAAATATATACTATCGAATATCGATGGAGAAATATGTCAGCAACAGTTCACAAAATCTTTTATTATGGAGAAGATGTCATTAACCACCATTCAGTACTACTTGGAGATCTATCAGAGGAAGAAAGGAATAAGGATTACAGATTTTATAGGGAGCACAATACCAAAAAAATATCACGAAATTCTACAAATGAAGATCTAATTTATATATAACTGGCAACGTCAGATTCGTTCATCTCTAGCGTTCGAAATTAATGGAAAGTAGAACATCGAGACTTAGATGAAGAAGCAAAAACGCTTCTAGAGGACAGAAATATTATAAAACTAAATATGGAATATTTGCAGACTATTTTTCAACCGAAAATTTTTGTCGTTAATGTTATTTAAATAATAGAAAAATTAAATATTAAATTAATCGTATTTTTTATCCATAAACAACGGATTCTAATGGAATCGATTTTTTAAGAACCGGTTCTAGTGGAATCTGTTCTAGAATTGATAAACTGGGAATCTGTTCATAAAGTTATCCTGGGTATTATTAAAACGTTTTTTTCTTTTTTTATTTGCTTATAACTTTTATTTATAAGTAAAGCTAATTAGAAAAGCAAAAAATCCACATTTTCTTACTAAACGCTATAAAAAAATAAAAGCTCAACTTTAGCCTTAAAATTCTCAAATATCTGTATCGATTCAAAAGTTACATCGTTTTGGCCAATGAAAAACGATTCTGAGCCACTGTGCGGCGCAGATTTTCTAATTGAAAAACTGCGAAAAAAAAATAAAATTTTTAAAATTTTGGTTTCACCACTTGTCCACAATATAATTTAATATTGGACACGACACATTGATTTAGCATAAATTGGTGTTTATAATTTACATTACAGGAATTGGTTACATACTAAAATCCGCGATTACAGAAATCAAAATAAATAAAAAAGCTTTTTATTTTCAAACACCTTTTTTTTGGATTTTTTTAATTTTGAGTGCTTCCCGGTACCACATTTCAGATTTTTAAGTTTTGTTGTTTTACACCGCGAGGTTTTGTTAACATAACTGCGTCAAAAGTTAACTTACAAAATAGAAATAAAAAAAATTTGGGGTTTAAGTTCGGTTTCTAAAAGTAAACGTAAAAAGAGACTTCCCCATATACTGTTATATGTTTAAATTATGAAAATATGACAAAAAATGTTAATAAAATCTTGATATGTCGCGAATAAAAAAAGATGTAAGAATTATTTAATTACATATTCCAGGTGTTAATATGTCTTTAAATTGTTTTAAAGTTAATTTTCTTATAAGAAAGATTTTTATAGTGTTACTGAAAGAAGTCTGTACTTTTAGAGGTGTTTTAAAAATGTTTCAGCTCACGTAAATGAAAACATTCAGACGTAATATTTTGAGAATTATACAATAACATACTAATTTTAATTTCTAGATGGGTACATTTGCAACATTTTTTTTTTTTTTTTTGTATTGCGCTTTAATATTCATACAGTCGTATGTGTGTAAGTTTGTGATTTTCATATCCTTGGGCTCTTCAAATGTCTGGCACGTAATTTACTTATCAAAATAAGATTTTATTACATTTTACAAATGATGAGATTTTGCAAAAGTTTGTAACGTTAACAACGGTATCTTTCTGTATTTCTGTCTGCCTGCCCGTCCATCTTGCGTTATGTTTATGAGGGCAATATTCATCATAATTACTTTATCGTTGAGGGATTTAGCAGAAAACTACGACCACATAAAGAACAATACAGACCAAAAAAACAAAAAAAAAAAAAAAAAAAATAAAAAATAAAAAAAAATAAATAAATTAAAAATAAAATAACAAAAATAGAAATTAACCCAACAAATGTTAAGTAAACGGATATATACATTTCTCGACGTATATTTGTTAAAGTTATGAAAATTTAATTTATGCCCATTTTAAGAGAGATATAAAAAGATCAAGTCAGTATTCGGTTATGATGAATCTTAAATACGATGAGTTAAGCAAAAATAAAAAAGAATTTTTTGAATATTTTACCAAACTACTTAGGATAACATTGTGCTACAGTGAAAAATCACACGCATTTTACACACATAGTGATGTAATAGGCCATCTTGATGATTACATTATAAATTCGTCTTTTTAATTGTTAATACACCCTCGAAGTTTTGAGTTATGCTCAAAAAAAAAAACTCCTGTATTAATATATCCCTAAATGTGTTATTGTTTTGTTGATTTTTTTATTGTTAAACTTTTTTTGGAAGTAGAAGAATCAATAAAAAAGGTAAAATTTGCTAACACATATACAAAACTCTCATACATATATGTGAATAAGCCTCAAACAAAACAGCTACTCAAATTACACAAGTCAACACTAAAAAATTATTGTGAAAAATGTGTTGCAGATATTGTAGGTATGGTCATTCCAATCACCAGTAACATTTCAGTTTTTCACCATCACGTCTCATTTTTAACCCATTCAAGACCAGAGAAAATATCCTTTCCTGAGGAGTTTTTAGGTTATGTAATTTTCTAGGCAATAATTAGAGCAAATTATCTTTTATAAACAAAAAATGGTGCTATAAAAAAGCATTATAAGTCAAGTCTGTAAGCTGCTTTTAGGGGCTATGTGTAGTCCCTAAAATTCCTTAAAGTTGTAAAAATCAAGAATTTCTAAAAAATCATTGAAAAATGAATGGTAAGAAATGGCTGTAGATAGGAAAATTGTATTCGATATAAGGAACACATGACCATAAATCTAAAATAAATAAAAAAAAAATCAACAAAAAATTCGAAAAAAAATTAAATCGTGAATAATTCAGCGTAATTATTACTCCTTAGACTAAATATAGTGCAGAACAGGCATGGAAAAGTTGATACTATAGTACTTTTTTTTGACACTAACATTCAAAAGCACCGAAGTACTCCCTCGACTCTTTTGATACTGTCAAAGATTTAGCTTGATATTTTACAATTCGAATTAAAAATTTTTAAATGAAAATATATTTTAGAGATATATAATTTTCAAATAATAAGCTACGTTTTTCTTGCTGTTCAGAGGTAATAATGAAATTATAATGAACACTATCACTGATTAAATGATAGTTCTTCGAGTTCCAAATAATTAGACACGTAATGAGATTAATTCAAATAAGTTTATAGGAAACATTTGAGTTGTAGGTTTAATTTATATAATTATAAACTCTAAAATATATGTACAATGGGTTTATATTTTAATTTTATGCGAATATCCAAAATACCATAGCAAGTTCTTGTAGAGTATGAAAAGGTATAAAGAAATACGATATACATTTTTCGCGATCATTAAAAAAGTTTACGTAACAATCACGGTGAATTTTTTTTGGAGATAATGTTGTTTTGGTATCAAAAAGTTTCATTTTCCGCAAGAAAACTTAATTTTTCATCACTTTTTTTTTTTTTTTTGATATAAAATAATTTTACAAAATTTGTCTAAGCAATTTTCGTGATATCACGATCTTGATATAAAATTGGAGTAAAAAAAATTAATTAATATATTTTCAATTTTATATATTTTTCTTGAATTTTTAAATTCTTCAACATTCTATAATGTTATTTTAAGTGAAAAATTACTTCCTGACAATTTAGCACAAAATATGTGCAAAAATTAGTTTCACATCGGATTTGTATATTGTATTCGATAACCGATAAGTTGTAAGTGGTTTTCTTCTGAATGCTTAATCATATCACAATATTTTTCTTAATTAAGTGTAAGAGGAATATAAAATAATTAGATTATGATCCATACATAATACCTAATTTCTATCATTTAAATATTTAGAAAATCATAAAAAATTTTTTCAAATATAAATGTTGAAAAAGTATACAAAAGTATTTTATAAATTGCGTTCAGTGTGTGGTTTTTTGTTCAAATCGACTAAAAAGTTCGATTTTTATTATCAGGACAATATTGGCTATAAAGTGGTGCTATGGTATTTTGAGGTCTAAAAAAATTTATGACAGTAATGTACAATCATTACCAAAAACTAAAAGTTTCTATGCTCCGTAAATCAAATTGAAGCGAAAGTATTTCGGTTTTCAAAGACATCAGATAATGAATTATATTTTAACAAAACTAAAGCTAAAGTACTCGATTTTGAGGAAATGAAGTTCTCTCTAAGTTTATTTCAATAACTGGGCCACATTTTATTACGATCTTTATACTTTAATGTAATACTTAACCTGATCAAAATAATTTAATGATTAAGTATCGTAGTTAATCATTGGGTTTAGATATAGAATTTACATTCCTTGAGTATTGCTCTGATTAAAAAATAAATAACTGTCAAAAATTTTAACTTTATTACTCTGAAAGAAAAGGAAGTATTATTTGAAATTTATTTTGATACCGCAAAATATTTTCATGTTCCACCCCTGGTGCCCAAAGTGAAATGAAATATTTCCATCAAGTCACACTTTTAACCTATAGATGACAGAAAAAGCAAAATATGCTACTCTGTGGAGTTTTTCAAAAAGTCGAAAATTTTTAGAAATATTTAAAACAGATTTGTACAAAAACGAACCCTGAAGCTTATATAAGAGCTCCATAAAATCTAAAAATACGTTCTGACCGATATCTCAGTTACTAGTGAACCGCTTTTGTTCTTTTCTTTTTCATTTCTTCTAAGTCACTAGCTTAGAAAAGTCGAAAACAAACACGTTTTTAAAGGCGTTATCGGTTTTTCAGCCATTAGTGGACCGATTTCTACTAGCGTCATTCTATGGAATATTCCCTTTAATTTGATGTATAAAACATATATATCCAAAATGCAGCTTTCTAATAAATGGTTTCAACAGACAGACGGATAGACGGACATCATTATATCAACTTCCATTCAATAAGGATCCAGAAAAAATATACTTTTTGGGGTCTTAGATGAATATTGTAGAAATTACAAACGGAATGTGCAAACTTATATATACTCTTTACACCTATGGGAAGGGTATAAAATTATTATTTTGAAAAAAGACAAAAAAGAACAAAATCCAAAATAGGGAAATTACTAATAGGAGAAAAACTCAAAAATAAAAAGGAAAACGCCAAAATCAAAACAAAAAAGAAAAAGAAACGGAAAAAATTTGGAAAATGATCGTTATTTTCTGATATTTGTTATATTGATTAACTGTACAAACAAATATATCACCAAAATAAAAAAAATCGTTAAAAGGAAAAAACTTCAAAATTACCAAAACGAAGAAATCGCCAAAAAACATAAAATTGGTCAAACTAAAGCAATAATCGGTAAAATAATAGAATTGCCAAAATGCAAAAAAGACCCAAAAAAATAAAAAACAAAAGAAAAAAATCGCCAAAGCGGAATAAACTCTAAAATGACAAAATAAAAAAAGAACGCATAAACAGAACAAAATATTTTATTTTATTATTTCTTTATTTTTTTTCATCAGAAAACATATATGTAAATATAACAAGATTTAGTTTCTTCAAATTGCACAAAAACTGTATAACTTATATAACTTATGTTAGAAATTAAAAGTAGCAATTTTCTAAAAAGTTGAATAGGTAATATTTTTCAACACAATGGCAAAAAGAGTAAAGTGTAACACACTCTTTGTCCTGGTGAAAGAAAAATTCAAATCTGAAGGGTCTAATGGTGGAAGGCCAACGAATGCAGCACGGGACTATGGACGGTAATCAGCTGATCTTGTTTACACACGCGGACGGGCAATCCATATAAAAAAGTTGTAAAAAATTCAACTTTAACGCGCGATCACGTCTAATAGCATTAAATTTATGATAATGTTTTCAAATCTTCTGTCAATTTTTGTAAATAAATGATTGATTTTCAAGCTGGTAATAATGCTGCGGCTCCTTGAAGCATGACGCGTACATTGGCCTTCCACTATAAGAGTTTGAGTTTATCTTTGGGTTTATAAAAAGTTAGTTTTCGGTCAAAAAAAAAAAAAAGATCTTTCAGTACTTTGAAATAAAATCCCGGCTAAAAATTAAAAAAAAAAAATAGTCAAAAATAAGAGAAGTGCACAAAATATATTTCAAAAACAAAAAAATTAATCAAAAAATATTTAAACCTGCTATTTAAATTACTATTTTTTTTTCTTTTTTTTTCAAAATTTTGTTAATATATCTAATTTGTTACAATTATGTTATTTGTTTTGGGAATTATTTTTATATAAAAAGACAAAAAATATATGACCGCATTAAACAAAAAAAAAAAAAAAAAAAAAAAAAAAAAATACATATTTAATTAAATGCGAACAAAAATGTCTACCCTCTAAGGAAATAACAGTACATTTTCAGTTAATGCCATTTTTTAAAACAGACATCAAACGAAATGTCATCCTAATACGAGATTGTGAATATAAATGTTTGTCGTAAATAAGACATTTTGCCCACACATCATGTTGTAGACGAGTTGTCGGCATTTTTCAAGTCATTTGCTTAAAAAGGTTTTGCAAAGCCTTCTGTGGCATTTTGATAACAAACACATATATAATACATACACATATATAATTATACATACATACATACACACACATACGTACATATACACTTACACTTATGCATATGGGCCATTATCAAAAATTTTTGCTTTTAGGTCTTCAAAAAAAAAGTTTTTAAGTTGAACATATAAATTAATGCTTTTTAGGGTTTCTTAGTAAAATTAAAAAAATAATCTTTTTTATGCTAAATATCGCGACTTTTAATTTTAAATTAAAATTTTGCGAAAAATAGGGTTCAAATCCAAGTTATTTCTATATATTATACGAAAAAGTATTTTATTAGAGTTTTTTACAAAGAAATACAATTTGTTATCCTTTTTTCTTAAAAATTGAACAAAAAAAAAAAAAAAAAAAGAAACAAATAAGATAGATATAGTCGATCAATCCCGACCATATCATACTCTACACCATAGTGTATGTGCACTGTGGCCAATTGTGGGCCCATACTTGTCTTCAGTGTAAAATAAAACATACTAATACAAAATATTACGTTGATACTAATATTTATATTAATTTATGCAATTTAGGGTAATTCTCGAAAGTGGCCCTTATATGGGAGCTATGGTAAATTATGGAACGATCCTCAAAAAATTTGTGACTGTGATTTCAACTTATATAAAACTTATTTGTTTCGAATATTAACTTGATACCAAATTTCATCAAGATATCTTTAATATTACGATCTATGCTTTCTTCACAGAGTTCACAAGGACAGCCACCCAGACGAACATTATTAAATAAACTTAGAAAGTGATTCTGAGTCGATTAGTATACTTAAAGGTGAATCTGCGACCAATATTTTTATGCGTTACAAACATCAGCACAAACGCACAATATTCCATCCATCTATAGTGGCGCAGGTTATAAAAACGGATCAATAGTTTGAAGCTTTATGAATACCTTGTTGCAGAATAAAAAAATAATTAGAATCAAAATAATTTATGGGTAGTTTATTCTGATATGACTTTTTTAACCTACACTCGTATTCACAAGTTTTTAAGGTTATGTGACTAATTGTATGTTTGCCTCAAAAAATTCTATAATTTTTTTGCTATAGATTTTAACTTGCAACAAAATTTTGATTTATTTGTTGTTTTGCTCAAAAAATCCATTTACGTTTAAGAGCAAATTCAATTAACATTTAGACCTTTTTTGTCAATATAATTGATGATTTGTGATTGTATTTTAAACTCAGAAAATAATTATATTTTTGTTAAATTATTTTCTTTTTTTAAAGTAATCAAATCAACTTGATTTGAAAAATCTGTCTATTAATTTGTTTTTAATTAACTTCTTTATTAATAGATGCGTTTGTTTCTAAATGATTTTTTTGCAAACATTTTTTAAACGAATTTAATAATATTTGAAAATAATATTAATTGTAATAAAAGACAAAAGGTTTCAGAATTATCTATTATAAAGTTTAGTGACCTATACCAAAATGCCGTAACGTTTTCTCATTTACTACCGGTATCGTTAACTAAAGAAAAATTTCAGTAGTTTTAACGATATTTTTTAACTAAAACTAAACGATTAATTTTGTCAGAGTACTTTAACGACGAATATCGATAAAAACAATAGAAAGTCATGATTTGAAAAACAAAAATTCAAAATTAAGATTTGATTTTCTTGAGAAAATGTGGAAAAAAATTTAAATATTACGTAAATGTATGCAGATTGTCTTCCAACAGCAATCAAATATCAGTATATGTATAATATGTTGTTGGAAATATTTGTAAAGATAATTTGGTGTTGAATGTTTATTACATTAGGCTCGTTCATTGAAAATTTATGCTGAAATTACAAATAACATAATAATGTGAAGCGTATTTTTAAAAAATCCTAAAGAATATTTTTTATTATAAAAAAGATTTTTCAGTAAATATTATCTTCTGTACACACAAAATTCACTAAATCAAAAATATAAATTTTTACAAAATAACCTTAATTTTGTCTAAAAATTAAAATTTTTACTAAAAATTCATACTTTGCAAAAGTCTCATTTTTTACAAATTAATTATAATTTTCTTAAAAAAAATAACAAAAATTTTTATTAAAAATCAAAATTTGTACAAAATTAATATATTTAATCAAAATTCAGTTTTTCATTAAAAATTTAAAATTTTACCAAAATTTAGTATTTTATTAACTAAAGATAAATTTTGTTAAAAACATAATAAAAATAATAATAATTAATAATAATAATAACAATAATAATATCATATAATAATATCATAATAACATACGCTCAGTTTGTTCTTTCAATTTATTGCCAAAATTCAGAACAAAATTTCGGTAAACGAAAACTCAGTAAAACCTTTTATGTAAACGAACGTACTTACATATTGCTCATTATATCGGTAAAATTTTACTATAGAATAGCACACAGAAAAAATTGTGGCTAAAATATTTTCGAATAAATCATTATTCGGCTTTAAATAAAATTTTATAAAATAAAATATTTGGTTTTAACACTATGTTTTATTGGTTGTAAATAATTTTAAAAGAAGACACAATTCTAGAAGAATAATAAAAATGCGGAAAACAAAAACATATAATCCAATATTTGAAGCATATTGGCGTTATTTTCTCACCTATTTTCCTAATAATGATTGAAATTTATTTATCTTTCAGATGATTCAGAAACACTTAAAGATGACAAAATGTATTTTAAGTGATAAAATAATTATATGTAAATATCTAATAAGGTTTACCTTGTTTTATAATGAAGCGTATTTCAGCTAAGTCATTCTGAATGAAACGAAAGAAATAATATTTAAAAACAGAAATATCTGGGCTATATAGAAGGTGTTATAAAGATTCCCATCTAAATTGTAAATAGGTAATAGAAAATTATGGTTTCGTATCCAATAGCATATTGAAACCACTTTTTTTTTCAATTCTCCTTTCAAGTGGATCGATTTTGTTCGGTACAGATTTCTCATGATCATTATACCTAGTATTAGATGGTACTTTGCTCACGCCAAATGTAATGGATATTTGGATTTTGGGCTGATTTTCCTTCCGCTTCCGATTATCATAATAAATTCACCTTTTACCGCCCGTTGCAGTACCATATAAAAAAGAAACCGAATCGCCATAAGCTGGCTAGTTTCAGAGTCCCTAACTAAAGGAAAGATTTTACAGCAACATCTCCTTTCTTTTCATTAATTTTACACCATATTTATACAAATATTTTACAACATAACACTAATAATTTGTAAAATTAGATTATGTTTCACAATTTATTTCTTTAAGTTGAAATATTTAAAAAAATTTTAAAAAGTTTGTAATATTAGTCAAAATAATTTTTATCAAACATTTTATTGATTCATCAATAAATATTGTTTGAATATCTACTAAAAACTAAATATTATTTAAATGTTTTACTTAAAAATTATTGAACCTTATGACGATTTTCAAATATTTAAATTTATAAATAGTAAAAATGTTTTAATAAGAAAAAAAGAATTAGAGTATTTTATTTTACGAATTCAAAGATAGGTTAGATTTTTGCAAAAAATATAATTGAGTTTATGAATTAAGTAATAGAATATGAAATTTCATTTTTTCTGTACACTTAATGGCAAAATTTGTTAAAGAATTTTATATACATAACGATAAATTTATGTTGTTAAAATGTTTCAGAATTTGTGGAATTTAGTAAAATAAAACTTGTGACCATAATGTCGAAATAAATAAATTTTGCCCATAAAGTCCACATTTCTACAGATTTGAAGAAAGCCGTTGGCAAACTCTTTGAAATATATTAGAGTTTCAGAAACTGCATTCTTAAGTTGAATTCCGCAGAGTCTGTATTTAGTCCTATTGGGTGTTTGGGCTTGTTTTTATTTCTAAATTCATCTCTGCGAAGATACCTTTCAGAAAAATATAAAATAATTACATGTTCTTAAAAAAAATTATTTTAGAACGAAAAAAAAGAGTATAGACTCATTTTCGGTAAAATAAAACACACAAAAAATAGTCATTTTTGGAGTTTTCAATTTCAAAATCTTTTATTTTTGGACTCAGAAGCTATATAGACTTAAAGTTTCTTTTCTTTTATTCGATAGGTAATTTCGTTATTTAAATTATTGGATAAACACTTTACAAAATCGAACAAAAGTAGTGGGCTATATATTAAAAAATTTGGATTAAGATTTTGTAAAATTGAATTAGTTGAAATTTCAAGTACAAATAAATTCAAAACTAAAAATGGCATATGAAATCATGTTTTTATAACCACCACCACTAGTAGTGAAAGAGCTTATAATAAATTGTCATTCCATGTGTAACAGCAAGAAATAATCATTTAAGTTTGGTATTTAAAATCAGCAAAATCGGTTTAGTAGAATAAAACTCTAAGACGCACTAAAATTTTATAATTTAATTGATAAATTTTTAATTTTAATTGATCCAGAATAACTACCTCTGTTCTCTTCATTATATAATTATAATAATTGTAAACACAACCAGCCATTTAGAAGTAACACATTTATTAAAAAAAAAAATCGATTCTATCCCACTGTATGTTATATTGAAATAAATTACATTTATTATTATTCATGATGATTTATGCTATAATATTCAAAGATATAATAAAAATGAAATTTCTTTCTTTAATAAATCTGACTTAATTTCAACGTCGTGTTAAAATAATTTAAAAAAAAATCATATAAGTTCAAGTAATTTATTCTTGTCATACTGTATGTCATGAAATTGTTTTTACAATGAATAAAAAATTATTATTATTATTACAAAATTCTCAAATGTTTTATAACATTACACATTTTTTTCTTACATTTTATTTTATGTATATTTCTTTAACGGGTTTAACCAAAAAAAGTGTTCCTTATAATTTTGGTTACGAAAGTACAATAACAGAAATACTTTTGATCTATCTGTCATGAAATTATTTTTACGTATGCGCTTTTGTTGCTATTTGAAACAATTCTTGGAACCTTGAAATGTATTTATAATCCTCTTGTAATCACGTAATACAATAAATTTCGTTCTAGTCTATAATATATATCACCAATGATTCTCAAATTACATATTAAGTATGTCAAGTGAAAGAAATGCAAAGGATAAATCATTTTTGGGATTATTATAACCCCCAAAACGGAAAAAGTGTCAAAGATGTTGCATAAATACATTTATTATTAAGGCAAATAATTAATATCATATTAAATCGCTCCAAAAATGATGAAACTTTGGAGCTTAAATCTGTACACAGAGAAAAAACATGGTTACGGCATTATCACTACAACAATATTATGTTTATCATTGTTGATTTTCATTAATTTTAATAATACTGTCTTCATGATAATAATGTTTTTGTTTAAGTTTTATCATTTAATGTTTACATTCAATAAAAATTTTATATTTAAGAGTATTTTTACCAGAAACAAAATTTTATTAATATGAAGAATATCATTATTTCTACTACCATTAAATATTATTAATCTTTTTCCTTATTCTTAAACCGTATTTTGTTTTCAAACCATATTAATATTATTATTCCCTTAACAATAAAATATTTCAAATAGATATATGTAATACGTATACTTTTTACAAATATATTTGAAAAATTTAAAACTTCTTTATATTTAAATTTATTTTGTTTTAATGATTGGTTTTCAACTTCATTATAATTCTTATTTAGTTTACATATGAAATAATTTAGTTAATAAAAATATCTTTGTATATTATTTTGTTCAATATATAATGAATCACATAAAAAATAATGAAAAAAAAAATAATATTTCATTATAATAATAGCTTAATAATTTAATCAGAAATTTTCATCATTTATGATAGAACCGAATTATAACATGATACAACTTTTTAATAAAATATTCAATAATCAAATCATAATACGATTAGTTAGTTAGATCATTAGATCATTTGATTATAATTATCATATTTATTATTATTTATGATCATACAGTTGCTCTTAGATTATGGTCATCACAACCATATTTTTTCTCTGCGTATAATAGTAGCCGTATGCATCAAATATTCGGTAGAGTTGAACTTAGAAAAATAAAGAACACTTTGTAAATATCCAAAAGGACTCCAGGAAGAGTATGTCAATCTTGTCTTTCAAGAAACAATAAGAAAAACACTGAACGAATACAAACACAGGCTAAAAGCTACTAGAAAAGAAACACTCTTGTTGGGGGAAAATGTTGAAAAATTATTGTCATACGTTATAATCCTTCCCGACCTGCCTAAAAATTTTAGGGGTGAATTTATATTTTGTGGGAATGCTAAAATTATGTTGTAGAATAATTTAATCCAGACAAAGTATGGCGGAAACCTTACAAAGACTCAAAAAAAAGTTATATTCATACATTCATATTTAAAAGATATTCTTAAATACATACACACACAAACGTATTTTGTATTTGTATTTTTTTCAAAGTAGTTGGAAATTCGGTATTTTTATAAATAGCATAGATGTCCTAAAATATTTGAAGATTCTTAAAGATCGTTTAGTAAAAAGTGATAATAAATCTGAGCTTATGAAGGACAACAAGCCAAAATTCAAGTTATAACTCTAAGCACATAGGGTGATAATCCGGCTATTGTTTAACTATAAAGAGTATTGAATATCCAAGTAAAGAGTCCAAGTTTCAATACCACAATAAATTTGTGCCTATATAGGAAGAAAAAAGTGGCTAAGTGGTATCAGAAGACTATAATTATTGACTATGACATTAATTTATTAATTTGTTTGTTGAAAAAGTTTCCCCAAGCAGTTATACATACCAGATGTTGCCATATTAAATTTTAAATCCCGCAGTTTTATGATTTCCTTTTTTCGTTCATAAATATAAAAAGAATTTCTTGATATGAAAATGTTTGTGTTCTTTAGTTTTTGGTCTTTTTTTAATTGTTAAAATCTTTATGTGTTATTTTTCTTTGTGTTGTATATTAATAAATATATTAATTAACATATTCGTATTAAAAAATATTACATTAGCTGAAAATTATATACCTTTTTAAAGCCAATGTAAAAACAATTACTTGACATACTGTGCATACATATTTACTAAAGCTTTCTCATTCATTCAAACATTCTTTAACGCAACATACAAAAACAACATCATCGTGCAACACTGAACAAATATAAATTAAATAATTGTTGTTGCTGTTGTTATTGTTTTCTATATATGTATAGTACCTATGTATGTATGTATGTATGTATGTATGTATGTATGTATGCACTTATGGGAAAGCGTGTGATTGTTGAAAGCAAATGTCGCACAGCAGCAATTGTTGGAAATGAATGTAGAAAGTGGAAACGATTGACTGACTGGACCATAGCAATTTACTTTTTTTTTATTACAATTCCTTTTTTTCTTTTTCTTTCATTTTTTTGCTGGCTTTTCCTTGGTATTTTCTTTGGTTGTGTTGTTTTTTTTTTTTTTTTTGTTTATTTTCTGCAGCTTTTTTTTGCTGTTGGAGTATAAGAAAAAAATGTTTTGAAAGCTTTTTTACACTCCATTTACATTTAATTGGAAATGGTATTACTTAAGTATGATTACTTATATGTATTTGAAAATATTTTTTTCTATGATATTTCTCTTTATATTGTAGGATAAATTGTATTTATTTTAAGTACATGTATGTATTTGTGTACGTATGTATGTATGTGTGTTAAAGTAATTACATATAATATGTTAAAATTAAATTGTTGTGAAATTTATCAAGAGATATTATACTTAAAACTGTAGATATATGACTTATAAGAAATTCAATAATGATAAAAATTTAAACTTACTAAATGTTTAAATCGTTATTTATTTCCACTAAGGGCCGACCTTAAAATTGTCCCTAAATATATGAAATTATATTGATTTTTTTGATTTTTTTTTTTCTTTAATCAAACAAAGTAGTACAATATCTGGAATGCTGATAAAAATAAACAGTTACCTTGGAGATGATTTATAATATCTACAAGACATTTTCTTTCAGTTATGTGTACACTGAGACAAATAACGATCACATACGTGTACAAAAGAATAATATTCGGTGTCAATAGTGTATCAACTCTATATGTGTTTAAACTGTACACTGCATTTGAACATCGTAATTTGTCAATATAACCATAACCGTTGTGGGTTTTGCATCGAGATTTTTTCCTCAGTGTACATGTGGACAAGTTTAAAGCTTTTAAAATATTTTGATATTTTTTCCCCAAACATAAATTTCATAAACAAAATAATCCCTTTTTATTTTTGACCAGTCGCAGTAAATCTTTGTTATTTTAATAATACTAGCTGACTATAAATAATATATTTTAATAATAAATATAAGAAATATAACTTGTTATTTTAGAGAAATGAATATTTTATAAAAAGATGGTCTTTACAAAAATATATGGAATTTTTTGTATAATTTAATTTTATTTATATTATGCCATAAAAGAAAAATTATAATTTTTAGTTTTAGGAAAAGTATTTCTGTATCCTACTTTTGCACAAGCAATACACATTTTAAATTTAAATTAAAACAGCGAAAGGCAAAAAAAGTAAATAAGTAAAGAAATAATAACTAAAACTTAATAGTTCTTTAATAATTGTGCCACATTTTTCATTCTTGCCTAAAATTACTCTTAAGGTAATAAAAAATTTTACCTATCATGAATTTCACGAAAGAATATATAAAAAGGTACACTTTTTGACCTCTTTCAATTTTCTTCATATTCACTAAATATGTTCGCTGTGGAGGTAATAAATATTTAACTTTTGTTAAACAAAAAATTTAAAAAATCGTAATTTTCTCTGCGGTTTGAAATTATTAAAAAATTAAAAAATCTAAAAAGTAAGTTAATTTAAAATATCATAATTTCCAAATTTCTTATCGGATTTTCGTTATATATTTATCATTTTTTATAATAACTTTTTTAAATAATTTTATTATTTAAGTAAATGAATTTTAAACCCAAATGCATTTTTCAGATGCATTTTTGAAATTGTTCTCCCCCTACTGTTTTTGATTATTTTGTTTCATATTAAACAGTGATTTATTGCATCAATTTAGAATTTTTTATGACGGCAATATTTACTATTTTTAATAATTTTTAGAAAAAAAAAAATACTAATGCTTTTTTTCATAAAAAATGTACTTTTTTAAATATCTTAGTTCTTTGTACGTTTTACGCAAAAAGTGTATAACTTAAAATATGTGAAACTGCATGCGTAAATAACAGATTCAATAATTTAAAAAATGTTTTAACGCTATTTATATTTACTTTAAGTTAGAAGCATAAATGCATTTGGAATTTTTTTACCTGGATTTTTTTCAGAATTTCTTCAAAAAAAAAAAAAAAAATTTGCTAAAAAGATATTTTACTAAAATTTTACGGTTATACTAATTATTCATATATAACTTTATTTCTTTTGTTTTCCAAATTTTTTAATTTTTTATGTTTTTAGTTCAAAACACAAAAATATTAGAATAAAAATGTTTTTTCATGAGAATATTTTTTGATGCTTTTAGACAAAACTATTAAAAATACTGTAGCTTCTCGTCTCAAAAAAAACTTAAACTGAATTTTTAAGTAAATATATCTTGGTTTAAGCTTATTTAAGAAGATTGAAAACCGAAGGGGGAGAGAGTTTTCAAAAATGCATTAAGAAAATGCATTTGCATTAGAAATGCATTTTTTTAAATTAATTTATTTTTCTAACTTTGATATTAGAAGAGGATTTAATTACCTTTTCAATGACTTTTAAATCAATAAAATCCGACATAAGCTTCAAAAGATCTGTTTAATTAAAATAACATACAAAATAAAATATTGTGATTTTTACTAATTGAAAGATATGAAAAAAATTGTAAGTTTTTTGAAATTTCAAGAAATTAAAATAGATACATCAATGCAGTCTTATAATATCTTTGGATTTTATCTATGGTATTTTCATATGTGATGTTTCATGGAATTCATGATGTTTTATCTTTATATATTAACCCATATTTATTACCCACTGTTTATATATCCTTGCCTAAAATCTAAATATCTCCTGTTCTTTATATCAAATACATCTTAAAGACACTTTTCCTTTAAGAAATACTGAAAACCAGTAGAAAATTATTTAACTATTTCTATTACTATATAATGGCAATTTTACAATTGAACACTTATGTATGTTGTCTGCAGAAGAAGGTTTGGAGTATTGTATAGCTGAAAGAAAAAATAGTTACGGTCGAAAGAATTTTGCCATAGAAAATGAATTTTGTATAAACAATGAATTAAAAGGAGATGAAAAAAATGAAATAAAATAAAATTTTCTTTCAAAATACCTTAGATAACGTAAATTTAAAGATGCTTTAAAGCCTTCAAAGATACTAAGGTTTTTATACTAAAAATTAATATATTTAATTTGATGGTATTGGATATTACCTATACATAAATAAAAGGAAGTAAAATTTAACTAACATTTATTTATTCTAAAAATTTTCCCTCTTCATAATTTACATAAATAAAAATATGTAAGATATTATGGAAATTTACATGCAAAAAAGATAGCAGCTCTTTAGTTAGTACACATTCGCGTGTTATGTATAGCTCTGTATGTATTTGACCTTTATCTCAATATTACTTAATACAAATTAAAAAATAACAATTATGCCATTATATAAAAACCTTAAAACATATTTATTTTATAAAAAGTAAATTAAAAAATTCCTAATTCAATAAGTGCTCTCCTGTTCTTTAATTAGAAAAACCAATACAAGTTCTTATTGTACATAGGGCTTTTTGGCTAATGATTTATATTAAAGAAATGTTTTCAAAGGAAATTTTACTTTATTAGAGATACATTGCTTGTAATATTCTATGTAAAACAAGTAACAAAGTTTTGGCAGACAGTGTAATACCATTTAAAAACTCCATTATGTATGTGCGTCGAACTGATTTTCGGTATTTTCGAAAATGGGCGTTACGCAGTGAGGCATAAGCAAAATTTTTGGTAATAAATCTGTATCTCCTAAATTACTGGTCGGATTGAATTGAAATGTATGAAAGAGTTATAAAGGAGGACCTAGGCTTTCGGAAAAAGTATCGTATAGTGATAACACGAGATAACCTACTGGTTGTTAAAGTTGACTATCTCGAGTATATAAAAGTTTCAAAAAATTTTAGTTTTTACAAATCAAGTCCAATTTCAGAGTATTTTATATTTCTGTAAAATGCTTGTTAAGTTATCTCTTACAGTTAAAAAGATATTTAGGCTTGAATTTTTAATTTTTGATTTTTTGCTTCGATTTTAAAAATATTCTGTAATTTGTAATATACTCAAAAATAATATACTTAAACAAGCTTTTGTTTATCTCAATTCACTTATATATGTATCTCATTGTGATTTTCGTTATATAGTAGGCCAAATGAAAAATGTTTGGTAATAAATCTATATATCCTAAATTATTGATCGGATTGAATTGAAATATTTAGAAGAGTTATAGAGTATGACTTAAGCTTTCAGAAAGGTATCATGCAGTAACAATGTGATAAGCTACAGGTTGTAAAAGTTGACTACGTCGAGTATGCAAAAGTTTCAAAAAGTTGTAGTTTTTACAAATCAAGTCCGATTTCAAAGATTTTATCTCAATTCGCTTAGACGTGAAAAATGTTCAAAGTCGGCACTCTGAAATTAGTATGAAAAATAGCAATTTTTTGCAAAAATTATTATTATTTTTTGCAAAAAGTATTATTTTTTGGCCGAGCGCAAAGCAATTTAATATCAAATCGTTCTATATTTATTTTGTGATTAAATGTCGTTAATAAATTAAAAAAAAAAAAAAACTCGAGCAACATTTGAAGCTTTTGTTAATGCACCATTTTCGATCAATGCTGGATGTAGGGAGCAGACTTAAATCAACTTAAAATATTTGTTAACCTTTTATGAAGCCCTGTCTTTTAAAATATGTAAAGAAGAAAATTTAAATAAAGACTGAGAAAATAGTGAAAGAATATTTTTGTACAAAATAACCATTTTTCATACTAATTTCAAAGTGCCGACTTTGAACATGAATTGAGATAGTAAAAAAATTTTATTAGCATTTTTTTCGTAATATATTAGAATTTGCAGAATATTAAAAAATGTTCCCTTATGTATCTCAGGACTTATTACCGAAAAACTAAATAAAGTCGGGACGAAAAAACAAAAAATCAAAATTTAGGCATAAATATCTTTTTAACTATAACTTAGGTGAGTAAACTTATTTTTTCTTTATCTTGCCAAGCGCTTTACAGAAATATAAAAAACTTAGAAAACGGTAGTCAATTTTGACACCCTGTAGCTTATTTCGTATTATCACAGGCTGACTACAAGATAATTTTTCCTCCTCTACAACTCTTTCATATATTTTGATCTGGGCAGTAGTTTAGGATACACAGATTTTTTACCAAAAGTTTTGCATTTGGCCCGACAATGCGTCATAATTAAAGTATCCAAAAAAAAAAACGAGTTTTTTTTGAAAAATATTGAATTTTGATGTACAGAATTTTAAAAATAAAGCTTTTTGTTTCACGTTACAACTTTTGAGAAATTATTATTTTTATTTGTATTTGAAACGGACATTGTTTTCATTTCTTTTATTTAATTACCTATCTTTCATATTTAAATCCTAATCCTGGTATTTAAATATTTCCTTAAACAGGGATAGTTGCTACATCGTATATGAACTTTTGATGTATTTTTAAACAATTTTGAGATATATCAACAACTTTATCCTTTTTCGAATTAAATTTGAATAGATTCTAATTTATTTTTCGATAATTCAAATAATCCGATTAATTTTGCATAACAAAGAAAATTTTTAAAATACTAAAAATAACTTCTATTTATTTTCTATTATTTACCTTCTATTATATTAACTTTACACAATACAAAAAAAGTAGCTTGAAATTGATTAGCACTTGTAGAATATTTTTTTCCAACTCGTTATGTCGGGAGTAAAATACGTTCTTTATTTCTTATATAAAATATCTAATGTAAACCTTTTCTCATTCGTTATACTAGATTTTCGTTATATCGATATATTTTATACCGAGCTTTGATTGTATGTTTTTCCTAAATACAATAAAATTTATTTTGTGAACACGGAAAAACTAGAACATTAAATACTGGTTTGAAAAATTATACCAATAATTTTAAGTCCTAACTTTTTCGTGCGCACTTGATAATTTGTTAATTTCAACAATTTAAAGAGAATTTTCCAAGTTAAATAAGATACCTGTCATTTTTATTGCATTTAGCAAGTTACTTTTATTTATGCAATTTTTATTATTTTTTTCCTTTTGCGGACTCTTATTTAGATAAAATAACATATAATGTTATATAAAATGCTGTTTTAAAAAAGACCGGTTAACCACGTTTAAAAAACCGGTTACAAATAAACCAGAAATTTAGCAAAAAACCCAAACCGACGTCGTTTGTAAAAATCCGGAAACTGGTTAACAGGTTTGTTTATAATGTTTACATGGACTGACGGCCAGACGTCTAGACGAACAGATATGTGGATATCGTTAATGCGACTCAAAAAGTGATTTTAGTTCGAACAGTATATTTTAGCGTGGTGATCCGACAATTTTTTGCTATTGTTTGGTCTTGCAAATGTATTGTAAGAGAAATCAGCGTCAAACAAAATTCGATAAAATATCAGCTATGATTAATAATAAGTAAAAAATCGTTTCCCATTAGAAAAGGGAAATTAGGAAATATTTCATATAGTGGTTACCTCATTTTGGTCAAATATGAAACTACCTTAAGTGACCAAGTGATAATGGGATTATACAGAAGATCTCTTAAAAATCCCAGACTTGCTATTAGAGATTCGAAGAGAAAATAGTGGAAATCACTATGCGATAGAAATATGATAAATAAAATGGAAAAAAATGTTGTCAGTGTAGGCTTTTTAAAGCTAAATTTAGCAATTTTGTTTTGTATTTTAGCTTCTAGCTTTTCTTTAACCTTTTCTGAATATTGGGCTTCAACCGCGGCTCAACAACCAACTAAATCAAATGAATTCATACATTATTTTAGATCTCTTCACGGACCCCCTAAAACGTTACTAAGGACTTCTATTTGGAATCCTCTGGACTAGATTATAGATCAATTAAATCGTTAGTAAAATTGACTATAAATAAAACTTCAATTAAGTCGTTCGGAATCTTGAAGTACAGACTATTTTTATTAACAAAATTGCAAAGAATTTGTGCTTTATAATGGAAGTAAATGTAGATTAAAAACACTATTAACACAAAAATTCTTCCGCCAAAATTATTAAATATATCTCTGTCTTATAACAATTCTTATATTTTCTTTTTAAATTTTCTTTAAGACGTTTGTTCACATAAAGAGAGAAAAACTAATTAGATACAATAACGATTATTATATACTTTATATTAAATTTTAAATAAAAATATTTCTTCATCATCCAGCTGAGCGCATTTAATAATATTTTTTTTCTCACAGTAATGAACATGAAAAATAAAAAAAGGAAATATAAGAATTTTTCTTTTTTTTTTTTTGAATAAACATCACCAGAACTGACGGTGTGTGGCAAATTACTTTTCACTAAGTTTTTCCTTTTCATTTTTTTTGTATACAATTATTTTTTATTTTTCATATAATTTTTTTATTTTTTACTTTACTTTTTATATATTTATATACAAAATGGCACTTGCATTTGAATAAAGTGAAAAAAAAAAAAAAATTTTCAACAGTTTTAGTCAAATTGTGTGTTATCCTTGGAAGCAACAACAACAGCAATAACAACGAATATTGTTAAACAAATAAAAGAAATTCTTGTTAAAGAAAGAAAATTTTAAAGGAAAAGTAAAAAACTACGATATTAGTATAAACTGATAATTTTAAAAATAAACATTACAAAAATTTAATTTTTGATTCCATTAAATATTATTTGAGGCGAATGGTTAGATTTTGCTGTAACACCATGTTTACTTCTCCACTTTTTAATCAATTAAATTAAAAAAAGCAAATCAGAATGTTGGCCGAATCTATATACCACTCAACCAAAAAAGATTAGTAAATATGGAAAAAAGGGAGTAAAATTGAAGAAAAGTAGGTTAAATATAATCCAACAAATTCATTCAATAGAAATTTTTGTTAATTTTTCGTAAATCAGTTAAATTGAATAAAAATCTTCAATACGACTAATTGATTTAGTTAATTAAAAAGAAGTTAATTTGACAAATTTTTTTTTATCAAATTAAATAAAATATTATTCAAATTAACTAAAAATTTTCTTCATATTGAAGAATTTTCATTAAATTTAACTACTCTATTTTATTTAATTCTGCTAAATTTTAGTTAAAGTAAATTTGTTTATGTATTAAAACATTTTTCAAATCTTTATAAATATAGTTTTCATATATATACATATGTATATTCGATAATGTCAAGTAAAAACTAAATAATTAATAAAATTATAAGACATGTGTGTACATATATTTTTTAATATTATCAAAAACCACAATTGTATTTATTTAATAATCTCAACATAAATTAAATCTTTAAAAAACTGACTTTGAATTTTCTTCAATTTTATTTAGTGAATTTGAAGATATTTATTCAAATTGAAGAATCTTATTCAATTTGAGTAAAATGAATTAGTTAATTTTCTCAAAATTTCTTAAAATTTATATGTATTTATTCATTTTAATTAATTTTAGTCAAAATGAAGAATTTTTTTGAAATTAACTAAAATATATTAATTAATTTTTAAATTTAACAAAAAAATTAGTTAAACTAATAGATAATTTATTAAAATTAACTTCTTAAATAAAATTAAATAAAAATATGTGCTGCTGTACCTACGAAGAGTTACTTACAATTTAACTAAATTTTCTTTAGTTTAATAGATTTTTCGTTAATGTTTCAACGAAATTTTATTCAAATCAATAAATTTTACAAAAAAATACTTTGACAAAAATTTTTTAGTCGATTTGAAGAAAATTTGAAGATTTAAAGAAAAATTATATTGATTTGAAGAAAAAATGAGTTAATTTAAGTATTTTTTTTCGTTAAAATTCTATGAAAAATTTTCGTCAATATTATCTACGAGATTTGGTTAAGTATATGAAATCTTAATGGTAACGTTGGCGAATTCATTTTTGGTTTCAGAGTTTACATTAGAACTATAAAATTTTACAATTGAAATAAAATAAAATTGAAGAAAATTTCGTCAATGTTTCACCGTATATAGAAGGTGGGCGAATCACGTCTATTATTATTTTCACATTTTCTATCAGTCCTCGAATTATCTGTACAAAATTTCGTTGTCATATATTCTTTTGCTTAAGAGATATCAACCGATAAGTATGAACTGAAGTTACAACTATAACGGACCTACTGAGTTTCTAGTATTTATCCCATAACATTTTTGGTTTATTAATAGACGGTAATATGGGCGGGTTGCAACCATTTTTTGTTTCCGAGTTTACATTGGTCTTTAAACTATTTGTACAAAATTTCGTTGATGTTTCACCTTGGCGGTAAAGTGGTCGGGTCACGACCATTTTTAGTTTCCGAATTTATATCGATCCTCGATATAAAGTTTAGGAGATATCAGCCGAAAAATATGAACTGAAGTTACAACGGACACCCTGTGTTCCTAATACTTGGCCCATAACTTTTTGTTTATCAACATATTTTGCCCATTTGTAATATCAAACAAAGATAAATGTTTGAGCCCTATCCTGCTTTAAACACACTGACGGGCGGACATAGCTAGATCGACTCGGAATTATACCAGGACCCAGAATATATATACTTTATGGTTTGTCAGGTGATTTTTTCGACATGTTACACACGGAATGACAAACCCAATATACCCCCCATCTTTTTGATGATAGGTATAAAAACTACTTAGAAGAAAGGGACCGTTTACATCAGTATTTTTGAAGTATAACTGGTTTTTTGTTGACACTTTGTAGAACACCAATACAATATTTCATTATCAGAACATTTATCTCTCCACATATACAAGTTTTGTGTGAATTCAACACACTTGTGAGAGAGACAAACAGCACAGAATAAATAAAACTTTCTTTAAAAATGTAAGGAAAATTACAATCGCGACATATGTTTTCACTAGCACATAATATGTTTCTTATTTTTTCACGCACATTTTAGCTTCCGTATATTTTTGACATTCCTTTTCTGTTTGTTGAAATCTAAATTGAATGTGTAGATTTCCTACTTTTGGTATTGAAAAGAAAACAGAACTAAAACAATTTTAAATTATTTTCATATTCATCAACAATAAGCTAAAAAATATAATTATAAATATACACTGCCTGCTACTTTAATAAGGAATCACATTTTTTTTAACTTTAATTAAGT
The DNA here is from genome assembly GCA_932274085.1 of Protocalliphora azurea. Taxonomy (NCBI): domain Eukaryota; kingdom Metazoa; phylum Arthropoda; class Insecta; order Diptera; family Calliphoridae; genus Protocalliphora; species Protocalliphora azurea. The sequence goes on from OW026522.1 coordinate 124,345,729, forward strand.
ATATCTCCTAAACTAAAGTTCGGAAAAAAATAATTTTTTACGCAACCAAATTTCAAAGTGTTGGCTTTTGTTTCCTGAAGAAATCAAAAATATATATATTTTGTTATACTAAAATTATGTGTTTATTTAAAGACATGTATTTCTGTGATACTTTTTCGTATCTCACTTGAATAAGGAATTATTCTAATATTAATCAGGAAGGCTATGATTTGAATTTCTTTCAATATAAACGGCTAGAGAATTTTTAATTTAATAGTTTTTAAATAGTTTTTATTCAAAATGGGACGTGGTAAGGCTCTTAATAACTCTGAAAAAGAAAAAAATTCTGATTGTGAAATCTCGGGGTCAGAATTCGGTCCAAATAGCCAAAAAAATTAATAGAGGAAAGATAGTTGTGTACAATTATTTAAATAACGTGAAAAGATATAAAAAAACATGAAAGGGCGGAAGAAAATGGCAAGAACTCCAAAAGAAAGACGAAAAATTCTTAGAATTGCTATGTCGGTATCAAAAATACGTGAAAAAGTGGAGTCAGTACCAATCTAAGAACAGTGCACCGTATTTTAAAGTCGTGCCCATACATAGTCCGACGAAAACTGCAAAAAAAACCACCACTTAATGAAAAACGCAAATCACAACGTCTACAGTTTGCCAAAAATACAATGACGTGGTCCGACAAATGGTTTAAAGTTGTATTTTCCGATGAAAAAAAGTTTAATATTCATGGTCCCGACGGGTGTAACTATTACTTCCATGACCTAAATAAGCAGGAATTATTTCTGAGCCGCAGACACAGCCGAGAGGGGGGAATAATGGTATGGGGTGCCATTTCGTATTACGGTACCATAGAATTGGTTTTTGTATCCAACAAAATGACTGCAATGACTTACAGAAACATTCTGGAGGAAGCATTTCCAAACCAACGTACCAACGCGGCAACGCTCCTATTCATATCGCCAGAGCAGTAGAACAATGGATTAATCAACAAGGTGTTCAACTTTTGGATTGGCACCTATATTCACCAGACCTAAATCCAATGGAAAATGTCTGGGGTTGGTTTGCAAGAAAAGTTTTTGAAGGAATAAAACAATTTGAAGCGATAGAATCCTTAAAGGGTGCAATAACGAAAGCATGGAGTTCAATTAAGCTAAATTACTTAGAGTCGATACCAAATCACATTTTTGAGGTTATTTCTAAAAATGGTGGCAGCACTCATTACTAATTGAACGCTAGAAGATAACAACTTACATTTTTATAACCTAAAATTTAAAAATAAATTACAGCTTGCTTAGTTTTAAAATAATCCTTATTCAAGTGACACACGAAAAAGTACCACATGTCTTTAAATAAATGCATAACTTTAGTATAACAAAATATGTATATTTTTTATTTCTTCAGGAAACTAAAGCCAACACTTTGAAATTTGGTTGCGCAAAAATTATTTTTTCTGAACTTTAGTTTAGGAGATATACTTAATTAAAATTAAAAAAATGTGATTCCTTATTCAAGTGGCAGGCAGTGTATCTGTGTATATAAATTGCATTGAAAGATGAAAACTTATTAAAATTTGCGAATATAATTGTGATAAATTATATTTAATCATTTTTGAATACTTTTTTATGCAATGGTGTGTGCCTCTGATGTCTGGTGAAAGTGTTTTCAGTACAAATACATATAAAAAAAAACTTTACTAACACAATCTTAAAGTTAGGTTTTTTGACAACAGAATTAGGTTTTTTGACAGGCTTTCCATTCAGTTTTAAACTTAAATTTTTGTATTTTAAAATAAATTTTTCGTTTTGACGTTTTTTTCTTTTTTTTAATTTTCGTACGTAAAGATGTCATCCAAATGTATAAATCAGAGTTTTACACGATAAAAAACCAATTGAATAACTGTTTTTAATTTATTTAACTACTTAAATAATTTATATGAAAAAAAACTTAAAGGGGGACATAAGGAGGTATTGAATTATAACTTCTGCATGTTTATTTGAAACAGAAGTGTCAAGTTTGAACAAAAATTATTTTGTTTTTTCAACCATTTATTTATAAATTTATTAAATATCACAAAAGAATTAGAATGAATCTTTTATCAGAATTCTTTAAAACGTGTATATTTAAATAAATACCTAAATAATAAAAATTCTCCGACAGAATGAGTTCTAACTAATACATATTATGAGCTGGACCTTGCCAGACTTATATCTTTCTAATGTGATAACTGTGAAGTGTGAATGACAAAGTGGTAAATTATTTGCATTTAGAATTCTTTAGAATGTAGAAGTGATTTTCATTAACTTATTTCAAATTTTTAGGGAATTTTAACGAAAAATATTCTTAGAATTTTTAATCCAAAAGTGTTAAACAGCTGACTTGTGTTTAAATTTGTAAAATAAGTATTTCTTCATAAAAAATGTTTGTTCACGTTTTTTTTTTCTATTTGTAATACTAAGAAAATATACGTGAGATTATTCTATAGAATATTAGAAACTGAAATAATATTTAGATTTAAAATCATTTGGTTTAAAATTTATTTATACGTTTACATAACTAATAAGGGAAGTTACCTCAGCTTAATAAAATAATAAATATATATTCCTTCTTAATATTATATCCTTATTTACACTTATTTTATATTTTACTGTTATACGACACATCTTTCCCTTAGTTATTTATCGCACTTTTACATATATACTAGGGTGGCCCCAAAACAGAAAGTATCGATGAACCCTGTTCTAATAAATCTACTTCATTCTAAAATACCTTTCCTAAAAATTTTCGTCCTGATATTATCCTTTCATGGGCTGGATCAAAATGAGAAAAGGTCCTCTTTTTAGAGTTTTCGGTTTTCTTTTTCGTATTTCTGCTAAACATTTGGTACCGCATTAAAACCTTTGGAACGCGCATTTAATGACATAGCAAACATTTTGGACCAGGTCCAAATGTGCACAAAATTTTGCAATGTTTCACAAAAAATTTGGATATTTGAATTTTTTTCACATAAATATTCCAAAACAAAAATAATATAATCAGTTATTTTGAACGTTTTTTTTTTATATGCTTACAATTATACCAGTTAAGTAACACACAGAGAGCGATTTTTTCTTGTGACTACCCTGCGGAAAATGTATGTCAACTGGTGCAACTGGTCTGATCTATGCTTGGTTACAAAGTATCAGTTGAGCAGCAATTGATACCTAACACTCACCAAACTTCCAGTTGAGAACCAGTTGCTACCACCATGCTCACCCCACTTAACATGCTTGTTAAATACGCAATTAGATACTCGCTCGTAGATGTGTTACAGGCCATGATGGCCTTACCCCACGGTCATCTTAACACCGGGTGAAATACAATGCGCCAACCAACGCCCCTGTGTGCTGTTACATATACAGGTTGCAACAAATACTCGTTTTCTGGCCAATATATCTCCCCTTGCTTAGGGGTCAGAGCTACCCTCTATTAATCACCCTTGTGATCGTGCTTCTGCAAGCAGTCAACATGCAAGGCCCTAACTGACCACGTAACCCCAATAAAGGGCCTCACCAATAACCAGGCAAGGGCCTCAATGCTCCTGGGGCTGCCGGTTCCCGTGCCACCTACTTTTAGGTCCTAGGTAAGACCTCGAACTTTCCTTTTTTCAGCTTTAGAACCCAGGAAATTCTAGGGTATTGACTCCCAATATATTTCCTGTCAATCCTCACAAAAGACAAAGTAGTAATCTTAGGCTTAGAAAGACAGGAATTTTGCCCTACCACGTATTAGTTATACATCAAGGAAAAGGTTTAGTCCGAGAAGACAAGCCGCCGTGGCGGATACTCGCGCGCAATAACAATCTGTGGCTGAGTTATTATCATGTAAGACTATACAACATGAGATAAGCCATAATTAATTTTATAATAAATTATAAAATAAAAATATAAAAATAGAAATTAATATAATATAATGTCTAGAATTAAAAACCGAATTTGAATTATGTGTCCTATTGGGTTAGTTCTGACTCTGCCACTAGGTGGTTAAAAAGTATCAATTTCTCAAGTGACAAGATCAGCTCATACAAAGTGTTAGAACTAGAACCGGTCCCTATCACTTAGAAACCAGTCCCGAGGTAGTTCCTTTATCTCTAGGATCATAACAACAAATTGCTATTTGTGTGTAAGAAATTATAAACAATTACACTTCTTAGCAATACTTTTATAGGTATTTCACTAAAATTTTATTTATTTGTTAATGTTTTTAATAGAATTATATGCTAAATTCACTTAATTCCTTCTACTATAGAAACACTTGTATATGAAGTAAATTATGTTTTGAAAAACTCTAATAAAATACGAATAAATTCGAATTTTTAAAAGCGGAAAAGAACCCGTTTTCGATATAACTGCTAGAGGATTATATTGTTTTATTTTGGTCCTATCTTTTCAATATTTATGTGTAAAAATTCAAATATAAAAAATTTGTACCTGGCTTCAAATTTTTGTTACATCATTAAATGCGCGTCCTTAAGGCCTTTTTGGCGATAGCATATTTTCATATTGATCCTTTGTCAGGAATATGAAAAAATACGAAAAATCTGAAAATGGACCTTTTTTTACTTTTTGACCTAGCTCACGAAAGTATAATGTCAGGATGAAAATTTTGAGAAACGATAATGAAGTAAATTTTCATATGAGCTGTAAACAACAATATTCTATTTTCTCTCCATACAAACTGGGCTATCCTAATATACACTCTTAATAGAATTTCTATGACGAATGATAGTAGAAAAAAGAAAAAAAAGAGATATAGCAAAACATTATGTAAAATAAATAAACAAATTGTTGTGATGTGATTTTTCGCATGACAAACCTAAATAATGGGTATTTATTTTCATTTTCTATTTTGATTTTTAATATAAGTGCAATTTGTAATCTAAGCTATAAAAAAAGCATTTAATAGAAAAATTATTACGTTTACGAAAATGATTTATTATAAACCTGTGAAATTGTATTTTGATTGAATTGACATGTGCTCTTGAACCGTAAATTAAAATATTGCTATGTGTTTTTTTTTTTGTTCCTCCTTAAATTTCAAACATTGATATTGAACTTAAAGGAAATAAACACATTTGATAAATGATAAACAAAATTGAGTTATTAAATGAGAAAAAATAAACGAATAACATTTATCATCAAAAATCAGTGTTGTGTGGATTTTAATAAATATTTCAAAAAAATAAAAAAATAAAAAAATAAATAATACCTAACTTTTGTCATTAATTTTAAACTTTTTCTGATTAATGTATATTTGAGAAATGTGTCAATTTTCTAATCCATCGCATTTTTAAAACCAGAAGTGTTTTTAAGAGTATTTGCAATACACATGAACGTGTTAAGTCATAATAAATAAATTGGATTTTTTGGAAAAGTTCAAAACGTTTAGAGGGTTAGTCATTATTAATTTTTCCAATTTTCAATTCCAATTTTTCGGTTATTTGTTGTTCCAAAAAAAGAAAAAAAAAAAAAAAAAACAAAAATCATCCACCTTATTAATTGCTTGTTGGAATCCAAATGATAATGAAACTTCAAGACTTACACGATCGAACGTGAGTAGTGACTTCAAATTTCGATGTCATTACTATTTCTCAGACCACAACATAACCATTTCTTACCATTGAAATTATACACCAATCCTTGAAAAATTACCAACGAAATTTATATGAAATATATTTATACAAAATTAGATATTGGTGATAATATCTTCGCTTTCCTGTAATTTTCGGATATGGGAACAGTGATCAACTATGTATCCATCAATAAAACAATCATATTCCAAAAGTTTTAATTATTCCAAAATTTTCAATGTGATATCATTTTAAACTGTATAAACTCTACATAAATATTTGTATTAAGAAAATATTTGGCATAAATAACTTTTACGTAAGCAGAAATCATAGTAGTAAATTTTATAGGAATCGGTCCATAATAGAAAATAGGTTGTTTATATATACATATATATAAGTTGTTTCTAAGGACCATGAAAATAACTTACGCTCATCATAACATATTGCTTTTAAATAACTTACGCTCATCATAACATATTGCTTTTAAATAATTCATATGAAAACACTATACATTTTTAATAATTACACTATGTGACAAATTTTGAGTCATAAGATTAATTAAATCACCAAAGGTTTACACAAAGTTAGTTCGAATTTAGATTTTATAGACTTTTTCATTTCAGATCTCTTAGAGCACTTTTTCATTAAGTACACACAGAAAAAAAGTTGGTTGGAAAATGCTAACAGTTTTTAAATTTTTAAATTTGTTAAATGTTCTAATCCAACAGAGTTTCAAAGTGTATAACTCAAAATATATCATTGTGGTTGTAATTCAGTTCCCGCTACAGTTAATAAAGTTTGCTAAATCCACTTAATTTTTTTCCAAATTCATTTTGAAAAAATTAAAAGAGGTAATCAAATAAAAATCGGGGTATAACTAATGTAAATGACTTCATATATAAACTTATCATAAAATTTTGGTTACACCAAAAACTAACGGGTATCCTAACCGAATTTGAAGCAAATTTATTCTTTGACATCTTGAAATAATTAGTAACATTTAGAGTGTGTGCCAAACGGTAGCAAGGTATGTAGGAAAGTATATTTTTGACAATTATGGGGTAAATAAAGTTTGATAAATTTTTACAAATTAATAGAAAATTCTGGCAATAATAAAATAAATAATAAAATATTTTAAAGTGTTTTTTTATTTTAATGTTTATTTTATAAAATTGTTAAAATATTTAAAGTTCATTTTATTTTCTAAAAAGTGTTTTAATTTTGTTAAAGAATTTGTCAAAATTTATAATGGAAGAATGTTGTCAGCAAATTTTTTTTTCCAGAGGAAGATTGAATTTTTCCACAGAATTTTGCTACTGTTTGTCACACACTCTTAAAAGAGAAAAATTGTGTATACTTTTTTATAAATAATAATATAAAAAAATAAAACCAATATTTAAAAAACTGTAAAATCTCCGGTGGAATAATGTCCAATTGTATCTAACGGAGGCATTCTTTTGGAAATTAACTGGATGTAGTTTTTATTGAAATTAATGGAAACGTTTATGTTTTTATTTTATTTGTTTTCCTGAGATTGTCTTAGAGCTCTCCAAGTCTTCTAAAAATGTGATAAATAACTTTTGACTTGATTTGTAATGAAACAATAAAAAAAAGTTTAAATGAAGAAAGTTTTCTACAGGTCAACACATCGCTAATTTGAGAGATGTAGAAGCAAAATGGTTCTTGTGTTCCGATATCCAAAAATATGTGTGAAAATTCAAACCCATTGTCAATTGCTAAGCTGTTAAAAAACTCAATCCCTTAATGTTTTAAAGACCTAAGTGAAGAAGGAAAAACACGAGACTTTATCGTTTTATCGATGTATTTTATTATTATAAAATTGTATTATAATAAAATAAAAAATATATAAAAAGTTAAAGAAATAATCATACATTTTTGTTGTTTTTAATTCACAATAGAGTCATATCTAATTCCAAAACCTTTTACTGAATTATTTGCTCAAATCAGCTGCATGTACCCTATTCAGTAAGCGTAATAAAATTCTGTGATAGTACTTGGAACCGAACAAATTTGGTTGCCACAACGAATCTGTTTACTCTGCGTATGGAAATAACAAACATTTAAAACAATAATTTTCAATTTATTTATGGTTACTTTTTTTTTTATTTATTTATGGTTATGTTGTGTGTAATGCAAAGCTTTTTATTACATATCCCACCACTTTTATGCCCACTTTTCATTATAAGATTGTTTGCAATATTTAAGCAGTTGCATTATTCAACCTTTTTGGGCGATATATAACATATATATGTATATCGACAATTCCATGAAAGAACGCTCGAAAAAGGAATTTTTTTTTACTTGATGTATTTAAATTTCTATAAAAATTTGTATACATAAATTCCATTAAGCTATTTATCAATTCCAATTTTCAAAAGCCAAAAAAAAAAAATCAAAAGTATGTAACTTTAAATATCAAAATAATATAATAATAATAATAATAATTATAATAATAATAATAATAATAATAATAATAACAATAATAAATAAATAAGTAATAATGATTTAAACGGCGTTTGAATTTTGCTTATGTCGGCTTTATACGAATATTTCAAAAAGAAGTAAGATTTTTAAAAAATGCATTTTAAAGCAATTGCATGTTTTACATGAGTTTAAAGTTTTTGATTTTTCAACATATTTGGAAAGTATGAAATCTTTATATTAAAATAAAAATTTTAAATTTTTGGGACAAACAAATCTAATGTTTTTCAAATAAAAATGAAAAAATTATTTAAATATCTATAAAATGGTAAGAATGGTTTTTCTACTATAGGAAAATTTTTTATTCTCCTGTGTGAAATGAAAGCTTTGTAAATTATTGACAAAATTTAAATTTCATTATTAAAGTATTAAAAAAATGTTTGATTATTGAATACGAAGAATTTTAAAGAATCTAATCTGTTTTAAACGTTAATTTTTTTAAAATAATTGCCATTCTTCTAGAAATTTTTATTAAAATGAAATTTTTATATAAAATTTAAAAATTTTAAATTCGTGTTCATTTTTTAAACTTTCCACTTGAACCATGAGCTAGTAAAATTTTATTGTCCTCATAACTATCAAAATTTACGAACCAGCATACTTTTCTATCGTTTCACACAAGTCCATAGTAGTATTATCATTAAATATATCACACATTATATCATCTTATAGGATGTAAAGCAATCTTGTAGAAGTCGCTTTCATTGAAAATTGTAGCCAAAATGAATACGCGTGTATAAGAACACTTTTTTTTTTTTTTTTTTGATTTGTCAACATATTTAGAAAGTATGAAATCTTTACATTAAAATAAAAATTTTAAATTTTTGTGACACACAAATCTAATATGTATAATAAAGTTTTTCAAAAACATGTTCCAACTTTTTCATATAAAAATGAAAAAATTATTTAAATTTTTATAAAATTTAACAAAATAGAGAAAGTATGCAATTTTAAACACTCATATCTCTTAAAGTTATTGACAGAGTCCACTACCTACTTTCTGAGTATTTTAGTAAGCATTTCAAAAATATCCCTTTCATTAAAAAATATTTGCAAAATAAAAATGCAATTTATGGATGTGTTTTTGCTAATTGTGGATTCATTAAATTTTAATTTTTCTTTAAGTGTATTTAGAATTGTTTTGTTTACTATAAATTTTAATATTAAATTATCAAGTACATAAAGGTTAACTATTTTTAATAAATTTTTAAAAAGTAACACAAAACATTTCTTACATAAAATATGTAATTTCTTACATATTTTAAAAATAATAACAGAAAAATAGAATTTTTATATAGAAAAAAAAAAAAAAAAAAAAAAAAATGTGACTAGGTTTTAGAAAAAGCAAAACTGAGCATAGCAGATGTGTGCGTTCCAAAAAAAAAAATTTGGATTTTTATTTTAATGTAAAAATTTTCCACTTTTTAAATATACTTAAAAAATAAAAAAGAAAAATTAAAATAGCATATTCAAAAGTGCATTAAAATTTTTCATGGAATCTTTTTCAATTGTGAAATATTGGAATTTGAAGCTGAATTTGAATGCCGTTTAGATCATTGAATTCCAGAAAATCTTTCCAGAAATATTGTTATTTAAAATTATATACTTTTGAGATTTTTTAGCTTTTTTAGTGAAATAGCGAAATAAACTCGCGAGTTTTTCGGTTTCACTAAACTGAAAACTGAAATCGATATAGATACCCATGCACTATTTATGAAAACCGATAGAAAGAATAGGATATCATATTACGAGAATGCCAAAAACATTTTTGTAAAAAAATGTTTTTTTTGAAAGTTGAAATGAAATTTATCACAACTATCAAGAATTTTTGTAGAGAAAAAATGGTCGTATCATCTAGTTAGTAATTCCTTGAGGGATATACATATGTGCCATGTTTCATTTTAATCTTTTCAGGTCAAGCCAAATAAAGTAAAAAATATTATGGCAAAAATGATCGTAAAAGGACGTGGCATTCAGCCAAACTCAGCCGTCCATAGACACATACTGCATAGATATATAAAAGAATTTAAAATATTTTTTTTTTTAATTTTTGTTCTAATTAAAATTTTCATAAAGACAAGAAAAAAAAAACAAATTCGTTCCATAAAATTTTTGCAGTATGAGTTCATTTTGAAATCAAAACGATTTTGATTTTTCATACTGCATTGTCTCAATTTTATTAATACAAAATTATTGCATGAGATTATGCTGTATGTGTCTATGTGGTGCTTAATAATGGTACTCAATAAAACAACAAAAACACATCAAAATATTTGTATTAAATTATTTTAAAGTTTTTCGTTTCCAATAACATTGAAAAAAGGGCTCCGAAAAATTCGAACTTCAATAGGCCATAAAACCAAAATTTAAACTAACTGTGAAAAACCCTTTGGAGTTTTATTAGACTACTGGGTACACAGTGTTGCATGTTTAGCCCTTTTACGGCTAAATCTATCCTTTTTATTATGTTTTTAACGTCAAAATTTTCGTTTTAGCTTCTAGCCTTTTTTGATTCTTAAAATTGCCCCTCAAAGGCTAAAATGTTTAGTATTTCAACAACGAAAGAAATAATTTATTATTTGCTATTACTAATTTTATTTTTACAGAATAATTCATTTAACCATTTTTGTGTATTTATTCGCACAAAAAATCTTTATTATTTATATTTAACAAAACTTTTTCGCCTTCGGTGCTTCATTATACAAGAACAACTAATATACTAATAACTGATTTGATGGAATTACTAAATCGATTATTATAATTATTTTCTTTTTAATTTGATTCATTAACTATTTATAAACATAATTTTAACAAATTCTTATGAAAGTGAAAACTTACCCGAAAACTTAAAAATGTTTAATCTAAAAGGAATTATAATTTAAAAATATCGAAAAAAAAGATTGCATGGAAATTTTTTGGGCAATTTTTCATTTGGGTCGTTTTATTGACAGCTGTTCTATGTTTTAAAATTTTATGTGTCAAAATATAAAAAAGTAATGAGAACGAGAAAAAATAAGTTTTAAATTAAAGAAAAAATTTAAACTTTTTGCTTGCCTTATTTTTTTTTTTTTTTTGGAACATTTAGCCCTTTTTGACCTTTTTTAAAGTTCAATTTATCCTCTTTTATTTGGTGTCTGGCAACATTGCTGGAAAGCTTTCATTTTACGTTGGAAATATTGAGCGAATTTTTCCTTGCATAACACATTTGCATTAAATAAAACACAATTTTCAAATGATTTGTTTCATTAAAATAGCAACAACTCTAAAGTTAATGAAAAAGGAAAAAATGATGCATACTTCTGCCCTTAAAAACTTATCAAGGATAATATTTACGATGACTTTATCAAAATATCGAACGGAACTTTTTAGACATCTGTATTAAAAAATAAAGATTTCAAAAAGACTAACCATTTGCATACTAAATTTAAAAAAAAAAAATAAATAAATAAATTTAAAACTTTTTTTGTTTTACAATTTGTTTCCGTGCCTGCTGCTACCAATTACATTAAATTGTTAAAGTAATCCCTAACATTTTTTAAGAATAAACTTTGCAAAACGTGATTTTTTTTAAGAAAAACCACAAGAATACTAATTTTCGAACTTGATCTTCTAAGGAAAAGTATAGTGAACATAATAACAAAATATTTTTGTACAAATTATCTAAAGGTATCTACTATCAAAAAATAAAGATTGTTTTTTCTTATACCTAAAATTTCCTATTGGACAAAATTTTGGCTTTAGATCCAACGCTGGTTTTAAGGAAATAAAAGAATTTTATTTACTCCGTTTAAAAAAGGAGCCAAAAATGTGTCCAGGTGGTTGAAAAAGGGACAATTGCGAAACTGAGGTAGCCCAACAGTAACGCTGTATATGCTCTCCTTGAATTAAATGCCATTTTGGTGACTCTACTCCATTGTGGAACATTTGCAGAATGAGTGGTCCTAAAAGGGCCAACATCGAGTTTTTAAACACATTACAAAAAGTTCATTATTACAACTACGAAAGTGTATAAAAACGATTCAAATTTTGAACATATAAAATTAGTATAAAATATATATATATTAAATATAATTTTTTAGTTACCCAGCAAAAACTTTGGTTTCCTGGTAAGCTAGCAGGTATGATTGGAAACAAAAATAAACTACTTATTTTTTGCCTGAATAACTAGTTATTTTTGTTCGACATGTCCACAAATTCATGTAGTTATTTTTTGACTCTAGGGGTACTCAAAAATATGTACCTAAACGAAAACAAAAATAAAAAAAAAATTTTGCCGTCAGTGAGACTCGAGCTTGGACACACACTAACCACTCATTTTTACTGACTAACGTTTTACCCAGTATACCATCTCGCACATAGCATCCTAAGCGACAAAAACTCTATTTAGTTTAAAATATATTTTTAGGCATTTTGTTATAAAAAAACTAACAGCATCAGAATGGGGTTGAACCAACAACATTCTGGTGGTCAATCCAGCGCTCTAGCCAACTCATCTACGTCAATGCAATTTTACTGTGCTATTATACTATTGAGTACTTATTAATGTAATACAGAGTAGGCAAATAATAATGACGCCTCATTACCAACAAACTACTTTAATAAGTAGTTGTTATTACTGAAAACCAAAAAGTTTTTACTGGGTAGTTAGTAAATTAGTTTCAGATTTAAATTTGTTGGAAACTTAAAAATTAAAAGAAGAAACTTTGAAAATTTTGACAAATCTTTGAAATATTCAAATAAAAATAAAAAACCTTGGGAAGTAAAATAAACGTAAATTATCTTTATATTAAATGTCAAATACCTACCTACCTTATCTGGGTGTTTTAACCCAATTGGACATTATACAAATCAGAGAACCAATGTTTCTCATATGGTAATTATTATATATATCGTAATTATTTGAACGGTTGGTAATTTGCATCTAGAAGATATCAGATATCAGATTTTTTAAGAAATAATTCTGCATAAGTATGTTTATGTTTCATTATTTTACAAAGGGTGTGTGTGAAATAACAGAAAAGTTTTATGGTAAAAAATGCTTCCTCTATAGTGGGAAATTTTTTTATTCTGTTGTGATAAATTAAAGCATTGCAAATTATTGACAAAATATAAATTTTATTATTAAAGAATTTAAAAAAAAAATGTGTGAATATTGAATAGGAGGAATTTTAAAGAATCTAATGTATTTAAAATATTAAATTGTTTGAAATTAAATGTTATTCTTCTAAAACTTTTGTTCAATTGAAATTTTTGTATAAATTTTAAAAATTAAAAATTCATGTTCATTTGTTAAAATCTTCATTGGTTCATAAGCATAGAATACAGCTAGAAGTTTATGTGAGAGGCACTTCCGACTAAATTTTCAAAAAAAAAAAAAAAACATTACTCGTTTTTTTAAAAACACAAACAAAATATGTGCGATCACATGTATTTTTTTGTTGCATGAATTAGGTTTTTGACAATTAAATTAGGTTTTTTGAATCTTTCTATTCTATGCCCATGAGTCAGTAAAATTATATTCTCCTCATAACTATAAAAATTTACAAACGATCATACTTTTCTATCGTTTCACACAGGCCCATAGTAGTATTATCATTAAATATTCCACACATTATATCAATTCATGGGATGTAAAGCCATCTTACAGAAATCAAAGTCGTTTTCATTGAAACTTGCTGCCAAAACGTACGCGTGTATAAGAAGACAGGATTTACCACCACAATAAATTCAAAACCTTAAAATATATGTATTTGTAATTGTACATTTTGCAAATTTTAACATAAACGAATAGAGTTATAAATTTTTCTTTTTAATATTGAGAAAAACATTTTGCTATTTTGTAAATTCAGTTAGTATAACACCGTGTAACAGTCACTTTCACTCTTGAAAAAATCGATACATGCATACAACTAGCGATCATGCTTACTCAGTTTTTCCGCAGGACATCAAATTTCCTATCAAAAGGATTTAAATTTTAGAATGATACGAATTAAAAAAAAAAAAATTATAAAATATTTACAAATATTATATCAAAAAGTGAAAGCTAAGTATTTCTGTAATATAACACTTCTATTTAAATGTTGCAGCACAAAAACTTAAGAAAATATCCTTTTGAAAATGTTACCTTTTATTACTTATTTTATATATATTTTATATATACTTATTTTCATATATATGCCAGCCTACAACAATCATTCTGACACATGATCTTATGAGTAAAAATGTCTAACCAATTTTTCTCCGAGATGTCATATTTTTAAAGAAGTTTATTAAGATGTCGAATTTCCTCTCAAAAGGACTTCAACGTTTCGAAAGATGATCAATTTTTAAGAATATTATAAAATATTTACGAATATTATATCAACCCAATATGGATGTCAAATAAAAGCTATGAACAACTGCAAGAAAATAATATATTTTATTCAAATATTGCAGTACAAAAAGTTAACGAGAAATATTTTTCAAAAACTAACCCTTTAATATCATATTTATTAGTTAATTATATACTCCACGTAAAGAACATTTTCTTAACATTTTGTTTCGCAACATTCAAATAGAAACCTTTGGTATATTGAATAGATTCTTAGCTTTCATTTGACATCCATATTGGGTGTAATAGTATTGATATATTTAAATATTGGTAAATTTTAAATATCTATTCAGTTATAGCTGCCAAATATTTAAACATTCTGGATTTATTTTATTTTATTTTATTTTATTTTTTTGTTATGCATTTATAATAATTTATTAAATGGATAAAGTACATATCTTAATTTTTTTAAGTCATTTTGATCTAAAAGTCTGTTGAAAAAACTCTTAACTACTCATATTTGAGTATTGGCAATACAAATGATATATGGTACAAATGTACAGAAAATATTCATTTCAATATTTTTTTTATTTAAAAATAAGTGCATTAGTTTTTTTTAGAATGAACTTTTTATGGATAAAATCGCTAGAAAATGGTTGTATATGTATGTAAATGTGCTATGGAACATTATAAGTGATTCCGTGTCAAAATGGACAGCAATCGGGTCTGACATTAGCTATTGGAAGTGTTTTTCAAATCATAAAACTTTAGACTCATGGCCTTTTCCGATCCAAAAACGAAGAATAACTGAAAACTTTGCAAAGGTGTACTTGTTTAATTGCTAATAACTTCTTAACTCTATATGGCAGATAACTAGTTTTAGTTTCGTATTAAAGAAAAAAATATTAACTTTATAACGATATGTATAATTCTTTTTTTACATCAAAAGTTCAAAGGTCAAAGTCAGACATACAAAAGTCAAATAGTTATATCTAAAAAAACGTTCTCGAAAAATTATACGAAGTTGATAGAGTCTTCTCCCTATACATGTAAAGTTTCAAGATTGATGATAATTTAGTTTAGAAGTTATGGACTAAATAATAAATTCTGAACTATACAGAATAAAATTTTAATTTTAGTATCATTATAAAGATAAAGGATATTGTCTTAAAAATTATATGTAGTAAGTTAATTTAATTCGAAAGTTCAAATGTCAAAATTAGACTTATAAAAATTAAATTATAATATCACCAAAAACGATATTTTTAAATTTCTTAAATTATATAATGCTAACACTACTCCTATCCATACAAGTGCAAAATTTCATGTTGGACAGTCCTTTAGTTTAACAAATAGGAATTTCTCGGGAATGTTGCCAATTTTTCACTTCCCAATTCCTGGGATGTTTTGTCGGGAATCCCAGGAATTAAAAGCTACACAAAATGAACATTTTTAACACTTTTAAAGATCTAAAATTTTAGCAAATATATGGTTAGATGGTTATATTGCTTTGTAGCCAGTTCGACGTAACTCTAAACAGTACATTAAAATACTAGAAAAACTAATTTCCGAACTAAGAAATACTGAAACGAGATCACTGCTATTAGAATTCGAAACTTTGAAAACCTCATCAATGTTAGATGAATGCATCACGACTGTTTTGTAAGATGATTTATTATTTTGACCTTTCACCTTCAACAAAATTTATTTTATGTCTTTAAGACTAAAAAAATATAAATTTTATATCTTGGAGAAATCGTTCGGGATCCAAGGGAGATTTCCAAAAAAATTACTCTCTATGGTTTCGTAAAAAATGTATTGTTATTGTGATGAACTATTCTCTTTTTTATTGTCAGTGCTGAATACCCAGATACTTAAATAATAAAACACTTTAAGTGTTTTAAAAATAGATATATGTAGGCATAAATATATTTTTTAATATAACAATGAACAATGAACAAACAACTTTTGAATTTAAAATTCCTTTTAAAATAAATTTTCCATACGCATTTTTTCCCTAAAATGTAATTTAAATTTAAAATTTGTTTATGAATACGGGTATAAACGTATATTTTATTTGTTACATAACAAAAATATTTATTAAAATATACTTACTAAACTCTTACTTACTAAACATAGACACATACTGCATAAGCTTCTGCAATAAGTACATGTTAGTAAAATTGAGAAAGCTTGAGAAAGTGTACCTCACATAGATATTGCAGTATGAAAAATTAAAATCGATTTCAAAATGAAGTCATACTGCAGACAACTTTGTTTAACGATTTTGTTATTTTTTTCGTGTTAGTTATGAAGATTTAAGTTGACTTTTTTAAAGTAAAGAAGAAATAATAAAAGATTTTCAATTTTATAGTTTTTATTCATAATTTTGTTCCTTTGATTGATGAAAGAGCAACAAAATCGTTAAGAATGCACGTATAGAAGGATTCATCGGCAGTAGCTCTCTGTAGTGTATGTCTATGGGCGGCTTTACAATTTTTATAATTATATTAAAAAAGTCATCTTCAAACATATACCTTTGTTTTAGAAGTAGATTTGCTTGCAAATTATATGTTTTTTTTATAACCCGGAATTTCCCGGGAATGCCTTAAATAAAATCCTGTTTTCCAGGAATTTCCGGGAATGCCTTAAATAAAATCCCGATTCCTGAGAGATGAAAACTGTCGGGAATCTAAAAATCTTAGTAGTACCAAAGTCAAATTTTATATATCAAATTAATTTATTTATTTTTTTGTTAATTATTATGAGCTCATAATTAAAAAAATAAATTTATTGAAAAAACATACCATGAATTTAATTTTTTTAAATATTTTAAATTTTACATAAAAAAAAAGTTTGCTTCATAATTCCTTAGCCAAAAGAGTGTCCAACTTAAATTTTGGCACAGGTTTAAAATATATAGTTAAATTTATAAATATATGACTTTGCTAAGAAGTTTAAAATACTGTTTTTTGAGATATTCCGCTTTGATCTTTATATCATCAATTTTGATCATTAAAAATTCAAATTAAACAAATTTTATACATGTTATTTTAAAGTCAATAGCTTTTTCTATTAAGTGAAATAAATAAAAACTTAAATTCCGCAATGAATAGTTTAGAAGTTATGAGCAATAAAGTAAAGACTGCGCACGAAAAAAATCAGTGCATATTTTAAGACTTGCTTCTAATTATTATTGTTCTTAATAACTATGCGCTAAATTTTCTTGTAAAAGCATAGTTTTTCTAAAAATGAAAATTTAAAAAATTCATTTAAACGCCTACACGGTAAAACTTATTACCTTATATATATTTTTCAATTATCACACTTGTTTAACTTTACATCAAAATTTAATTAATATATTCAAGCAATTCAAGTAAGTTTTTTTCTCATTTAAATTTTTAATTCATTCAATTATTTACTTGATTGATTTAATCAATTCTGCTAATTTTAAATTTTTTTCGGTTTTTATTTTTTGTACAGTTATTAGTAATTGATATAATCATTTTGGTGAGAAGTGTAAATTCAAACAATTTTTAATTGAATGAATTATTTTAGTGTTTGGTAACATCTTTCTGTGTAATTCAAATTTATAACCAAAATATATGTCGGCCATATAAAACAATTGCTTGGAATGCAAGTTAGTTGGGAAATCCAGTTTTTTTAGTCATAAAAAATACAAAGAGTTCATGATTATCGAATGGGATAATAATAACCGAAGAAAAATTTCATTTACAGACTATGGGATCCCAGACAAAATAATACGTATTTTAAGGGAAAGTCGCTACATCTCTGGATGAAATGCGATCCATTTATTAAATTAAATTAAAAAGTAGCCTTAAAAGTCACAAAGTAAAATTAGTTCCTAAGAAGAATGTTAGAAAAATTATGGAGGCAAAGGAGAGGGCGAAAATTATTAAGAATATAATATCTGATCAAGAACTTCGTATCACAGATATTATGCGAAATATAGTAGACAAATAACGTGTAAAAAAAGTTAAAATTGTCGAATAAATTTTTGGCACTTACACTTTTAATACTTTTAACAGAGAAATGTACACAATTGAGTGCTCTCGGAAAAGATTCCTTTCTATCATTAGATAGCACAATGAATGAATTCATCTCATCGTCACAAAAAAAGTAGCTGAGTGGTATAAAACAAATGGTGCTGCTATATACGAAGAGAGACCAATTCACTAAACTATACAAAACTCATTCCATTTGAAATATATTGGCTTATGGTAAAAAATATTAAAAGAATTCTGAGTAAAAAATAGAGTACAGTTTAAAAAGAAGTGGACCCATTCCAACAAAAAGTAACTGAAAACACAATAAAGCTAATATTTAGGGCATCCCAAAAAATATTAAATAACAGTAAAAACGAATAAAAAATTATTTTTTCTTTGAAATTTAAAGCTGTGATATAACGGCTTTAAACGGGAAAAAATTTCAAAAATATTAACCCATTGATTTCATTTTTATGAGCTGTGTACACTTTTGGAAAGTTTAGATTTTTTTTTTTTTAATTTTTAAATGTCATAATTTTGTACCGGATATTACCTATTGCAACACTTGCAATAGGTAATATTCGGAGATATCAAATCCGAAAATGTCTGTTCTTTGTCCGTTTTGATATGGAATCGCTCTTACTCTAACATTTTATTTAAATTAACTAAAATAAGCATTCAAAAAGGAAATATAAGACAACTTTAATTAAGTAATTGTTGCAGGGGCAATAAATAGTTTTACCATTTTCTTGTGCACTTAAATTTGCCATTTCGTTTTTTACAACTGAAATTAAAATTTTAAATAAAATAAAGAATACATTTAATTTCATTTTATGTTTACTAGAATTTTTCTTCTTGTTTGTCTTATTGCAGAATTCAACATAAACATCTATATAGTATTTGCAATTTTAAAATTGAAAGTGTGTGTTTGTGTGATATTTATTCCTGCTGATTTTGGTGCATAAACATCATCTGCTAAGGATGCTGCTGGTACTGGTATTGCTGATTCTTTCCATTAATACCTAAATAAAATATTCTATTCTCTTGTTCTGTATTTGAAAACAAATATGCATGTGTATGTGCGTGTGTGGGAGTGTTTATAAGAGCTTGTATACATATCCATTGGATGCATAAGTGTTGATACTGTTATTGTTGTTGGAAATAGTGGTGATGATGCTGATGTGGCATCGTTGTCATGTGAATTTTTTAGTAAGTGGAAGCTGTTGTAGTTGTTTTTATGCAAGAGGTGCTTTATTGTGGCAATTGGCCAAATAATAAATAAAAGGCACTGGAATGATGATGTTTTCGATGACGATGATAATGATGATGATGATGATGACTATGTCGATTGTAATAGTAAATGCATTGAAAGTAGCAACAAAAACTAAAACAACAACAGCATCATCAATGTTACATATGCAGAGTATAACGAGTGCAAGCACTTAAAATTTACTTTTTTCCTAACATCACAAGCAAGAAAAACAAAAAATGCTATTTCATTTAAGTTGCCTGCAAAACATTGCTCCAAATTAAAGTTTAGCAGCAAAGCTAACAAAAAAGTATAAAAATTTCAAAAACAGAAAAGAAAAAAAGCAGTAAAAGAGGAACTACAAACAAAAACTATACACGCACATTTGAGCAAAGTATATTCAGTTGAACTCACATTTCACCTAAATTCGCACTTAAACAAACACTCAACCTACACATAAATACAGCCAACAACGTCCCGGCCACCTACATAGATTCTTTCATTTATTTGTTTGCGACTGTCGTTCGGTGTTGCTGCAGCCACTGCTGTTAAGCTCATTTGCCTAGCGGGAGTAGTTTTTTTATTTTTTTCGTGTATTGCTGCATGCAAAGCTAAATACAAAGTACTACAACAGCCACCTTTCTTCTACCTGTTTTGCCGTTATGATTGCAACTATGCGGGCAATTCAAATTGTGACACGCAGCTTCTGCGAAACGTGCTTGCTTCTGGTGATTGTCATGAGCGGTAAGTGTTGTTTGTTGTTTTTAATATTTTGCTGAGTATTTTACGTATATGTTTGAGTGTACAAAACACACTTAGTTTCATACATAAAAGTTTGTTTAGTTATAAAGTAGACTATAATTATTGGATTGGAGCAACTGTAATTTCATTACACCATTCCTAGCTGAGCTGGAATTGGAAAAAATTTAATAGTATTAAGGTATGCGTTCAAATAAGACATAACATGCTTTTTTTTTTTTTTTAATAAAAGATGAAAGGAATAAGTTAGGATTAAAACTAAATCAACTACTTGTAGTATATCTTCCTCAGATTTATCCGATATAGCATTTTGTGTAAAAATTAATTGCTAGTTAGGTTATTTTTAATTTCTTTAGGTATGACTTCCTAACAAAATTTTAAAGTACTTTTACGAAATTTTTCGTGGTATCTTTCTATAATAATTCAACCCTACAGTACATACTCGAGTATCATTTTTGACTTTAAAATACTCACATTTCTTGAATAATGAATAACGAAACTTAAAATCGTAGCGATTAAGAAGGCTATTAAACCTTAAAAAATAAAAATCCCAATTTTTTATTTATTATTGAAAATAATATCTTTATTGTCTTTTAATTCATTTGAAGTTAAAATGTTAACCTTTTTTGCTTAAACTAGTGAATAAGTCTGTCCATGTCAGGCAAAAGTGCCATGTTATAAAAACTGGCATTTTTAAGATTTGAAGGAGAATGAGTTTCATAAGTGATCTAATTTTGAAATTTCTAAGTTCAGCTATGAGCAGGGCAATCAAAAATATGCAAAATCATATTATTTTCTGTACTTCAACTATCAGTTAATTATCCCTCTTAGGCAATTTTACGAATTCTTGCATTAATTTTTTATTGAATGTTTTACATATATTTAAATGTTTAATAGAACATTTTTGCATATTTTAGGATTAGCAGCATATTTTCTTATATTTTCATAGAAAATTCTTATTTAATAGTATATTTTGTCAATTTAATTGACATATTTTTGCAAATTTTATACTTAATATTATAATTTTGCATATATTACACAAAACTGCATAATTTTGCATATTTTACATTTAAGAGAAAAATTTTTTACACAATTTGCCATTGAAAGTGAAATTTTACAGTCACATACGTTTTTGAAATCGGATTCCCTAATCATTTTAATTTTATAAATTGATAGAAATTTTGTAATTTTCTGATTAAATATTATTAAGAGCAAAAAGAAAATATTTTTTAGAAATTGCTAAAAAAATTAAGTTAATTTTAGTATAAATAGTAGATAATTTAAAACCATAAACTATAATATATTAAGAGCATATTTTTTAATTTTAAGGGCATATTTTTGAATTTTAAGAGCATTTCTCATGCGCATAAAACACTTTTTATAATTTATATTTTCGGTTGCCCTGTTTATGAGCTTCAGAGAGACGAACAAAGGACAATATGTGACGACTTACAAATATTTATCATTATATCACTAATTTTCGCCATTCTTTATGAATATGACAATCATGGCTCATATTTCAGTTATTTTTATATCATTTGATATTGGCTATGGCTTTTATGAATGCGTTTCACTTTTATGTATAGTAATGTCCATATAAAATATCACGCAAAAGCTTAATCTGTTATATTATTTCCGCTATTAGTGCTTGATTACATAAACTTTCAATATTGTAGCTTTAAACTTGATAGGAGGCTGTGCCATCACTGACAACATTCTTTAGGATTTTAAGAGAGTTATAGTCTATGCACAATTATGAATCAAGTCAGTTCCATCGAGCTTGACCAATTTTCGGAGAGTTTCTTATATGGAACCTATTATGAATAATAGATCAAGTTTTGTTGTAAAGTTTGAAACTACAATTTATACTTACAATTTGTACTTATATGGGAACTATGGATTTTTGAGGAAAGAACCTCATAAAAGTTTGATGCTGTGCTTTTTGCTTTTACAAAAATTATTATTAAATGGGATTTTTAAGGTCTATAAAGTTTTAATATCTACTAAATTATATAATATTTTAAAAATTTTATGAACGTCGAAATCCCATTCTAGGAGAAAATTTGTGTGGGGGGGGGGGGGCGTGGTAGGTAATAATAACTAATACAAGCATATTTTTCTATGTATATTTACAGATTTGTTTTTATTTTAGTAACAAATTAAATGATCATAATAAATAATTAATTAACATAAATTTTTTGTACAAAATATACGAAAAAACAAACAACGGTACCCGAGTACCCGGGTACCTTATTATGTTAATTTTTTTTAAGTTTGTACTATAGCACAGTTTGGGATTCTAAAAATTAAATGGAAAAAATAATAGTTTCAATGAAATTTTACATATTGATAGTATAGGTGCAGGCGAGTTTAATTTTTGAGTCCACAGGGTCCAAAAGTTGGCCGTCTCGGGTTGTCAACCGATTTGAAATATTTTTATAAAGGAGGGTTCTACTACAAGAAGCATTCTCGCATATATATCTTATTTCTTTTAGTTTAAGAGATATTAAAAATTTTACTTCTTAGTGAAGTTTTTCGCTACAGTGGGTCCAAATTTCACCCGCTTTTTTGGATATTTTTATTTGTTTTATTAACAACAAATAGCAAAATTGTGCGTGGAAAGAACTTTGCACAAATATTTGTGGAGTCGAAAGTTATAGGCATTTAAATTTGAACTTTGAAAAAAGTCGACTTTTTCCTGTTTTTGCAAAAAAATGGTCACATTCTTTTTCTGTTATATAAAAATTTTCTTAAGTAAGACATATAATATTTACATTTTTCTGAAAGATAATTATACGAAAAATATTTTAATGGAAAAAAAGTTTAGAAATTTATTTTTACCATAACCAGGTTTTCCCAAAATTGACCTATTTTTCCAACAAATTTTGAATTTTCGCCCTAATTTCTCAAATCGCAAAGCTGGCATCAAAAAAACTTTTACCTTTTATATAGTTCAATGTGTTTTTAATTTTTTGTGTATGCGGCCTAACATGTTTTGCATATGTCTTAGGAGCTTCTCTAATTTTTGGGCTTGGAATTTATTCTTGTGACTTTTTCTTTTTCTGAACCAAATTTCATCTTATTCTTTATGTCCTTTTTAAGCTTTTTTATTACCCTGAAATATAATAATTTTGTTAAAATTTACTGAATCAACGTTTTCTAATAAGTTCAAAAAAAGTTAAGAAAAAAAGAATCAAATTATATTTTGTACATTGTCGTCTGCATGCGGACTAACATCTGGATTTCCAAAATTCGACTTGCTGTTAAATCTAATATGTCTTTAGAAGATAATGTAATTAAAAAAGATGTTCAAAGTTAACAGCAATAAGAGTTATTACGAAAATATTGTATTACGATTTATTCGAACGTACACTTTAAGACAAATCCAGAAATTTAAAATCACTCTCAGCAGAATTGGTTGCAAGAGCGATAGTATTTCAATCTGAGATTTGATTCGTTTTTTACTATTATTTTTTATATTATAGCAAAATAAAAAAAAAAAAAAAAAAATAAGAAATACTTAATTTATTACACAATATTTTTACAGAGTTTTAAAAATATGTATGTATATTTATTTTTCTAATTTATTTTTATGTTTATTTTTTTATGCATTAGAACAAAAATTTCTTTATTCAGCCACTGGCAATATTAGTTTCGTTCAGCTTTTAGCTACAAAGTAAGCCCTTCAAGTTAATTGTTCAAGTTTGTTAGCTTTTAACGCTGACTAATTTCGCTCTGCAATTTAACATTCCTTATAAACGAAAAATATAAATTTACTTAAACACTTGCACACACGAATATACTTGTGCATGCAAACATTTTTATATAAATAGTTTTAGAAATGTTTGTTTGTATATATGTGTTATGGCAAGAATATATTTTGTAATGCAGCCCAGTAGCGTTAGGGATAAAAAGGCAGCTTAAAGAGAATTAGTCAGGATTTTAGTAAGAATAATATAAAAATATACTTATATATACATATACGCTATATATTTAGAATTATAAGTACATGTTTAAATTGTATAATTTTTAATTTTTTATATTTTTTTATGAATGTAAATGAAATGTATAAATATATTTCAATATAAAAATCTATTTTAAATAGCAAATGTTTTTTTTTAATAATTATTTATATGATTTTTTTTTCTTTGTAACTAAATGCCATGGCCACGTGTGACTAATATTAATTAAGACTAATATTATCCATTCGCTTACGTGATTTAAAAAAAAAAAACAAGTTAAAATTTATTTAATAATATATGAAAATAGAGGAATGTGAATCGGAAAGTCGTAACACTAGATCTTAATCATTTTTTAATTTTGTACTCTTGATAAAAGTTATAAATATATTATATTTGGGTCTATATCAAAAACCCTCTATCTTAGGTTTTCATGAAATTGGTATTTTGATGTTATTATATTCCTTATAGTAAACCTCACCTATGATATAAATTTGAAACGGAAATTTCAAGGTTTTGTAATTCTATTAACGATTTTTTAATTCCTCTTTCTTATACAATACATATTTTTGATTGCAAAACCCTATATCTCCATGAATAAATATTTTATTATTATTATTATTTTTTTTTTTTTTAACCATTCTTCAAATTTTGGGTCATCAAATAGTGTTTCATTGATTCTAAGGCGAAACGAAAGTATACCATCAGGTTAATTATATCTACAAAAAGTTTTTCAGTGTTGGTTCGAATTTCGATTTTATGGACTCTTAAACTTCGGATATTTTAGAGCACTTTTTACATTATGTGTGTGAATAAAAAATATTTAAATCAGTAAATTTCAATGTATTTATGAGCACTTATTGTTTTATAGAATACAAAGCTTCTCTTGGTGTTATGTAAGGTTTTTAATAAGCCTCCCTCCCTCCTCCCTCTTTACGCCCACTTTTCATAACAAGATTATATGTAATATATGAGTAGTCATATTATTCAATCGATTTAACTGATATACAGAATATAGAATATATAATTAATAAAAATGTCACTTTAATTAAACATCAATTTTGCTACTTTTTTGATATTACTAAGACAATTCAGATTGAATTTTATATACACAAGGAATAGAAAATACTGTATAATTTAAAATGTTATCCATAGAGTAACACCACTTTTACTATACTATGATATTTTTCTTTACCATTGTCATCAAAATTTTTATGAAATTTTGAAATTGCTTACCAAGAAGTAAAGCAACAGTCTAAAAAAAAGTGGGCGTGGCATCAATTTAATATTATACTATGTTTCATCTTAATCGATTCAATAGTTTAGACATAATATAAAGTCAAATAAAGCAAATAATATTATGACAAAAATGGGCGTAAATAGGGAGTGGTATCCAGCAAAATGTTAAAAGTTTGAGTTAAACAATTTAAATGATCTTTATTTCCAATTATATTGAAAAAAAGGCTCCGAAGAATATCAACTTTAAGAGGC
The DNA here is from genome assembly GCA_932274085.1 of Protocalliphora azurea. Taxonomy (NCBI): domain Eukaryota; kingdom Metazoa; phylum Arthropoda; class Insecta; order Diptera; family Calliphoridae; genus Protocalliphora; species Protocalliphora azurea. Next base: position 124,371,608 of record OW026522.1, read on the forward strand.
CATAAAACCGAAATTTGAACCAATTTTTAAAAACGGTTAGGGAGCTTTGCTAGAAATTATTGAGGCAATTTGTTATTGTTGCACTGTGTAATTTAAATGTATGTAATTTTTATTTTCGATCATATTAAAAAAGATGTTCAAAAAAAAAAATCGAACTCCAAGGAGTCATAAAAGCGAAACTAGAACTAAATTTGAAAAACCGTTTGGGGGATTTGCTAGACTATTGGTACGCTTTAGTTTTGTGCTGGAATTATTGATGATTTTTTTTGTTGTTACACTGTGTTACAAGCAATAGGTTGAAATATATATTATGTAGGTGGGTTTATTGAAATAAATAAATAAATAAATAAAAATAGTAAATAATATTCAATATTATAAAGGCCACAGAGGAAACTAAAATCACCACTTTAATAGCACGCTGCTACAAAATAGCACTTTTTTATTTTCACTCGGAAAACGATCTAATGTGAATTTTACACATTCTTGAGGACATCACAAAACAATTTTAAAAACTTTAGAAAAACCCTCTAAATTTCGATATATTGCGAAAAAAAAGACCGTTTTTACGGTAGTTATTGCATTATAGATCTCGTAGTATTATAAATTTTAAGTCAATTTAAGATTATTAAATTGATTTAGAAAGCAGAAAAATATGGCTTTTTAGCTATATTACCATCTTTTGTATACATTCAAATGAGCGTAATGGGAATAAAAAATCAACTCTGCATTTAATCGCAAAAATTGTGGGAAAACACAATGAAATATTTCGTGTAATCTGAACTTAGCTTTAGTATGTATATTGCATTTTACGTAAATTAAAAAAAAAAAAAAACAATAATTATCATTCACAATGGAGTTACTGATGTATGTACATATGAATGAATATATGTGGAAATATGTTATCATATATCCTCAATTTACGGATCGAAATATATATAGAACACAATATATGCATAAATATATGATCCATGCATAATTTGTTCGTTTGTTTTTTCAGCTGAGTGGGTAGTTATTTTGCTTGGTACAATCATATCAGTATATGTATGCAACAAATTGTGCTCTTGTTTTTAGTTATCAACTGACAATCTGTTAGAGATGTTTTGACATCCCCCTTCGAAAAGTTCAAACATGACTACGCATAATGTTGATTTCAAATTTTTCTGTTGTTTTCTTCGTTTCGTATCATTAGTCCATATAATACAGTATGCATGCATAAACTTGAAAATACATTTACAGTGTTGCACAGAGTTTTCTGGGAATTGCAATTTTGAGAAAAATTTAAAGATTATATATGTATCGTACATATAAGGCTGTGAGAAAACAAAGAAAATAAAACTGGAATTGGGATAGTTTTATAACTGTGTTGCAGGTGAAAGAAAGTTATTTGTTTATGCATTGGATACCTTTAATTTGTTTCAAATGGAATTCGGCTAAATTTAGTTAAGCTGCAAAAAGCTTGTTATACTTTTAAAAAGTTCTTAACATCACATACTAGAATAACAACAAAAACAAAAAAAGGAAAATCAAAACTTCCATATTAAACCTTAAACTATATTTTAGTAGCGACTTTTTTATAGCTGCTACTTAGTATACTTTATATGTTGTGCATTTTAGCCAACACTGTAAACTTTTATAACCATACGTTTTAAAAGTTTTGAAATACAATACATAGTTTAAGTATATGTGTGTAATATGTTTTAATTTTTTTTTTGTTCTTTGCGGCTTTAAGTTTTCATAGAGATGTTAAAGTACCTTCAAACTTTTAACAACTTCTTTTATAGTTTTTTGCCTCATACATAGTTTACTAAAAAAAAAAGAATAATAAGTTTATGTTTTCTAATTGTATATTACGAGAGGTTAAATTTAAGAAAAATTCATGTATATAAGCTTAATGTTAAATTTAGAAAAATTTTATTAAAATTACTTATTTGTTAATATTTTATAATTAATAAGCAGTAGGCATGATACAATGAAATAGTGGTAGAGCACTTCTTTCTTTTCGTCACCATACTAGCCTTCTGACCAATGTGACCAGTTGTAAAAAATATTATTCAGCTAAATCGCATTTAAAATAAAGCTAAAAAATGCCACAAATTATTTAAAAATGCTAAAAGCTAGTGCTAAATTGATAAAGTAATTTTTTCTGTATTATACTTTTATTTCGCGTTAATTTTTCATACTGTTGACGTTATGTAATTATAAAAACAGAACAAATTATATAAGCAGAAGAAGAAAAGAAGTAGAATAAGAAGAAGACATCGAATTCACACAATAAAGCCTTCAATATTCTTCAGTTTACACCTAGTTCCATCACCCAGTTCGTTATGACATTGCGCACCATCTAATTCAGTGATGCTGCAATTGCGGACATTAGTATATTATGTGTTCTACCACTTATGGTTCCTTAATATCTTCGCATAACCTAAAAAATCCGGTTTACCGTTATTCCATATTTTATTCCATCTTTATTACCTCGATATGATCGGACAGTGTCCCGTGATAATACACATTATTAAACTTCTCCTGTTCATGTATAACACTACTGTGTATAGACCGCTCCACAAAACACTTGATATCTTGCAAACTGTTCTAATTTCGATAGCAATAACATTTGTTTGTAAATAACAAATAATCAAGTAAATATACCTTCATTTCAAAACTTTGGAAAAATGTATTAAATATTTTTAAAGCGCATCTAATTTTCGTTTTTATTAAATTCATGGAACTAACTTTAAATAATCTTTTGAACTAAGCACTTAGTATTTGTCCTTTTTTAATTTAATGACCTTTTTTGGTACTGATATTAAAATACATTCGATAATGTCTATGTATTGCAGACAATAGTATAAAAAAGCTATCATTACAATCGAATGTAAGTGATGAGATAGTTTTAGATTTTAGCAAAGCTGATTATTTCAAATTAAATCACCAAATTTGTTCCGAAAATTCGTTTGAATATATTCCTTACAATAAATTATGCCCTCGTAATATTGACATCATTTTGAATAAAATCTATGATGGTTTATTTAAAATTTTTAAGAAATCAATACCGATGACGAAAAAAAATTGCACATGGACAGCCTTGGAATATAAAGCAGCTCAATGGCTTGAAAAATTTGAAAAACAAACATTATAGAAAATACAAAAAGTCCGGTTTGTCCATTGATTATATGAGATACTCCATATCAAGATCAATTTACAATTCAGAAAATATCCAATGTTAGAATAATTATCTTTTTAAGGTGAAAAGAAACTTTAAAAGTAATCCAAAATATTTCTATCAGTTTGTTTGCTGCTTTCTTCTCATGCGTCTATTCTGATAAAGAATTGCATCAACTTTCCAATTATCCATATTCTGTTCCTGCTGCAGCCTTAACAAATTGTCCAACATTAGATAAATCGATAGTACTGAGAGCTTTACAGAAATATTCTGATAATAGTGGACCTGATGGTTTTCCAAGCTGTGTTTTTATAAAACGTTTATATTCTCTTATATCTTCAATAACCTTATTCAAAATATCAATATTTAGTGGTTATTTTCTAAAGTATAGAGGAAATCTTATAGTATACCCTTATTTAAATCCAGAAGCAGATTCAACATTTTCAATTATAGAGGTATTGCTAAATTAAGTAACTAACTAACTGAAATCCTTTCGCATCAAATTGTTTGTTATCTTTCGCCATTTCATCATGGATTTAGAAAAGGATGTTCCACTACTACTAATCTTTTGGAGTTCACAACCTCATTTATAACTGCATTTGATTCCGGTTTACAGATAGACACAATATACTCGGATTTTCTCCTGTTTTCCTTAAATGAATTTCTATATATCCTAAAAATAGATACCAATATGTATTATTTTGAAAATGTACATCGAAAACCATTCCTGTTTTATCCGGTGTTCTATAAGGTAGTCATCTCGGCTCCTTATTATTTCTAATATTTATAAATACGAGTAACTTATCAGCTTATATTAAGAATTCTAGAATATTAATGTATGCTGATGATGTATAGCTGTTCCATAGCTTTGACTATTCCCATCAATGTTCCTTACTCCAATCAGATCTTGGCAATCTTTATGATTGGTGTACTCTATAGATACACTCTGTAGATACACAATAAATGAATATCAACTTGATCCAGTCGAAGAATTTCTTGATCTGGGGTATTCCTTGATTGTAAACTATTCTTTAATTCCCACGTTTCGCAAATTGTTAATAAGGCAAAAGGAGTTCTAGGTTTCCTCAAGCGTTGGGGAAGAGAGCTTAATGATCCTTATGTTTCCAAGCAATTATTCGTATCTCTCGTAAGACCAATTCTGGAATATGCTTCAATGGTCTGAGATCCTTAATACGAAGTTTATATAAAGAAAATTGAATCGGTCCAGAAACAATTTCTCTTATTTGGTTTAGGATTCCATGGAAGGTTACGAAATATTCCATGGAATCCTAATATTAATGCACCATCATATGAAAGTCGATTATAGAATATTGATCACCCTACTCTTGAAAGTAGGAGAAAGTATATGAATGTTTCATTTGTAATTAATTTAGTAAACGGTTCAATTAATTCTGAGTTCCTGCTTCGTAAGATCGAATTCGTAATCCCAAATCGTCCAACTGGAAATTATACTCCTTTAAAAATAAAATATTTCGAACCCATTATGCCAACTTTGAGCCCATGAGACATATATGTAATCAATTTAACAGTTTTTATCCATATATTGATTTCTGAGTAAATCCAGTCTGCATTAGGAGGAGTATTTCTAACATAATTAAATAATAAGACTTTAATATTGTATGATTATGAAAAACTTTTTACTGTAAATATAAGAATGATATATGTGCTAGCCTGTAAGAAATTGTAATTTCATTGGCTTTTAAACAAATAAATAATAATAACATTTAATTTCAATATTTGACAATATTTGAAGTAAGGACAAAATTTTTATTTTGAAAAATGCTAAATATATTATTTAAAACTGCTAAATAGTATGCCAGATATTAAATGAAAAATTTGCGGCTAAATCGGAGTAAAAAATGCTAAATTTAGCTGCAAAATTGCTAAAATGGTCACACTGCTTCTGAACTTTGAGCGATTTATTTTTTTATTGCGTTTCTTAAAAAAATCCAAGTTTTTTTTTATTTAATTTTAAGTTAATTCAAATAGAAAAAGCAAACATATGGCAATTTGAGGCTTATGTTCATAGTAAAGATTATTTATACGTTTTAACATTTTTATAATATATTACTTTATCCTGCATTATATGATGTTTGAGTGACTTAGTAGTCATTATTTTAGCAATACATTCATCGCATAATATTAACAAATTTAAATGATAACAAAAGATTAAGTACCGTTACTGTAATATGTCAAATATTTTTGTTTAAGGTAACAAAAAAATCAAAATCCCTTTACATAAGATCTACATGAGAGATTTTTCTAATAAAACAAACATCAAATTCTTATTATGATAAGAATTTATCACGTGTGGAACAAATTTACTTATATTATTGCATTATTATATTATTATTGTAAATTTATTTATATTTTTAATTGTTAGAGCTAAAGCGTCAGAAAAACATGTTTTGCTATCAAATGTCACTTTGTTGTTATTTTTTTATATTTATCTTTTTTTAAGAAGAAGTGCAATTCTTCATGGCAATCTCAATTAAATAATTATTTTGAGAAAAACTAACACAAAATACTATGAAATTTAAAAAACGAAAATTTTACTATTAAATTTTGACAACATACCTCGACAAAAAACGGAAAAAAGTGATTTATTATAATAAAATTTTATCTACGTGTTCCCATATATACTGATATAAATAAAAAAATTACAGTAACTCTGACGACGTTTTATTACTAATTTTCAGTGTTGCCACTTTAGCCTTTTTATGGCTAAATCTAGACTTTTTATTTTGTTTTGAGCTTCAAAATTTTCCTTTTAGTTTCTAGCTTTTTTCTGGCCTTTTTTTTGATTCCTAAAATTGCAATAAAAAGGCGAAAATTTTAATATTTCAACAAAGAGGAAAATAATTTCTTATTTGCTTTTATTTTTACAGAATTATCCATTTAAACACTTTTGTGTATTAATGCGCACAAAAAATAGAGATTATTTATATTTAATAAAAATTTTCGCCTGTGACTCAAAATCAAATATGTGTAACTTAACTCATTTTATGGACTTAGTTAATCAATAATTATAATTATAATTATAATTATAATTATAATTATAATTATAATTATAATTATAATTATAATTATTATTATTATTATCGGAATAACCTTCATTAACTATAGAAACTCTTTATAAATATAATTAAAAAATTCTTTTAAAGGCGAAAAATCACCCAAAAGTTTCACAATGATTAATCAAAAAGGATTTATGATTCAAAAAAGAAAAAAAAACAATTCAAAATATTAAGTAATTTTTCATATGAAATAAAAGCAAAATTTGCATGAAATTTTGTAGGCGATTTTTCATTGAATAATTTTGCTGACAGCTGTTCTATGTTTTATTTCTAAATTAATTACAATATCCTAAAAAAATATATATCAAAAACTAATGACAAAAAAAAAAAAAAAAAAAAAAAAAAAATGTTATTAAAAGTTTTTTTAGCCTTTGTTGACCTTTTTTAAAGTCCAATTTAGCCTCTTTTTTTCTCACCACCTGGCAACACTGCTTGTTGTGATAGAAAAATCTCTGTATTAAGATATATTTGCTGTAATTTAATAGATTAGCGAAAGATATATATATAATGCATATATGTATTATGGCACTACGCATAGATTAATAACAGGGTATTTATGTGAGAGAAAAAAAAACCAGTTTCAATTGTCAAAAACCACGTGGTAAAAATGTGGTAATATTTTATGCATTGTTGAAAATCGAATTTTGGCAATTTTTTTATTTTATTTATTTTTTATTATTTTTTTATTTATTTATTTTTTGTCTTATACCTTCAGAACACTGACGCCGTTCGCAAGGTCATTCACGCGAACAGATTATGTGTTTTGATTAAATCAGTTAATATTGGTACAAAATAGTGTTGATGTGCCTTTAAAAAAATATTACAAATTTTTTCGAACCCCAAAAGTAAACGAATATAAAGAGATCCCCATATATGTATGGCATATTCGTAATAATTAACGAACAATCTATTTACAATTTTTTTTGTAATTAATGTATATTATTGCGAAATATATAAATCTGTTTAAATTTCTAATAAATCTTTTGGAAAAAGTAAAGATTTCTGTGGAATTTATTTCCAGATGCCACTAGTATGAAAAGTCTACAGTGTCAGTGTTTTTTTTTTTTTTTTTAATATTTTAAAAAGAATTTAAATATAAACATATTTACATACGTAAGCACACATAAGAACAGCAAAAATTTAATTAATGCAGAAGTCGTTAAAATTCTCCATAAAAATCTGTTAAAACTATTCGAATTTATTAACATTTTACTACTACAGAGAAAATTTCTGGAAAAATTCTAATAAAAAAAAAAAAAAAAAATGAAAAATTATTTATTCTAAGCTTTTGTGATGCCCTAGAATACAACTAAAAGTTTATCTGCGAGGCACTTTCAACTAAATTTTCCAAAAAAAAAAAAAAAAAAAAATTACTAATTTTTTTCAAAACACAAAAACAAAATATATGTGACTACATGTATTTTATTGTTACATGAATTAGGTTTTTGAGGTTTGAATCAGGTATTTTTCTCTTATATAAACATCTAGTTATTAGTCTATGGTTTCTGATTCCTTCATACATTTTTGTATAATATATGGAAAATAAAATAATTCTCTTTATGAAAATATTTTAGATAGAAAAATATATATATTCTGGAAATTTTTTCATTGTGGTCAAAAATAATATGGTACAAAAGAAGTTAATAAAAAGTAAAATTCAACAGTTGAAAAGTATATTTATTAAACGATTTGAAGATGTAATTTGCCGCATGTGAAAATTGCAAGGGAAACATAATTAATAATAATTTTTTTTATATGTTTTATTATTTTAAATAATTTAATAATATTGATATATTTGGTATAAACGTAATTAATATATATATATATATATATATATATATATATATATATATATATATATATATATGTATATATATACAAGGGCGGATCAATAAGTTCGTGATTTTCGTACTTCCCTCGTAGTTATATGAAGTGCAACACTTTTTCCATCAAGTACTACCTATTAATAGACTACTGTCAAATTTTGAGCAAGTGCCGTCATTTACTTTGCGTAAAAAATAGGAGTTTTCGAGGTCCATAAAATAGGCATTTGTTTGGTCAATAATTTCATCGTTGGAGCTGAATCTCTTTCCACCGAGCCATTTCTTTAGGTTTGAAAATGGGAAGTAGCCACTAGGGGCTAAATCCGGAGAATATGGCGGATGAGGTACCAATTCGTAGCCCAATTCATAATTTTGCCATTGAGACTGCACACGTGTGCACCCGTACATTATCTTGATGAAAAAGAATTTTTTCTTGGCAATATGGGGTCGTTTATTTTTTAAATCCTCATTAAATCGGCCTAACAAGTTGGCATAATATCCGCCGTTTATTGTTTTTCTCTTTTGAAGGTAGTCGATGTAGATTATCCCGCGTGCATCCCAAAAAACTTTTGCCATCACCTTATTGGCCTACAAACTTACCTTGGCCTTCTTCGGAGCAGGTTCACCCGGAAACCCATTGTTTAGACTGCTGCTTGGTCTCAGGAGTACAGTAATGGATCCATGTTTCATCCACAATTACAACACGCCACAAAAACTCATTCGGTTAAACAACTCCAACAAAGTTTGTCACACGTTTACATTAATGTCAATTGAGAGCAAACGTGGCACCCATCTTGCAGAAGCTCATCATCATTTAAAATCGAAACCACACTATCATCATGCCTATGGCATCAACAATCTCACGCACTTTTACTCTTCAGTCGGCCAACACCATATCGTGGATTTTTTCGACATTTTCGGGTGTACTGACCTCAATTGGCCGTCCAGAACGTTCAGAGTCATTTGTACTTGTGCGACCACAACGAAAGTCAGTAAACCACTATGTTACCATTGAAATCGATGGTGAAGAGTCTCCATAGTATTTATCGGGCTTTTCCTTGATTTGATTGACGGGTTTGTTTTCGCAAAAAATAATGTTTAATGAGCACTCGAAATTCACTTTTTTCCATTTTTAGAAAAATACACGGGGTTGTATGTTTTGAACAGCTGTTAAACCCAAAGTAAATGAAGACACTTGACAGTAGTATATTAACAGATGGTACTTGATGGGAATACTGTTGCATTTCATATAACTACGAGGGAAGTTCGAAAAGTCACGGACTTATTGATCCGTCCTCGTATATATATATATATATATATATATATATATATATATATATATATATATATATTCTGGTTCCTTGTGACAATGTATAGGTTATTATATTATATTAGTATTAGAATTTTATCTGACACAAACATGGTTTATATACAATGTTCATGGTAAGCATAGTGCTTACGTTCCATAAATCATAGTTCCCATATAAGGCACACCTCCTAGAATCACCTCTTTTAAGTACGTTATAAGTATTTTTACAAGAATCGGCTCACAAACGGCCACATGTCCTCTATATAAAATTCTTTCTTTGACGCATATACATAATTGTATAGGGTTTCACATGGTCAGACTTGATCAACTATAACTTTCTTAATTATTTAAAAAGCATTACCCTTCCAATATTCTGCCGAATTTCTCTTATCTCCTGTATTAATTTACCAAATTTTGCATCAATTGAATCAGTAGTTTTAAATAATAAATGTTCAGTTAACAGTGGTAACTTAGCAACGTATCTATATTGTTTTTTATGATCAAAAGAAAATTCAAAAATATAAAAGACATCATCAAAAACATCATCATAGCATCAGTAACATTATCTTTTAAAAGCAACAAAAAATGAAAGGAATGAAGACCATATTATACAATATATTTCTTTTGAATTAAAAAGTTATTTCAACATATTGCCCCAGTTATATTGATGTGAATTTATCAGTTGTACACAACAAATAAGTACAAGCACAGTCTCACATAAATAGATATCAAAAGTACATGCTTATAATCTTCAGGTGTTCCAATTTCTCTGGAAATGTATTTGTACTAGTTGAAAACTGCAAATAAATATGTATGCCAAATATGCCAATGGTTTTCTTTGTTTATGTTGTCTACAGGGGGGAATAAGTGAGTAGTATGCAACTTGCGGTTTTTATTTATTGGTCTATTCATTCGAATAATGTTCGTTCGAATTATTCGAACAATTTATTACCAATAATTATTCGAAGAATTTAAAATTGTTTTTTTCGAATAACGAATAATTCGAATATTTTTATGCCGAATATTCGAATAAAATGAATAATTATTTTTTTACAATTCAGCTAACTTTATTAGAATATTTATAAAAAAATATGTATTCTTTCTTATTTTGAATTACTCGTTTTATTCTAACATAAGTATTTATACAGTGGACAGATTACACTGGTTGTTAAAGTAATCCCCTTTTAAACAACTGTGAACTAGATAGAATTTGACGTGCTAAACAAGTATCTGCTTTCAGTTTTTTTTTCTATCATGATTGATTTTTGTACAAGCATGACATATATAACCCTCTTACTTGGCGGTCACACTAGTATAACTCAAAAACGGTTTGTTCAATATAGATAAGTAAAACTCTAATAGGTGTCGACTAAAATTATCTTTAAGCTCAAGTTAAAATTATTTTTTTTACTCTCTTAATAGTTTCGGAGATATTTAAAAATTAGAGTCGAAAAAAATAAAGTTTTTTCGTGCAAAATTGCACAAATTTATTAAAGGTGGTAGTTTTTATTCTTATATCATAAAACTAGGTATACTACGATTTAATTCACAATCAACTGAAGATACCTATAGTGGACATTATATGCAAATTGTACGTAAAATGTTTTATAAAGTTGTCTTTAGTTAATTGTAAAAAAAAGAAAAAATAATATATGGGCAAAAACACAAAACTTTTAAAATTTAACTAAACTTTTTGCGAACATTTTTTTCTTGGCACATTAACAGCACTTTGAACGAAAAAAATGCTAAAGTATTGCGTGGATCAAAATCAATGTTCTTTGGAAATAAGTCTGTAACTTCTAATCAAATAGTTGAATTTACATACAATTTCACATAAGCGTAGCAAATGGATGTACAATTTTAAGTTTTAAAGGGGGCCCCACATACCCCTTAGCAGCAGAGCTATTGGGGCACAAAATAGGCTACATAGAAAATTTTAAACCGATTTTTGGTACTATACAGTTTCGGAAATTATGATGTGTAGAAAAGATTTTGTAAACGGCTTTTTCTAGACATACAACAAATAGGGATTTTATGGAAAAAATTAAAAAAAAGTTATACCTTTGGGATTTTCGCCGTTTTTTTTTTTTTTTTTTTGAATTGTGGAATTACTAAAATCTTACATTTTTCTACATTTATGGAACATGGAAATAGTATACTCAAAATTACTATTTTCAAGAACAGAATACGCTTATGAGGCGTATTCTGTTCTTGGAAGTTAATGTATATAATTGAATAGCCGGCTATATTTTGTGAAAGTGAAATTAAGTCCTATTATTAAAATGCTCGACCTAAATTGGATTCCTAAATAAATTTAGAGGTTAAATTTTGTTAACTCTTCTTACGAGTGACTTCGTTTGTCCGTCCTCATGAGTGGCCTTGTGCTGCTCGTTCTCACAACTGACTTCGGTTAGCTGTTCTCACGGGCGACTTCGGTTGCACGTTCTAACGAGTGCCTTCTTGCGGCTCATTCTCACAACTGTATTTGGTTAGCTGTCCTCACGATTGATTTCGGTTGCTCGTTCTCGCAAGTGGCCTCGTGCTGCTCATTCTTACAACTGACTTCAGTTGGCTGTTCCCATAAGTGATTTCATGTTGCCTGTCTTAATGGAATATTAACCCTTAGTAGAATATTAATGGTAATAGTAGTTTGAGAAGAAGCTAGAAACTAGCTTTCAGAAACTATTGTATGTATTGCGGAAAAATATACGATCCCGCCGAAAATCCGAACTTGAAAATGTTGAAGGCAAATGTATAAAGCCGATTCTAATTCTACTACCGAAGTTATCGCTATTATACCCCAGAAAGGGTAAATCGCTATTATACCCCAGAAAGGGTACTTAAGGTTTGTGGATCCGTAAGTAGACCCTGGATGCGACTAAGTTGCCTCAGCCGATAACAAAACCACAATAGACTTAACTATTTATAATGAAAAAGTCATCAACCACCGAAATTTCTATACAGATACAATATTTATAGTTTCTCCAAAAGCCAATTTTTTACAAAAAAAATTCCAAAAATCGCAAAACATATGGACTGCATTTTATTAAAATAAAGAATTTAGTTATTATATACGGAAAGACTGAAATCAATATATTTTATAGAACTAAAGGTGTGTTTGTGTTAAACTATGCAAAAAGTGCAATTTTTGTGACATATTAAACTTTAAAGTATCGTAGTTTTAGTTCTCCTCTCATACGATTATGTGAAGTTTTATGTAAGTCCAGCTAGTCTAATAGAAGCTATTAATTTATTTCTAAAAAATCGCTTCTGCCCACTCTGTGTTGGCGTGAATCACTTTCGCGAGAGTGTCTAAAAGTTGTTTCTGTTTAAAGTTGAAAAACTAAAAAAACTCAAAATTTCAATTTAATTTCTTTAAATTATAATTGCGCTCATTCATAAATCTTCTGAAGAACTACTAATAATATTATCATCCTTAAGGCTAAATCAAGCTTTCTTTCAACCTCAAAATTTTGGTTTTAGCTTGTAGCTAATTTTCTAGCCTTTTTTCATTCTTAAAATTGCCTTAAGAAGGCTAAAATGTTAGGATTTCAACAATGAAGAAAGTAACTTTCTATTACTAATTTTAGTTTTACTGAATCATCCATTTAAGTATTTTTGTGTGTTTATTCGCAATAAACCGAGATTATTATTATCTCCAAATCAACAATAACTTAACTAATTTTAGGGACTTACTAAATCGATTATTGTAATTATAGTAATTATTTTTTTTAATATACTTTATTAACCATAGAACTATTTATGAATATAACAAATATAAAAAAAGTCTCATAGAAGCGAAAAATCACCTAAAATTTTGGAATTGCTAGCAGCCGTTCTAATTTTTATTACTCATTAGCTTTCCTAGAACTAAAAAAATATAGCTTTTTTTCTGGCTTTATTTTTTTAAGTTATTTAGCCGTTTTTGGATTGTTTAAAGTTCAATTTAGCCCCTTTTTCCCCATCACCTGATAAGTTTAAATCCTTGTAATAACATATAATATATTAGGTTCAAATTTAAATATATATATTTATATTAAAATTCTCTCTGTTTAAATCATGCATTCGTACATTTTCACTAAATTCATTTTCAAATATTTTTATTAACAAAAATAGTATTATTTTTTCTTACCTAACTGCAACATGTTATTTTATTTTTTTGAGATTTGGTCGTGAATATTTACCAGGAAAAAAGCGAGCAAGTGTTTCCAAAAACGAACTTTTTCACCACTTCAAAAGTAGAACTAAGTGTATATTTTGTAGTTTATTGGAAGTTATTAAAAATTGCTTCCAAGAAATGAAAATTAAAATATTTTTAGCTGGATTAAAAGTGAATAATTTCTAAAAAAAATAAAAATTTCACAAATTCAAAAGTATCTATATTATCTGTTAAGATAGCTAAAATCATATTTTTATTTAAAAAATTTATAAATATAATTTATAGAGAAGTCCTTCAACAAGTAGCATAAAAGAAGAACATCCTCCCAATGACAAACATGGGTTAAAAAATTAACTTCGTAGCTCTTCTTAAATACTAGGTACTTCTTTCCAATAACAACACAATGTAAAAATCAAGACTTTTCAGCTCTCTTTTTTATATTTATTTAACTTTTCGGCTTAAACTACAGAAAAAGAATCAGAAAGAAAATTACTAAATAATTTATAACGTAATCATTTTTGAGGTTATATGAAATGCATTTTTTTCATAAATTCTACAAATTTCCAAATTTTGTTAAAGGGCCTTTGATTTTAGTATAAATTTTGACTAAAACTAAATTACATCGTTTATTAATATATGACATCAAATTGGAACTTCGTGGAGGGGCGCACTGAGAGTGAGCAAAAAAGTAGAAAAATATTAAAATAGCTAAAATTTTTGTTTCAAATTTTAACTTTTGACCGAATACTATAGAGCCATAACATGTGAAATTACAGATTTCTTCTATGTCCGGAGAACAATTCTCTTATACTACTCTAACTCGATTAAAGCACTAACTTAAAAAAAAAAACAACATAGAAGATGCTAGCAGGTCAATACTTTTGCCATTAAATTATTTAATGATTTTTGACGTACATAAATTCATCAATACACTTGCATTTGCTCACATTGTGCAATGTGTACTTGATTCTGTACATCAATGCGAATTTAAACAGGTGTCCTCTCTTAATCAGTTGATTATATTTTAGTACTTAGAACTGTCAAAATTCATGTATAAAAAAATAATAATGAATTCTACGTTTTGTTGTTTTTGTAGAACTGCTGCCACCTGTTTCATTTCGTCATGGCGTACATATTGAGTGAAGTTTCTTGTTTCTGTTTCTATGATACAGTCTAAAGGTAGTAAATGTGACTGTATCTGGATAGATTTTTGTGAACGAGTTTGTTGTTGCTATAACAATACAGACTCTTTATTAATTTATTTAAACCTACCATCACCAAAGTCAATAGTTGTGTTCATTCAACCAAAATGAAAAGTTTATCAGGTAGTAAAAATGTTTGTGTAAGCATACCAGTATTAAAAGGATACTCAATAAATGACATTTTATCCTTGCGCCTACAAAAAAGTCTAAGTTGTTTTTTTTTAATTTTATATTATAACAATTAATATTATTTTGTCATATAAAATTATACAAAAAATCCTTTTGATATCATTGGTAGGTATGTATAAATTTTTTTAAATTTTATTTATAAAAAATCCTTGAGAAGTTCATACAAATATTTTTTATTTTTTTGAAATATACACATTGATCAATTTACCTGTGTATATGTGAAGTATGGTATACTTTTACACAGTAAATTCATTTAAATGTTGGTAGTTTCAAATAACATTACACTATGGTTCAGAATATAGTGGTTTTATAACATTCTGCAACTACAATTTGTGAGACCAAACATAAATGTATCGTCGCTGTTCCGACAAAAACAGTTATGTGTTTTTATTGTTTTATTTTGTAATTTGGCAAATTTCTTTGAAACTTATACGATTAGCTGGAACTCTAATACAATTACAACAGATATTACGTAAACAAAATTCGGGATGATTAGATACAAGAGAGCAATAATAAAATCTTTCAAAAATACACATGTTATTTTGCTAAAAATATTTTTAGTAAAATTATTTTTTTTAGAACATTGTTTACACATAACTGTTTTGGTTCGTAAAACTTTGCTTTGAAAATTTGATAAAGTTTCCAAGCAATAACTAATTCAATGTGGATTCCTAATAATAATTAATTTTTCCTTCCAATTATTACGTTTTATCTAATGATATCCTTAATATTGATAAGTGTAAAACATCATAAATAAGTTAAAAATATTATAAGGATAATATAGTCAGCTGAAATGGAAATTTTTGTATAAAAGTCAACTGATATATGTTTTTTTTAATCCGATTTATTCCGATGAAACGATTTTGTTTTTATATACTTTACCAAAGGTGTAAATGATATATGTTAGTATGTCATTCCGTTTGTAATTTCTACAATGTTCATTTTAGACTTATTGCTTATTGCTATTCTGTTGCACTTAGTTTGTAGAAAGCCCCAGTTATCACTAATATATATTTTTTATACATCAAATTATGGGGAATATTCCTTAGAATGACAACAAAATCGATCCACTAATGGTCGAGATATAGTCAATAAACCGAAATGGACTTAAAAAAACATGTTTGTTTTCGACATTTTTAAGCCCCTATACAAACTAGCGACTTTATTGCACAGAAAATTTGGAATATTTCTTAGGAATGTTTTTGCTGAAGAAATTAATAAAATCGGTTGATTAGTAACTGAGATATCGGTCATAATGCATTTTTGTTTCTATTTAAGCTTCAGAATTCGTTTTTGTACAAATCTGTTGAAAATATTTTTCTAAAATGTAGGTTTTGTTGAATTAACCGTATCGGTCCATAAACAATCGAGTTATAGGCAAAAATCTCAAAAAAATATTAAAAATATTAAAAATATACATACACAAACATATATAAAAGGTATTACAATGATTTTCAGTGTTTTCGTATTATGTATAAGCAAGTAGTAGTTGTTGATCTTATGTACATACACACAATAATTTTTTAACTATGTATGTTTGGACATTTTTTTATTTGGAAATGGAAGCCTTGCAATAACTCAGTGATGTTGTTTTTGTATAAGCATGTATCTACATACAAGCATATGTGTATAAATTTAGTAGACATAAGAAGTTATCAGCAATGTTGTTGTTTTTTTCAAGGAAACAACTATGATAGTTTATTTTTTTATTATTGTAGTGGAAAAAAATTTAGATTATTTTTTAAGTATAATTGTAAAAATATGAATGCATACTTTAAGGCAAAAATGATCGGTAAAGTGGTGAAGGATATAAAAGAATCAGCACTGCCGAATATGGCGCTCTAACCTGTTTTATTTCTTTTTTTTATTAACGGTATTAGTATATAATATATAATATATAATATATAATATATAATATATAATATATAATATATAATATATAATATATAATATATAATATATAATATATAATATATAATATATAATATATAATATATAATATATAATGTATAATATATAATATATAAATAATAATTAATACAACAAGTTAGAGGGCTATATCCAGCTGTGCCGAATCTTTTATACCCTGTGATTTCAATTTTCATAAAATGCATTGAAATCTTTGTTCATAAATTTTTTTAAGTACGCAAATTATTAAATTTTGATTCCTCGTTTTTGGGTTTTGCTTCATATAAAGATACAATTTTTCTTTGAGAATTTTTTTATTTCTTTTTTGTGGTAGTAGTCTCCAATCGTTTGGGTGCCTAATCTTGTACATTACTACATTTTCTATATATAAAATCCCTCTAATATTATTCACAGTGCGTTTTCAAAAACTTTTACCAGGTCTTGTTGAATTAATATTTTAGTTGCATTAGATCAAAGTTTGGTCCATAATTTCTAAATTAAGTGTGTTCAGCTTGAAATTTTATAAGAGCAGCTATGTATGACAACATTATATAATTTTTTAAGAAATTAAAACTTTTAATAAATATAAACTTTATATATAATTGGAATAATAACATCTTTGTCTATAATATAAAACTATAACTAGGGAATCTATATTTTAGAATTATTAGCAATAAAACATGTAAAACTTTCCCAGCATTTTTTTTTTTAATCAAACCAGAAAGGTCCCTGAGTTTAAAATTTTATATTTAAGGAACATTTCCAATAGCCAATATATGTAGAGAATTTCATTGAAATTGGAGAAGTCAAATCCATAAAATCTGTAAATAGCTTTTTTCACTTTAACATAGTAATTGACTAGTTCGAAATTTTGTTGTACATGGTTTTATATTCCAATAAAATTTTGACCAAAAATTGAGAGAAAGTTTGCAAAAAAAAAAAAAACTCCCTAAAACAGTTATGTGAAGTTATACATATAATTTATTTATTGGAACAATATAGACCAATAAGGGCTTAAAATAATGTAATAAAAAAAAAATCGAAAATTGTCACATTACCCATCACGTCGGACCATCGACAACATATTATTCTATTTTATTTGGGATCAGTAATAATATATTTTTTTTTTTTTTCTAAAATTTCACTTCGATATCTAAAAAAGTGGGACATTTATTTTTAATCAAAAGAGTCAATAGAATACAATTTTATTACAGATTGTACATTATTTTTTCTATAACATTTCTATACCCTCTATCACCACTAGTGGTGAGGAGGTGACATATAAGTTTGTCATTTCCTGTGTAATATTAAGAAAAAATAATTTAAGATTCCATAAAGTATATATTATATTATTGATCTGTATGACCGCTTGTTTGTAAAAACATTCTCATGTCCTATCTACTAATCCGAATTAAATTAAAGTCTCTGATATTTTTCAGATAAATTGGTTTAGTAGAATAAAGTAAATTCCTGTTTATTTGTTTGTTTATATATCAATCGCGTCTAAATGGCTAAATCGATTTTCACACAGTTTGACACACAGATAGTACCAGTATCGGAGATGGTTAGAGGCTATGTTAGATCTGAATTGGATATCACGCCTACTTTTAAGAAAAGCACGTTATTAACGAAGCTATTTATATGAAATTTGACACACAGATTGTGCTTGTACTAAAGAATGTTATGTATTATATTAAATCTTGATCGGATGCCACGCTCAAATTATACGTCAAATTTTTTAAAACTCTCCAACGGCTAAAACGATTTGTGTAACATTTTCAGATCATCATCATGTGTATTTCTAAATTTAAATATAATATTTTATTTTTCGATCGATTCAGGGGGAGTGTTACCTCCATACAAAGTAAATATTCATTATGGCGTATACAAAAAGTTCGTGGGGGCCTTTATCCTATCATATCGCATTGATGAAGTGAAAATAAGATGTACAAGTCCTGGGAGAGAGGCAGCCCCCATACAAAATAAATATTTATTTTCACATATCTAAATGAGCAATACCATAAAAATCTTTAAAAGTTGTAAAAATAATTTCCATATCAAATTTCATATAAGGCGATTAGGTCCAAAAGGAGTCGCGGCGTCCGTATAAAATAATTATTACTTATCGCACTAGAAAGGGTAGCGAAATGCACCGGGAAAATCTAGTTATTAGATTCATATTTCTATGTATTATATAATGCTTGATATACGGATAATAAAACTTTTCTTTATGTAAACAGAAATGTATAGTTTTTATATCAGTCTGCTGAACCATAGTGCAATGGAATAAATGAATGCATAAAAATGAATAACTAACATATTGAAAGATTCTGATAGCTATTGTTGTTTTTTTTATTTTATTGTGAAATTTTAAATAAATCAAAAGTAATTGAGGAATTTCACCAACACAATATGAATCGTGACTTATTTGGGCTTTTGGAATTTAATATGCAGCGTATATATTTTTAACTATATGTGGTTGTAGTTCACCTTTTTACAACACTGAAATTGTGTTTCGGATATAAAGGGTGGTTTCAATTGAATATTGCTATAAATATTCGTATATAAAGCTTTAAAGTTATGGAATTCTTAAAAAATTAAGATTGGTTTTATTTGTGTTTTTTTCCTGAAAGAACACGAAAAAAGTTCGTAAATCAATAGTTTACTGCTTTTATTTCATACTAATGTACATGAAATTCAGACAGTCAAAAGGAATAATATTTTAATTAAAATAAATCTAGAAATTTTATATGAAATTTTTTAAAATTTCGTTTGATTTTTATTCTTTATTATAAGTATAAATTTTGGTTTTGATTTTTATATATATATATAAAAATGGAGAAAGTCGTTAATATTATAATATATTACTGCAAACAATAAAAAAATAAAATAAAAAATTATCCAGTTAATTTTTTTAAATATAAAAATAGCTTCAAGCTTAGAATAATAAAAAAATGTGAAATACTTAGAAGTATGTTTCTAAAATAGTACTTTTTATTCTGTGCAGTTAAAAAAAATATTGAATTTAATTACAATTTTAACTGAAGATGGTTCGGTTTTTTTGTTTAAATCTTCTTAGTAGGAAAAACCAGACTGCAGTAACACACTTGCTGACAAATACCATTGACCTGTCAATGTTCTCTTCATGAAATATTCAATATACTCCTATCGAGTGCTGGTTAAAAAATGTCCTTACAGATTTTCTGGCATACATACTTAAATGATTTTCATTTGAAATTAATATATCGAAGACTTATATTTAATAAGGGCCATCTGCAAATTTCCAAAAATATTTGTAAGCTTTTGATGTCAAATACTTTCTTTCTACGACCTTCATCAATGGTATCAGTTTTGAAAAGAAAATTCAATTCTAACACATTTTTTTCCTTTTTTGAATTTTTATTTTTGGGCTATCTACAAGGCATATTATTTGTTCAAGAAAAAATGGGCTAACTGCATGCTTTTATTTCGTTTTCAAAGAATTGTAATATTGGAACGCCATAAACAGCATTTTTGAATAATTTTAGTCATAATTGAGTTGTTGATAAGCAATTTAATACAATTTTAATCAGCTTTATTATTATTTTTATTATTATTATTATTGTTATTATTATTATTATTATTATTATTATTATTATTACTATTATTGTTATTTTGTTTTTGGAAAAAAGTATTTTTGCAATTTTTTCTTACAATATTTTTTTATACCTACCTTCAAAAAAGATAGGGGTATATTGAGTTTATCACACCGTGTGTAATATGACGAAAAAATAACTTAAAACCCCATAAAGTTATTCTGGGTCCTGGTAAGATTCTGAGTCGATCTGGCTATGTCCAATAGTGCTTGGTCCCATAAAGTTATATATTCCATGAATATCCCTAATACTTTACATATATTTTCTTTTAACACATATTTATGAAAACTATCTTTTTTTTTTTTTTTTTTTTGATAAAGTGTAATTAACAAATATTTTTAATCATATTTTACTTGTCATTATTTTACACTCTGTTGAATTACTCTCTGTTTAATTATGAACTATTTTAATTATTTTTATCGTTCTACCTTAAGTTATCCTAAACTAGCTCTTATTTTTATATTTGTTCAATATATGCTAAATAGTAAATCATTAAAAATTATAAAGTTGAGTTTCAAGTTAACCTTAATTAATTAAACTAATTTTAAATAACAATAAATAAAAAATGACTTAGTTTTAATTAAATTATCATACGCAAAATTCAGAAATAATGTTATGCCATGAGTTTTAATAAATTTTATATTTTTGGAAAGCTAACATAGTAGTTTAACTAATCATGAATGAGAAAGTTTAAGTTTTCTCTATAGAGGGCGCCAAAATTACAGAAGTTTGTGCGTAATTTGCGTATGTAAAAAGTGTTTCCTTTATGTTTTTAGGAAAAAAAATCGCTAAAATGCTAATTTTGAAGATATTGATTCAAAGTTTTGTTTTTTTAGTTTGAAACTAAATACCTAAAAAGAAAAATCTATTTATTTTTATTTTATTTTTTGTTATCTCTATTTTTTAACTACATTCCAATTCACGTATTTTTTAACCAAAAATACAATCTTAGATTTCCTACTATATAACTAAAAATTAAAATAAATGGTCAAATTATAAAGTTCAAACCCGAAATTTATAGAAAAATATTTAAAATTTTAACAATAGTAGCAAATTTTTTAAAATATGTAAGAACTTTCAGATAATTTTAAAATTTTATGACTATTTAATGTATATAATTAAATACAATTAATATATATATATATATATATATATATATATAAATTTAAAACTTATGAATTTTTTTATAACCTAAATTTCTTCCTTTTTTTATTACATCGCTTGTGTGCGAAATCTAGACTTTTTATTTCGCTTGCAGTCTCAAACTTTTTTCTACCCTTTTTTAATTATTAAAATTGCCCTACAAAGGCTAAAGTATTAGTATTTCAACAACAATTGAATAAACTAATTTCTTATTTTATTTTATTTTATTTTACAGAGTCATTTATTTAAGCATTTTCGTGATTTATTTTCACAAAAAAATCGAGATTATATTTTATAAAACATTTTGGCTTCAGCGCAAAAAGAAGTTTCTAAATTAAAAAAAAAATCATTTCTCTAGCCTTATTTTTTGTAGCATTTAGACTTTTTTGACCTTTTTTAAAGTTGAATTTAACCTATTTTTTCTAATCTCCTGGCGAGACTACCTAAATGCTGAGAACTTAACTGTGTACAGTAATTATATAAAAAGTTGTACATTTTTAACTTAAAATATGTGAAATTGTAATTTTAGAAATAAATGTATAAATATCTAAGCAATATTCTACATAACGAAAATTAAATCTATGAAGTTAAATAATCTACATTTTATCAAAGGAACAAAAAAAAAAAAAATAATAAATAAATAAATAAACAAAATACATATATCAAAATTTTAAAAATTCTGTTAAGAATTAAAGCTATTTATACTTTCATCATATGATATATATAATAGTATATTGTGTTTTTTTGTTTAAAAATTAAATAAAAAAATAAAAATTAAAAAAAAAATAAGTAAGTAAAATAGTTGGTCAAGCCCGAGCATATGACAAATACATACATATATGTGTCAAATTTTCGAACAGGGTCTTATATGGAAACTAAGGTAAATTGTGGACCGATACTTTTTAAGTTTAGGAAAGTGATTTATACAGCTATAAAACTTGTTGTTTTGAAATATTATTTCTATACTAACATTTAATCAGATATTTTCAGTTTTAGTTAATTTTCGGAAGTGTGCCTTATATAGTAAATTATGCTATAGTAAATTATGAACCAATCCTAATAAAATTTGGCGTAAAATTTCACTAAAATTTTAATATAATTAAGATATTTATAAGAGTTGAAACCCTATTACGAGAGGACATTTGTGTGGGGGATATGTAAAATAATAGACCAGGCGTAATCAATTTCAGTAGGCTTGGTATAAAAATAATCATATGTGATAAATTTCATCAAATTTGCTTTAAAATTGCATTAAAATAACTTTAAAAAAAGTACAGGTCTTTATGCACATAATTTACATAGGATGTGGTCGTGTCTTTAACCCATTCTAAATAACATTTTGCATAGAAGAGGATAACATTAATACATGTCAACGTATCAATTTTTAAGTAATCTGTTTATAATTGAATACAAAAAAAAAAAAAAAAAAAAAAAAGTTGAAAGTTCTGTATATATGGAAAATATAAAACTTTAAATACTAAAAAGAAATTCTCGCAAAATTTTCGTCTTAGACAGAGTTATCTAGCAGATTAGTTTAGCCACAAAATAGGTATTATATTCCTATATATCGACAGTCAATAACGATAGTATTTAAGGCAACTGAACTGAGCAGGAAATGCAGATGGCAATGATGTGGAGATTTTATTGGTCACTAGAATATGTCTAGTATCGTGCTATCCCAGCTTGGAGGTTTCCTTTGTTATGAAGAGAATGAACCTGATAGGAATATACCGATCACTGGGTATAAACAGTTAGTTTATCAGAAGTAGCATGAGTCTGTTCAGTTTACTAAAAACCGAGAATGAAAAAATTTTTTTACGTTATTAATGAAGCGATTTACATGAAATTTAACACATAGATAGTGCTCGCACAAAAAAAAATGTTATAGGCTATAATGCATCTTGATCGGATGATATGTCCACATTTAACACATTTTGTTAAAATTTTTAAAAAGCTGAACCGATTTTCCCTAAGTTTTCACGGCACAATCCCGTATGGCCCTAAACTAAAATATGATATTTCATTTTTCGATCGGAGAAAAGGGGATTGGTATCTGCCCTGCAAAGCAAATACTCTTAATAGAACGGATAGGGCCAAGGTGAGGAGCAGCCCCCCTACCTAGTAAATATTAATTTTCGCATATGGAGTAATTTAGTGAAGGTCTTACAAATTTTTAAAAATAATTTTCATATCAAACTTTTAATAGAGTAGATAGGTCGAGGGGTAGTTGTAGTCCCTATATAAAATAAACATTAGTTATGGCATCGAAATGGGTAGCGAAACGCACCGGGAAATCTAATTTAAAGATAAATGTATTCTTACTTCTACAAGTATTTATAACACAGAGCAACAGACTCTGCGGTAAAGGATTTCTCAGTCATCTTAAGTACAAAAGATTATGAAGTCTTAAACCTAAGTACTTATGTATAAGTCTCCTTTTTTGAATTGACTACAGCTTTTTAGATAAACCATTATGCAGAAATCTGATGATGTTCAATATATATTCCCTCATTTCTCAAAAAAGATTTGTCTGATCTAGTTTATGCCAAAAAATCTAGCTTCAAGTCCCTAGATACATCAAGACTATTTTTTAATCTGCTCAATAGTTTTGGAGATATTAAAAAATAGTTTAGGAAAAAAATTAAAAAATTAAAAAATATAAAATTTTTATTTTTCAAAAAATCGTAAAATTCGGAAACGACAAAAGAGCTAATTTTTCTCATTTATCATAAAGCTGAATGTATTACAAACAAAATCGATGAATAAATTTCGACATTAATAATAATCAGGGCAACTAAAAATATGCTCGAAAAAAGTGTTTTGTGTACATAAAAATACTCTTAAAATTGTAAAATATGACCTTAAAATGAAAAAATATGTTCATAAAATATTATTTTTTTTCTGGCTAAATTTTAAATTATCTACTATTCATGCTAAAAATAACTTGATTTTTATCAGCAACTGCTAAAAAACATTTTCTTTTGACAGTTAAATTTATTAGGGAATCGTATTTCAATAACGCATGTGACAGTAAAAATTCACTAATGACAAAATATGTAAAAATTCTATCGGCTGCAATATATGCGTCATGCGTCTATTACATATTCTGTTTTTTTTTTCACAAAAACTAAAAAATTTTATACACTGTTTATAGAAACCCATATTTTTGGAGGTATTTGAACAAATGTTCCAGCTCACGAGAACGAAATAATTGAACCAAAATATTTTTGAGATTAGTTTATAATATGTCAATTTTTAATTTTAGGTGGGTACATTTGCAATATTTTTGGTCTTCATAAAAATCGGTGCACTTTAACATAGATCGGTATTCTTTACAAAGCTTATATAATAATAAAAATTTCATTGTATATTGTTTATGTGTTTCGTCCTAAATATTTACAAATGTGCCAATGTATTCAATTTCTAGTTACAACATTTACTTTCATAAACATAATTTACTTTTACTTTGTATGATTTTTACAAAATTTTTTTCTTCTGATTTTCAATTGATTGCTCCTTAAATATCAACTTTGTGGCAACTAATTGAGTGCATGTTTTTTTTATATTTTTTAATTTACTTTACATTTGTATAGTATGCTTTATATAACTTTTTTGTTAAGCTTTGTCCATGAAGCATTAATAGTGGGTTGAAAGAATTTTTTTTGGTAAAGTTCTTTTTGAAATAAACGAGTTGTTCCATGAAGTCTTGTAATATGTTTCATAAATAAGAAAACAACAAGGAAAATTATATAAAGCTTATGTATATATATATTTGTTTTATTTTATCTGAACTTGATTTATTCACATCGTAGAAAAAAAGTCCCTCTCAAACAGCTCCTCTAAAAATTTAAATTTAAATATGTGCGAATCACGGATGGGAAACATGGTACAATTGTACTTTTTTGGTACATTTTTTATCTGTTGGTACCGTGTTACTACCACGAAATAAATCAATTTTGTTTCCAGGCATGTCGAGAGTTAAAGCATGTAAACGAAATAAGTACCTATAGGGGGTACCCAAAAAGCTGTATACTTTTGTAAAACTAGAGACTCCAAAGAATACAAATAAGCATTTGAATGCTCCTTTCGCACCATTTTTTAAGAACATTTGTAAATAACTACAATTTTCTTACAGTTTACTCATTTCTTTGACACTATATCGACAATACATGTCAAATTTTTTAATTGGATTCTATCCGTATTACTTTTTATGACACACATATTCAATGTGTGTTTTTAATCTGAACCATTTTCCCGATTCAAAAAAAAAAAATCGTTTAAATGCTTTTTTTAAGGAATTCTGTATATTCCACATTCGTTCGCAAAAGCTTCCTACTAAAATATTATTATTACTAGGACAACCAAAAATCAGCAAAATTATATTGTTTTTGAGTTTAAAATGAACCAAGCTTTTAGTTAATTATCCGTTCCAGACAATTTTAAAAGTTGTCATTGATTTGTTAGAGCATATTTTGCATATATTGGTTTTAACAGCATATTCCTAAATATTTTGTACTTGGCAGTATATTTCGTTATATTTTCAAAGAAAATCCTTATTTTAGAGCAATTTAAAAGGCATTTTTTGCATATTTTAATCTTAATAGCATAATATTGCTTATATTATACCATTGTGCATAATTTAGCATATTTTACACTTAAGAGAATAATTTAGCTCATTTTTCATCCAATGGAATTCTTAACACAATTTGTCATTAGTGAAATTTTTTTCACTGTCATATACGTTTTTCAAATCTGATTCTCTAATAATTTTCATCTTGAAAATTTATAGAAATTTTCCAAACTTATGATTAGTGTCGCCAGTTTAGACTTTTTAAGGCTAAATCTAGCCTTTTTATTTTGCTTTTAGTATCAAAATTTTCGTTTTAGCTTCTAGCTTTTTTTCTAGCCTTTTTTGATTTCTTAATTTATTCGAAAAAGGCTAAAATATTAGCATATGAACAACGAAAAAAATTATTTCTTATTTAATATTACTAATTCTATTTTTACAGAGTCCATTGAAACATTTTTGTATATTAATTAGCACAAAAAATTGAGATTATTTATATTTAATAAAAAATTTCGCCAGCGACGCCTCATTCTTCAATTTTAAAATAACTTAATTAATTTGATCGACTTAATAAATTGATTATAATTATTTTTTAATATACTTCATTAACCATAGAAACATTTTATGAATATAATTAAAAAACAAATCTTATAAAGGCGAAATCATCATACAAAATTTTGGAAATGCTTCATCAAAAAGGAATTATAGTTCAAAAATGACAAAAAGTCAATCCAAAACATTGGGTTATTTATTTACTTATTTATTTTTTTGTATGAAATATATGTATCCCAAGTTTGAATGCACATTTTTTTGGTTGATTTTTGTTGGATAATTTTGCTTTTTCAGTCGTTCCATGTTTTATTTATAAATGTATTACAATACTTTTAAAAATTATCAAAATAATGAGAATAAAAAAAAATTGAAAGGGTATTAAATTAAATAATAATAGTAATAATAATAATAATAATAATAATAATAATAATAATAACTTTATATTTTTTAAAGTTTAATTTAGCCTTTTTTTTCTCACCTCCTGGCAACACTGCTCCTGATACAATTCATTAGTTTTTAATGTTTTTAAGTGAAAATGGCAATTTTTAATAAAAATCAAGTTATTTTTATCATAAATGGTAGATTATTTAAATTTTTGCAAACAAAGAAAAATAATTTAAGGGCATATTTTCCGATTCTAAGAACATTTTTATGTTTTTTTTATGAGCATAATTTTGGTTGCCCTGATTGTAACAAAAGAAAGAATTGTAATTAAATTCTTTACTGTATCGTGCTGCAAATTTAAAATTGCCGGTAATATACTAAATATATATATATATATATATATATATATATATATATATCATAGAAAATATTTATAATCTATTAATTTTCTATGTAAATGTTTATAATTAAAATATATAGACAAAATTGGTACCATTAGGGTCGAAAAATAACATTTTGTTTTTATGGTTGGTACAATATAAAACAAACCATTTTCCATTCCTGGTGGGAATATACAAAGAGAGAAAGAAAAAATTAATACAAACACATAATTCTTAAAATGTTTGTAGA
The DNA here is from genome assembly GCA_932274085.1 of Protocalliphora azurea. NCBI lineage: Eukaryota > Metazoa > Arthropoda > Insecta > Diptera > Calliphoridae > Protocalliphora > Protocalliphora azurea. Next base: position 124,399,367 of record OW026522.1, read on the forward strand.
ATTGATTGCTTATATCGTAGTTAGCTTTGTTGCCCTAATCCTGCAACACCCACAAAAAAACACAGACCATTACATGTATAAGCATCAACAAACACACACTTACATTTCCATACTAATTCTTTGTAAGCTGTTTTAAGTAAGTTTTTGGATTTTAGGTTAAAAAAATGTAAGTTAAGGTAAATCTACAAAGAATATAAAATTTTTTTTCTTTCATGTGCTTATTTACTTAAAAAAAATATTTGTACATATAAATAGAAACTTTCGTGTACAGTATAGAGTCAGAAAATTCCTTTTAAAATTACCATGAATTTTTTCTTTGCTTGTTGAATTATTACTCAAAAAGGCAATTATTTTAGTTATAACCACTTTGATATATAAAGTACATAAAATGATTACTTACCTTGAGATAAAATAGATAAAATATAATTTTTCTTTTATCGATTTTTCAAATGAATTACTTATACAAACCAATGGGATCAGCTTAAAATAGGCACACTTAAAAGATATCTCAAGAGTAGTATAAATCAACATAAAGGTGAATTAATACAAGTGAATTAATTTTACAGAATATTTTCAGGGGTTTTTATTTTCATTGGCATTATATTCTCTATTTCTCAAAGGGGGGGTTGGAGACCCAAAAGGGGCCTGTAAGGACGTTCGCAAGGGGTCGCGAAGAGATGCTGAAAAATATATATTATTATTATTTTTTTTTTTTCTGAAATGAGTTCTTTTAAGAATCAACTAGCACTAGCTGCAAGAAAAACCATTGAATGAACCTGTGTTTTACTTCGATTGAAAATTATGCCCAATAAAGTCTACAGCTATCAAATTAAGAGTGTTTGCAGTCCAATGACGCAATATAAAGAAAATTTTACGATTAGGCAGGGAAAACTATTAATTAAAAAAAGTAAATAGTACACTTTAATTTCATTAAACCATATAACATGAAACCCTGCTCTTATTTTTTGTAAATATATTATGCCAAGAAATGTTTTTATAAAGTCGTTTTAATGTCCTTTCCGAATTTTAATCATAGAATAGTATACTGTTTAATGAGGTTGTTAATTTTGCTCGAATCACGCGTCTCCTCAATGCAGAGTAAACAAAAAATTTGCTGAAACGACTTTATAGTTTAAATATGAATGTCAATAAAATACCAGATTTATTTCCAAAAGTGTTAAAATGTCACCCGTGTGTTAAAATTAATTTTAGATCAAGAGATTTCAAAGTATTTTAGTTGACATATTGCAAAGCTTATCCACTTGTTGACTCCGAAGCTCTAAAACTACTAGAACAATTTTCATCAACATACATTTTTATGTGAAACTATCTTTTTCTCACTTTTGTTCATCAAAACAAAGAATCGATTTTTTTCGGACATAAAGAATGATATTAGAAGTAAAAACAATGCCGCAATTATTAATTTTAAATTATTTTATCTTTACATAACATTTTATTTGATTTTTAAACTAGTCAAGGTTGTAATGGGTAGCGCTTCCTTTGCAATATCAAAAGGGGCTCGCGATTCATTGTGAGATCCCTGCTCTAGTCTCTATTTTAGTTTATGGTCTTTTTTTACGCTGGAGGTGTCGAATTTTCCAAAGATGGTCGGTCCGTATGGAGCTCATGCAGGATTCCACGAAACGATTCCCCCGCGACTGCCTTAAGGTACATCTTACTTTGCAGGGAAGGTCATCTTAAACCCAGCAAAAACTTTGCTTTCCTGGTAAGCTAGCAGGTATAATTGGAAATAGATATAAACTACTTATTTTTTTCCCGAATAACTAGCTATTATTGTTCGAGTTGTCCACAAATTCATGTAGATACTTTTAGACTCTAGGGGTACTCAAAAATAAAAATAAAAAACAAACAAATTTTGCCGTCAGTGAGATTTGAACTTGGACACAAATTAACTATTCGTTTTTAGTGACTAACGTCTTACTCAGTACACCATCTCGCACTTGAGTTTCTAAGTCAAAATCTTTTTTAATATAAATATATGTTTTTAGACATTTTTTTAGTAAAAACTAACAGCATCAAAATGGGGTTGTACCAACAAACTTCTGGTGTTAATCCAGCGCTGTAGCCAACTCATCTACGTGATTGAAATATTACTTTGCTTTCATACTACTCGTATTGAATACTTCTTTATGTAAATAATAATGATTCCTCATTACCAAGAAACTACTTTAATAAGTAGTTGCCATTACCGAAAACTAAAAAGTTTTTGCTGGAAAACTAATGTTGATCATCTGTTTTCTATTTCTCCTACATATGTACTGTCTTGTATTTTACGAGCTCAAATAGAATTTGATATACTTAGATTAATAAAATTTATACAACCATTTATACAATTTTTCTCCGAACTTAGCATGGTTTCGATTATGTTGTCAGGTCTTAAATATTCGATTTTTGGCACATGTAAGAAATAGTATATTCTACTGTTTTGTGTTTTTGTACGCATTGTAGATATTTTGGTGAACTACTACACTTGAATCGATAAATATGGCTTCTATAGCCTTCGTACCCTGTAAAGAATTTTTTAATATCATAATTTACCTCCTCATGGCGTCTATTTACCCATCTTTTTGCTGTTGTGCTTGCCTTACATGAATATTTTATGTGATGCCTTAACTGTAACTCGTCCAAATGACAAATTATCATTAACAAAAATTTATGTTGTATGTTAGTAAATATAAAGAATTCCAGAAATAAAAATTTCCCGGGTATCCCTGGAATAAATTTTTTTTATTTCCGTTTCCCAGGAGTTTAAAAAGTACGGGAAATTCCAAACTCTAGTTACATGCCATCTTAAGTGCCTTTACTTTTATTTTTTTATGTTTTGCTGTATCGAAAGTATCATCATTGTCTATATAGTTAGAGAAAGTATCTCCAAAGGCATCGTGTATGATTATATTCTTCGCCCAGCCTTAGAATTTGATTATTCCGGGAAGAACACATCTCTGTTTATGTGATTTAATTGTGAATATTACTACCTCATTGTCGCTATGAGTGAGTGCTCACTCACTTCCGATTCTATATTTCTTGATAAGCCAGAAATTACAAATGTTATGTCGAGTCCAAAACTATAGTCAAACGTTCTGAAAGTGTGAGTTTCTACTTTGTTGGCGAGTACTACATAATTTCGTCTTGTCTGTTCGTCCTTTGGCTACCCCAGTCTACCGCCCAGGCATTTAAATCCACTATAATGGATATTGGGTTGTGGTGGTCAGCACTACTTATTAAGTTGTTTATTATTGTCTCAAATTCGATAAGTTATATGCATTGTAATATATAATAGTTGCATATAGATATTCTCCCAATCTGACGATATTTTCCTAAAGACACTTCACACATTTCTATATAGGTTTATTTATACAAGCCCACGTGTTATCCTTCTTTGATGCTTTAGCTTCACAAATGTTCTTGTCCAGATCATTGTAATGTTTTTTGATTTTCCTTTATGAAACTGTCCTTAAACTTCAGACACACTCACAGTGTAATTTCAATGAAGTCAAAGTATTGCGTGATCCAAAAATGTTTCCATATTACATTTTAAAGTCGGTGTGACGCGATAAAATATTAGTTTGTAAAATTTTTATAGCTTTTTAAAATAGATTTATAATTTTGCGTACTTTATATTAGCATTTTATAAGTTTTATTTATAACAAATTATATTTATAATAAGCACATCTATTCTCTTTCTTTTAAGCAAAAAATGGGTTCAAACGAAAAAAAAATTCACAAAAAATATTCATGGCCTACAATTGCGGTCTCTATAATATTTCATAAATTGTCGATTCTATATTCTATTCTGTAGTTCATTCTAAAGATTAGTCTACAGTCTTATGTGCAATCTAGTTTATAGTCTGTTCTATAGTTTAGTCTATTGTATAGTTTATTTTGTGGTCTGTTATATAGTCTTTATTTTATATTTTAATCTATAGTCTGGTATAGAGTACAATTTCTAAGAGATTTATCTTTTTTTTTTTTTGTTGGTCAAAAATTTAAGATTGGTTAAGAAATAATTGAGTTTATCAATATCAAGTATTTTTTCTTTTTTTTATAATTCTTGAGAAAAAAATATATTTTTAAATTATTCTCATATTTTCAAAACTAAGTCTACAAAACTATGTTACAAGGAAATATTTCACATAACATCTCCGTAATGACCAATACATATTTTACTTAGTGTAGACTTTAAAACACAATTGTAAGAATTGAAAACTGATACTGAATATAAGTTATAAGTTATAAGTTAATATAAGTTATAAGTTAATTTGAATATTACAATTCATTCAACCGTGTAGCCTTCAAGTGCAGCTCATTAAACACATAAACAGACAGACTGACATTTAATAATTCATTCACCTACAAATGTGATTGCATTCTGGCATAGATCTTATGTTATTACCTTTGTAAGTTCATATTAGTTAAGTAAGAAACATGATAAGGCTTATTTCTTAACACTTGTAAAGTTGTAGTTGATTGGAAATTGAATTTTACAAAATTTATAAATCCATATCTTGAAACGTCGTATGTATATAGCAATTGCAATCAAACAAACATATATACATAATTAAGATACTATATTGTATATTCTTACTTACAGATGTTCTACATTCGTATAAAATTAATTAATATACTGTGTATATGTGAATGTGAGTATTCATGAAGACCATAATGAAGCTAGTTTAGGGAATTATTTCTTCAGTGATGTTAAGTTGTTGCCGACAATTTCTATTTAAGATAGAAACAATTTGTATATAAGTTTTTGTAGTTGTATAAAAATATTTACATAACTAATTAATAAAATATAAATAAGATTTAAGATATTTGAATATTAATATAAATTTTCGTTCAAATTCGTGATGTAATTTTAATTTGAAATTTTAAATTTAAGGTGTCCCTAATAAAAAATATATTCTATGTATACGAAGGCGGATTAATAAGTCCGTGACTTTTCGAACTTCCCTCGTAGCTCTATGAAATGCAACACTATTCCTCCTATCAAGTACCACCTGTTAATAGACTGCTGTCAAATTTTGAACAAGTGTCGTCATTTACTTTGCGCAAAAAATGGGATTTTTCGAGGTCTCTAAAATAGGCATTTGTTTGGTCAATAATTTCATCGTTGGAGCTGAATCTCTTTCCACCGAGCCATTTCTTTAGGTTTGGAAATAGGAAGTAGTCACTAGGGGCTAAATCCGGAGAATATGGCAGATGAGGTACCAATTCGTAGCCCAATTCATAGAGTTTTGCCATTGTGACTGCACACGTGTACACTCGTGCATTATCTTGATAAAAAGAACTTTTTTCTTGGCCATATAGGGTCGTTTCTTTTTAAATTCTCATTAAATCGGTCTAATAATTTGGCATAATATTCGCTGTTTATTGTTTTTCCCTTTTGAAGGTAATCGATGTGGATTATCCCGCGCACATCCCAAAAAATTGTTGCCATCACCTTATTGGCCGACAAACTTACCTTGGCCTTCTTGGCCGCAAAAACTCATTCGGATTGCGGTTAAACAACTCCAAACAATCCTTTGAAGTTGTCACACGTTTATGTTTATGGTCAATTGAGAGCAAACGCGGCACCCGTCTTGCAGACAACTTTCTCAAACCCAGCTGCTCATTTAAAATCGAAACCACACTGCCATATGAAATGCCTATGACATCAATAATCTCTTCGGGCGGCCAACACCATATCGTGGATTTTTTCGACATTTTCGGGTGTACTGACCTCAATTGGTCGTCCAGAACGTTCAGAGTCATTTGTACTTGTGCGATCACAACGAAAGTCAGTAAAACACTTTTGTACCATTGAAATCGATGGTGCAGAGTCCCCATAGTATTTATCAGGCTTTTCCTTGATTTGATTGACGTGTTTTTTTTCGCAAAAAATAATGTTTATTGAGCACTCGAAATTCACTTTTTTCCATTTTTAGAAAAATACACGAGGTTGTAGGTTTTGAACAGCTGTAAATGACGACACTTGCTCATAATTTGATAGTAGTCTATTAACAGGTGGTATTTGATGAGAATAGTGTTGCATTTCATATAACTGCGAGGGAAATTCGAAAAGTCACGGACTTATTGATCCGCCCTCGTATATATATATATATAAGAGTAACGTTACGGAGTAATTGAATGACTTACTTACTGACTCATCATCGCTCAGACCAGACTCATAAAGCTAGAAAGATGAAATTTGTATTGTAGGTTGGTCTCCCGTCAAATAGATCTACTAGGATAGGATTTTTTGGAAATTCGAATGTTTAGGGGTTAACCAAGTTTAAAAATAGGTAATTTATGTAACCTTGTATCTTCTAAACTAATAGATATACAAAATAAGTTGAATAGACATCGTTATACATTTAAAAAATAATAGGACAGGAGTGTGGTACTTTCTTCAAATTCAGCACTTCTAGGGAGAAAACGTATCTTTTAACCTAGTAAACGCAAAAATAAAATTTACATCGTATTCGTAACTTATCAAAAAATGACAAATACAAATGTGGTACTTTTCTGAAATTCGAACGTTTAAGGGGTAAAAATCACACCTAAATTTGGTACTTTTTTCATAAAACATTTTTTTATTATTAATTGACATATACATATAAATATTTTATTACGGAACTGTATTATAATTTTAAAATTCATTGGAATTCAGTCATTGCAATACATTCATGGAAGTAAAAAACAAATACAAAAAAGGGAGGAAAAAAAGGGAAATTACATTTTATTCAAACCCTTTGAGACAATTTGGTAAAATTTTAAGGATTGCTTAGTTCATTAGTTTATTTAGTCTCACAAAATAAGGTAACGGGACGTTATTTGGAACTCGGGTACCAGAAAATAGATAGGACCAAATTCGGGTTAATAATTTGATACTTTTTGTAAAAAATATTTTTTTTTTAGTAATTCAAGGCAGGTTTGTATCTTTTGAGTCATATCTGTGACATGTGAATTTAAACATAGAAAGCATTTTGAAAATTCATGTTGAATGCATCTGTTCGAGGGCGGAAAATGTAAATTGGTACTTTTTTTTCTTTATAATGGTACTTTCATATGATACTGAATAAATTAGAAATCAAAGAAAATTTGCTTTATGGTTAGTGTTTTCCCCGTAATGGTACTAAAGGTTAAAGTCAAATAATTTATTTATATTTTAGTACTTTCTATATTTCGTATACTATGAACTTAAACGTGGGCCTAAGTAAATGTAAGCAAATATGAATGAACGTTTTGGTACTTTTTCATTCTTCTATAATATTATATACTTTTCGTATTTTCTGTAATATTGAACCTAGAAGCATGAAATTCAAGATTCAAATTCACTAGGGAGACTTTGTGATACTTCTTCGTCCATCAAATGGCACTTTTTGAATTATTTATAAACAGAACATGAAACTAAATATAATCGGCTCTGAGTGAATGTGATTCTATATGAAGGATTCTCTAGTGGTACTTTTCTAATTTTCTATAATAGTAAACCACACCTCCGCTCTCCATGAGGGGCTTTATAATACTTTTTTGTACTTCAAATGGTACTTTTTAATTTTTATTTTTTTATTTTTTTTACAATAACTAACTTAGAGACATTATATTAAACAAATGGTCCTAAGTGAGTGTGTATCCAAATAGAGGACTTTGTTGTACTTTTTTGTTCTTAAAATAGAACTTTTTGAATTTTTTATTCACAAGTGGAGAATTTGTAGTGTCTTTTTGTTGGTACTTTTTGAATTCTATATAATTTTCTATAATAGTGCAACAATGAATTTAGAGAGACATGGATCAAGTAAGCGAGAATCCACAGGAGAGACCTTGTAATACTTTTTTTGTTGTGCAAATAGTACTTTGTGTATATTTTGTAATAATTAACATAGAAACGCGAAATTAAAGATACATGGTCCTTAGTAGATAAGAATTCACTAGGAGAGCTTTGTAGTACTTTTTCGGTCTTCTAATGGTACTTTTTATTTTAATTATTTTTTTAATAATTAACCTTGAAACATGAAATTAAAAATACGTAGTCATAAGTGAGTGAGAATCTACAAAAGGAGACTTTGTGGTACTTTTTTATTCTTCAAATGGTACTTTTTGAATTTTTTTTATTAATTAATCTAGAAACATGAAATTAAAGATACCTGATCAAAGTGACTGAGGATTCACAAAAGGGGATTTTATTGTTCTCCAAATGGTAATTTTAAAATTTTTTGTAATAATTACGTAGATGAGAGTCCACAAGTTTTTTGTACATTTTAAGCTTATAAAAGTAGGGACAAAATAAGTGACATTTTTTACTACTAAAAATTAATAATACAAAAATGTAATTTTCGCAGCTTTTCACGTTTATAATGTAAAAAAAGAACATTTTGTTAATTTATTGGTACCCTAGGGTTCTTCTAAACTTAAAATCATAGAAATAAATAAAACGTATAATTTTTTGACCACAATCATATCAAATATTTTGTTGGTACTTTTTGAAAATCCTATTATTTAGCGGGTTAAAAATTTTACTTTTTAGTACCTTTTTGACTTAAATATTTAAAAACTTTTACAGATATCATATACCTATATTTCCTCCAAAATATTTTCACTTCGGTAGCTTTTTGAGAGCTCATTCCTTGGATGTTCTTTATTTAAGTGAAAACCTGGAGGCATGACATTAGAATCATTAGAAGGTGTGACTGAGACGTATGTTACTAACATTTAGGGGTTAACATTAATTTTATAGTTTAACTTTCGTTTTTTTTTTTCATTTTGGCATTTGTTTTTCTGAGTAAATAAAATTAACAAGTTTATATGTGGTTACAAGTCCGCTAACGCAGTAGCGGATTACATGCTAGTTTATTTTTTTTTTTTTTTTATTATATAAAAATTCCCTTTGCTTAAGAATCAATGTATCAATGTATTAAAAATTCTTCATGTGTGTACGTTAAATATTTTTATTAAAATCGAAGTAAAAAGAGCACATCCTATTTACTTAGCATTTATATACATAAAAAAAACATATGTATACCAAATAAACCCACATAGTATTCCGAGTTGAATAATTTCACTCCCTTTCTAGAACAAAGTATAGATAGGAAATAAAGTAAATAATTCACCATTATGGCAAAAGTTTTGTATTTTTTCATTTTTATGAGTTTCATTTCATCAAAAACATTCGTATTTTGTTTTGTTTTCGGTTGTTTTTACAACTTAACGCTGATGAATTGAACCGTAGCAAAATGATAGACGAAAAAGTTAAATACCAAAAAACCAATACAAAAAAAGGAAAAAAAACATGTATGAATACGAAAAATATTCATTGAAACAAACATTGGAACAAAAGTCGAGCAAATAAAACAAACAAAACTGAAAAGTGGCTGTAAAACAAAAACTTAACCACTGATGGGATGTTAGAAAATAATGTAGAAGTCAATGTGGGTAGAGAAAAATAAATAACCTATGAAAATATAATCATAAAATAGAAAATGAAAAATCAAGTTTTTCTTTTCCAAATACAAAGAAAACAAATAGAAAAGAAACACATGCAAATAGACAAGTTACCAACCGTGTTTAATTATTTTTAGAATGTTATGTAATAGTGTAAAGATATAAAAAAATATTTTAGTAATTTTTGACCTTATGCAGTGCATGATAAAAATTAGATTATTTTAAAAATTAAGGTTTAACCATTTCCAAAGAGAAAACATTAACGACAAAGTTTGCCAAATCAACCGCATTGCACAGTGGGGTATTCTTGAATAAAACCTGGCACTAGCTGAATGAACCAGTTCTAGCATAAGTGTTTAGTATCGTTGAAAAGAAAAAGTCTCTTAGATCTCAAATTAAGAAAAAGAAATTTGCGCTCAATGCAAATTTTTATAGCAAATTTGAAAAACATAAAGTCCACATTTGTTACAGGTCTGGAAAAAGATATAGGCAAATTTCTTTGGAACACCTTATAGTTTCCGAAACTGCATTCTGTTTTTAGAATCATGCTTTGAAATTTTAGAACATAGAGGCTAAATTCAAAGTTTTGATATAAAATAGGTTAAATTCGAGAGGGTCTGTACTTAGTCCTATTTGAAGTTTATTCTTGTTTTTAATTATAAAATCATCTGTTAAGATACACACAGAAAATAAATTGGTTGGAAAACGACTACAATTATTAAGGAAATCAAGAAAAATTTATAACTTTAAAAGAGTTTTTGTACTAAAAGTCTAAAAGACATAATTTTAATGAAACTGAAGTTACCGCAACTATAAAATTATATAAATTTATTGGATTCGGTTAAAATAACTTTAATGAAATCGCTAAGCTAAACCGTTATATATATTCCTATTTTAAACAGAATATTGGTGTTTGCAATTAAAAACTTTTTATAATATCAACTAGACTGTATTAATGATAACATTATAAAAATTGTACAGACTTTAGTGCATGCCCAGAAGTTTGCAAGATTCTACGTAAATATATCGGAATTTTCTGCTCCGTACACAGTTTCTCTGTGTACGAAAATGAATATATACGGATATTTAATGAAGTATATTAAAATTGTATAACTGCAATTAATATCTTATTATTTTTATAGATTTTCTTTACTAACAGATGTAAATATATAATTATGAATAAAATATAGTTCTTACAGTCTTTGATTTAGTTATTATAATCAATTGCGTAAAGTAGAACAAATTCAGGAGAAGCAACGAAACCGAATTTATATATCAAAACGAAGTATTGATATTTGCAATTAAACTGGTATTTAATTTACTTAATGCTTTAATAATTCATTTAATAAGTTTATTTTCAATTACCACAATTCCTAGTATTCGATTATAATTACAAAACAAAAATCAATTCAGTATTTGCAAACTAAATTAATTAGTTATGGTTAAATAATTTAAATTAAAATATAAAGCGGAGGAAATATAAATAATTTTCTTATTTAAAAAACATTATATTTTGAAAGAAACCATAGGACAACGAAGCAACGTATTATATCAGTGAGTGTTTCTTTATTAAGAAAAATTTTAATGAATTTCTTTTCTCTCACAGATATGTTTAGGTGGGTAATTTTCTGCATTAAGTAACAGTTCAGTCACCTTTTCGGAGCATGTTTTCTTTTGTAAAGGTTTTTATAGCGAGAGTCGAAAAACTGGTAAGGTGGTTAAAGACTTTTTAAATTTTCCTTCAATAACCAAACTATGGAAGTTCCTTTCTTATTAAACGACTGTTTAAAAGGAATTACTTTTTCTCAGGCTTAATTATATACTCTTTATTAAATTCAAAGCCGTTATACGATTACGCTCAATCAGCGTTTAAGTCTTTTTGAAATTTTTTTAACATTTGTCAAAATTTTTCATTGATTGAACTATTTCAACGTATTGTACTCTATAGAATCAGCTTCTCTAGATTCTAAAATGAAAGACAAAACTTAAAAATACATGCCTATTATAATAAATTCGCTAAATATATGAAATATTTTATAATCAAAAAAAGCAAAAGAAAAATGTAAATGAAATTTGTTATACAAATTTTCGTTATCGGAAAAAATTTTTTGGTCAGGTGCAATAGACCCCTCCCCCTAAAAAATTGTCTGGCTACGCCAAAGAATATGTTATCAATTCGATAAAGGATCACATAACAAATTCATTACTTGGTATATAAGCACTACTTCCTTTAATCTCCTTTCCATAACCCATTTTCCTAATACCAATATATTGCACAGAATTCCATAATCTGACAAAAGAAAATAATAAACATAAATTTAGATCCCATAAAACTTAGGTCAATATGTTAGCACTCCACGTAGTTTATGTCAATATTATTAATATCTAGTTAAAAAATTCTCATATTTGTATTCTGATCTAAACAATTAAACATATTTCTCTTAAATATTTATTTTTTCTTTTTTATGCTAAATTAATAAAAAAAGAAATAACAAAGCCAAATTAATGACAAACACAAACATAAAAATTATGATATAATTTAGCCTTTAAATGTTCGATGTATACTTCATTCTCTTGATTTTATTTTTCCTTTTCATATTAAGGTTAATTTAATACCTTCATAAAAATGAAATACACGATAATAAGGATGTCATATAATGATGATGATACTAATGATGATGACGGAAACAAGTTTAATCACTGAAAGTCCAAAATAAACAGAAAACAATAAATCATCAATAAGATAATGATTCATTATTATTATAAGCAATCATCATATATCATGGATTATAAAAGGGCCAACAACCAATAATAACAAACATCCAATAATAAATATTATTGTTGGACATACATGTACAAATATGTACAAACCCTGCCAACATTTCCCATCAAAATTTGAACTAAATCGACACCTCATGTAGTTAATAACAGTCGTATATATTATTATTTTCTTATCGAAGAACAGTAACCATTCGAGAAGAAATGTGCTGCAGCTTCTAACAGTATATAGTCCATTCTTTTGGTATCGAAATACTATCATTTAGAAGTGCAGAAAAGTACATCAAGAAAGTATAACAAACTTGTTTTTAATGCATTTGGAATATTTCCAGTAAATGCTTTAATTATAATTGAGCTAAATTCTCACCTTATATTTAAACACACTATAATAACTCATTAAATTAATAACTCACTGTAACTTTAAATTAAATATAAAATATTTAAATAACATTGATCACTTTAAAATTTATATAGAAGGAGCGAAAGTTAATGCTAATGCATGTTTTTGCCTTTACTCCTAGAACAGTAAAAACTAAATATCTTTCTGAATCTGATAATTTTATTTAAAATGGCATCATTTTGTTAATGCATATTAATATTAATATTATTACATATTTTGCCATAAATGCATATTTTCGTGTAATATTTTGTGGAAAATTGAAATTTAAAATAATTTTTTCTGTAGAAAAAAGAAATAAATAAACAATTCTGTGAACCTTTAATAAAGCGACTTAAAAATCTATTTTTCAAAATTTTAAAATATTGAAAAATACTTTAGAAGAGTTAAATTGTGGTAAGCTATATATCGAAAACTAACAAAAACAGAAGAACGTTTAATACTGAAGGTGATATACACAAAATTACCTATTAAGAACATTTTAATGAAAATATCTAATATATTTATTTCCGAAGTCGTCTGTTTTTATAAAAAAACGATGACTTGATTAGTTTCTAAAGAAGCTACCAGTGATAATATTCTGTCTGAGAAAATACGAGGGCGATCAATAAGTCCGTGACTTTTCGAACTTCCCTCGTAGTTATATGAAATGCAACACTATTCCCACCAAGTACCACCTCTTAATAGACTACTGTCAAATTTTGAGCATGTGTCGTCATTTACTTTGCGTTTAACAGATGTTCAAAACATACAATCTTGTGTATTTTTCTAAAAATGGAAAAAAGTGAATTTCGAGTGCTTATTAAAAAAAAAACCATCAATCAAATCAAGGAAAAGCCCGATAAACACTGTGGGGACTCTGCACCATCGATTTCAATGGTAAAAAAGTGGTTTACTGACTTTCGTTGTGGTCGCACAAGTACAAATGACGCTGAACGTTCTGAACGGCCAACTGAGGTCAGTACACCCAAAAATGTCGAAAAAATCCACTTTTACTCTTCGGTCGGCCAATTCGTGTTGGCCGTGAGATTGTTGATGCCATAGGCATTTCATATAGTAGTGTGGTTTCGATTTTAAATGATCAGCTGGGTTTAAGAAAGTTGTCTGCAAGATGGGTGCAGCGCTTGCTCTCAATTGACCATAAACGTAAACGTGTGACAACTTCAAAGGATTGTTTGGAGTTGTTTAACCGCAATCCGAATGAGTTTTTGCGGCCAAGAAGGTCAAGGTAAGTTTGTCGCCCAATAAGGTGATAGCAAAAGTTTTTTGAGATGCACGCGGAATAGCCTTCAAAATGGAAAAATAATAAACGGCGAATATTACGCCAAATTATTAGATCGATTTAATGAGGTGCACACGTGCGCAGTCTCAATGGCAAAACTCTATGAATTGTGCTACGAATTGGTATCTCATCCGCTATATTCTCCGGATTTTGCCCCTAGTGACTACTTCCTATTTCCAAACAAATGTCTATTTTAAGGACTTCGAAAAATCCTATTTTTTACGCAAAGTAAATGAAGACACTTGCTCAAAATTTTACATTAGTCTATTAACAGGTGGTACTTGATGGGAGCAATAGTGTTGCATTTCATATAACTGTGAGGGAAGTTCGGAAAGTCACGGAATTATTGATCCGCCCTCGTAATAAACTGTATAGAACTTAATATTATTTTAGAAAAATTGACCTATCATGGAGATGGTCATCGAAATAACTTTGTTGCCAATACAGTTGTTGCAACTTTAGATTCAGATGAAAAAAAAAAATAAACACTTTCCACAATACATTCAAAGTCATTTAAAAATGCACTCATCACATTTGTTAATGTAGAATATGTTAAATTTTACATTTCAAAATATAGAGCAAATTCTCTCTATCTATGTATGTGAATAAAAATATTTATTAATACACAGGAAAAAAAAAAGAACTGAAAATGAGCTAAAAAAGTCAAGATTTTAACATTGTGTTGTCAATGGAAAGAGGTTCTTAGTACTGAGCTGAAGAAGTTTTTTTTTTTTTTTGTTTTTAATTTATGGTTGTCACTAGTAGGATGTTCTTCTTTTATGCTTCTTGTTCATTGCTATTTAAGTACTTTTCTTAAAACTATGTTTATACTTTTGTTTTTTACTTGTTTTAACCTTATTTAAAGATATTAAAAATACTTTTAAGTCTGTGAAATTTTAATTTTCTTAGAAATTATTAACACACTAAATATATTTTTTCAATTTTCTTCGTAATGGTAAGTAATTATTAATAACTTCAAAAAAAGCACAAAAATATGCACTTACTCCTATTTATATATATATATATATATATATATATATATATATATTTATTTATTTATTTATTTTCAATATGAATAAATGTTTTTACTTAATAAGAGTTAAAAACTAAGTTCATATTTTGTTTTTTTGGGCATATTTTGACATTTTTGGTGTATGTTTTATGCGCCAGAAATACACTTTTAAGTGCATGAACTACCTGTTCCTGTTTATATACTTACTGTGCGAAATTATGTCGTAATTATTCTTTTCCTTTGCTCTGGGATGTAAACCATCGCCCAAGTTAAGTTTTTTTAGATAAAAATTCGATACTAATGTGTTTTGTAATTGCAAATTGTATTTTCTACTTTTGAATATCCAGAAGTATCAAAAAAAATACTTTGTAGTTTATGGATGAAAAAAAGCTCTTCCAAATGCTGGCAGGGTATGTATTTAGTGTTATATTTGTGTATAAAAGAGTCTATGAAAGTTATTTATGTATGTTACATCCATACATTTCTCACCGTTGAGGACAGTAAAACCATGGTGTAACTAAATTCTACTGAAATTATACATATAAATTGTGTTAAATGTTTGGGCAAAAAATAGAATTATTAAATTGGTTTTATTTTTTTTTTTTTTTGTTTTAGCATTTTGTTATTTCCGGGTGCTATATCTTTTATTGAAAACAAAATTTCTTTGCTGCTTTTATAAAATTTCATCATCCTTTTAATTTTATTGTGGCTCTACTGTATTAAAAGATAATAAAAATATTAGTGCAAAGTATTTATTATGGTATAATTCCCAGTGCAATCCCAAACGTAATAAGTTTTGACAGAACAATAAAGTCAGGAGTTTTTTTTTTTTTTTGGTAATAAAATGAACACGTTAAACGCACGTATTAACAATAAATATATAAAACTCCAATAGAATATTGGTGATACTCGTAAGAAACAGTTATTTGAAGAAATGCACAGTGGTCCCCAAATACTTTTTTGGAAATATTTCTATAACTTGTGAACTGTTGGAGATATCTGCACATATGGTCATATGGTCAGAGTTAATGTGTTATAGAGCTCACTTGGTGGAGCACAGGTCACTAGCGGGTCACGGGGGTAAAGGGTAAACTTAAAATATTGTTCCGGTCAGGTAAGTATTTTGTTAAAAAAATTCGCTAAAAATTAATTTATTACTTGAATGTAAAAAGATTACATATGCTTACATGTGTAGGTTATATATTTTAGTTTGAGAGATATTTAGTTCGAAACAAGTTTTACACTCAGGCCTAATATTTTTAACTTGGGGGGAATTAATTTGGGCCCTAAATTTTTTTAAAAATATCCTCTACAATTCTTACAAAATTCTAAATAATATTGCTACAAGAATCTTATAAATATATAAATCTGGTAAAAAGTTATATTAACCTAAATTTTAAACTCTAAAAAAATTTCATAATTTTCGGGTTAGTTTTTTCAAAATTTCAACTTCAGATTAATATAACTTTTTATCGAAATGATTCCAGCAGCAATATTACTTCGAATTTTGTAAGAAATATAGAATTAAGAAATTAAGGCCTCCAAGTTAAACAATCAACAAAACAAGTTAGAGTGCTATATTTGGTTGTGCAGAATCTTTTGCACCTTTCACCACTTTACCAACAATTTTTAAGCGTACAGAAGTACGAACTGACTGCATACACAAAAAGCAACATTGATAATCATTCCAATTTTCAACTAAGCTGATTGCTTATACAAAAAACAACAACGTTAATAGTCAAATGTCAAAGCTTAAGCATACATGTTTGTGTGTGTATATTTTTAAAAAAATTTTTTCAGATTTTAGTCCATAAGTCGGCTATTTATAAACCAATGTGGTTGATTCAAAAGACCTAAAGTTTATACAAATATTTATGACTAATCTGTATAGAAAGGAAATCTGTACCTTAAATAAGGGCCTCAAAAAGTGAAAAATGCATTTTGCCTGATATCTCGGTTATTAATGAACCAGTGTAGTTCATTTCTTAAGCACAAAAATTATAGGAAAAACGGGTTTTTAGACATATATCCGACATTTGTGAACCGATCTCACTGAATTTTAGTAGCAAAATTCTTGAAAGGATTTCCGTTCGTTTGGCAGTAACCGGTGGGCTTCATAACGCCATTTCGACCGGCAAATGGACGAACATCGTCCTATCTATAGCATTTCTTGCAAGGATCCAGAAAATATAAACCTTTTAGCTCTCTGACGAAAATTGTGGAAATTTCAAAATTTCAAATATTCTTTACAGCTGTGGTGAAATGTATAACTAGGACAAAAAAGAGGGTAAAATTTGCTGCGACCTAAATATCTCTAAACTGAAAGAGATATTCTACATACGTGAGTACTTTTTTATAGAGATTTACCTATATGTATCATTCATATTATAAATTAATTTTTTACGAATTGGAAAAAAATACACACCCGAGATGAACAATTTGGAAGTCTACCATTTACCCCAGTAACCCGCTCCTCCAAATCAACTAGAAAATAACTCAGTTCTGATTATATGAAATTTTATTTAAATATCTCCAACGGTTCACAAGTTACATGATTATTTCCAAAACAATCGTTTTGGGACCACGGTATGATGCTACAAAATATACAAATTTGAATACACTTCGAATGTAAAAAAGTGCTGTTTATTAGGAATGGTTGAGTAGAAAAATCGGGAGTTATTCCAAAAGAAGAAATTTAAATAATTGTATACACATTAAGGTGGCACCATAACAAAAGGAATAAAAGCTCCCAGCTGAAATGAAAGTTTACTTCATTTTAAGATTTCATTTTTTTAATGCATTATCCTTTCAAAATGATTTATGGTTTTTTTTCGTATTTGTGGCTGAGGATCAATATGAATATTTATTGAAATTTGCTCGAAGTTTCTCACAGAAAATATTACTTATTTTCAAAAATAGTAAAAAATAATACAAAATCAAAGGGAAATATTTGAGTAAAATTTTTTTCTGTTTGTTTGTTGCTTCGGGCACTATGGTACCTGCAATATACATCCTTCTGCATGTATCGTATAATTTTAGAAATTTTCTAATCAAGTATTTTTTCATAAGGTTCTTTGATGAATATTTCAATGACAAAAAAGTAGTGCAATTACAACTAATACTACAACTACAAATTACTCATACGCGGATGTGGCCAATGCAAAGAACAGAAATGCATCATTTCGAATATATTAAACGAGGAGCCGTAGAACAGGATGCACTTTTTTGTTTATTTGAAATTGTTGAGAAATTGAGAATTATTTTATTTATCCGCTTGTAAAACAGCATGAACGTAAAAATAAAAAAAGCTCTTTGCTTATGGTTAGATGCATCAAACTAAAAAAAATCACCATAAAAATGTTATTGATGTATGAGAACGAAGGGTTTTTAATTGTGAAAAAGTATTTTTTGTTAAAAATATATTGAAGAAGTTATTTCTGGTCATCTTTACAGAATATTTTGAACAATCTAGAAATATTCCAAATTGTCCGGAAAAAAATATCGGAAAAGAATTAAGTCCAATTGCATATTAAAGTGGATAGCAATTGGATATGAAATCTACAATTTTAATGAAATTCACAAATCATAAAATCTTTCATATTAAAAAATGCAATGAAAAATTGTAATTTTCATACAAGTTTAGATGCTTAATAGTTCATAAATTAAATACATGGAAAAATTCAAATTGCACATTTATTCTAAAGGTAACGATATTGCTTTTGTAATGATATATATAAAGATTTTTTATTTCGAAAGCTTAAAGGTCAGAGTTCAGTGTCTTATATCTCAAAAACTATATTTTTAAAATTCTTTAAAAAAATATTTTATTAAATTATAAATTGAAATAGCATTGAAATTAAGAGTTGTGAATCCAAATATGGTCTAGGGCTAATTTAAGTTTAATTTTATTTTTGTGCATATATATTCAGAAAAAAATATAACTTGGATTCAATTTCCGTTCATATATATTAAACTTGATGACTGTCCACTTTGAAATTTTTTTCAAATATAGAAAAAGATTTCGTAATCAATATTTTCTATTGGATATTTAAAAAATATTTAATTTTGAAATATAAAGCTTTGAATTTTATTTAATACTAAAGCAAGTAAACGAAAAAGCTTTTACGTTTTAAATTGGTAACATTAAAGCCACTGTAGAGTAGTGAAAAAAGATAAAATGTTTGTGATTCTCTAAAGCTTTGGGAATATATATGTTAACATTTAGAGCTTTGAGAAATCAGTCAACAAAAAAAACCATAAACTTCAAAATTTGAATCCTTCATTAACTAACTTCAAGTCGAAAAAAAATTCATTTAGCAATGCCAAATTCGGGAAATGATACATCAAAGAAAAGACAATGTCATAATTTATCATTTAAAATACTAAAGAATGTACAGATCGATATTGCGACTATATTCGGCAACGAAAAGTGAATCGGTAAAATGGTTAAGATTAGAAACGGTACAATATAAACAAATATGCAATTGCATGTTTTTTCCTGTACGTTGAATTAAGACACCAATAATATATTTATCTATTTTATAACAAATAAATCTTTTTGACATATATTTTTAAATGCATATTTTTGCATATTTTTGCTTTTATATGCATTGATTTATAGTATATTTGTGATATATTTTGTTATTTTTAGAACATTTATAACAATTTTAGATAATATTTTGACATTTTAAAAAATTTTTTATTCTCTGATTTCTTTGATTTATAATGTATAAAAAAGTAAAATTTGTAAAAATGTTAGCGTTTAAAATTTATTTTAATGGTAAGGTTAAAAGGTTCGTTAAAAGTCGCTCAGGAGCTTGACTTGTAGCAACAAATAATGAAGGTTATGTTAAATGATCTTTATTTGTTTTCAAAGTTGAGTGTATTAATTAATGTTGTAAAAACAATTTATGTATATTTTTGAATGAAAGCTATATGTATAAATTTTCGTATCGTCGGTGCGCTAATAAAAAGTGTTTACGATTTTATTTTTTGGTCATCTGAAAGCGTTCTCATCGACCATTTTAAATTTTAATGTTTTTTCAAGCATTGATATGTAATTTTCAGTTTTTGAAAAGATCTATATATAATTTTATATGACTTTTATGCAAACAATTTTTTTTTTCATTCTCCTGGAAAGTTGTTCAAAAATAGATAAGAATTTTTTGTTAGCGTACCGACAACTATTACTAGCGTTTAGAATTAGATGGGCAAGCAAATGGAATAATAAAATATTAGGGGAATTGAAAATAACATTATTCGACATATTTGATAGATAAATTTTAATTCGCCTTATTAAAATATTAAAAAAGAACTTTTTTTTAAATAATAAGAAAAAAACATATTTTGTTTAAAATTTAAAAAAAAAAATAATTTTTTAAAAGAGCATATTTTTCGCTTTTTTACTGCATATTTAATGCGTTCATAAATATAAAAGCTTTGTGTGTCTGGCATGCAGATTCAGTATCACGAACGAAGTTCTTCCTGTGAGAGGATCCATTATGATAATTTCAAGCATAAAAAGTCTTCCAACGAAGAAAATCCACACCAAAGCGGAATATCCATATTGCCAAAGTAATTTTCTGTACTTGGTGAGTTCTATAGAGTGTCATCTACTTTAAAGAGAGCGTTGAACGAAAATCAAACAAATTCGTTTTTATTTTTATTATTTTTTACATTGTTTATTTTTTTTTTTATTTACATTTATTTCAGTTGCTGAACTTTCGAAATAGTATTTTCGTTAACTTTTTGGCAACAAAAAGAAAATTGCTATTTATCATACGTTACCAGTAGGCTATACAACTAAAGTTCGGTTGCCATATATAATCGACATACTGGATTTAAAACTTACAATCGTGATACCGACTGATTTTTAATTTCCTCAAATAATTCAATTTTTAAATACAATAGCTTCAAGCTTTAATTTTATTTTTTGGCAATAATGCAGTATTTTTTAATGTTAACACATTTCATTTTTTTATTTTAGTGTCATTATCATTTTTTAAATCGTTAATTTATATTATATTGGCCGCTAAGTCTATTATTTCATACATGCTTATCCATAGAAATTTGTTTTTTAAAAACGATTTTATTTCATTAATTTTAATTATTATTCGAACTTTAGAGCACGAATAATTTTCAAATAATTCTATGATTTCATTTTTTCAAGTTGAATATGATACGCTTTATCAACATAATTTTTTTCTGGGCATGAATTCAGATTTCATTTGTGATGCTATTTACGTGCTAATGAACAATAAACTGCTTATTGCGTTATTGAAAATTTTGCAAAAAAAAAAAAAAAATTAATTAAAAAAAATTCGCGTGAAATGTTATTTTTTATTAATCGATAAATATAATTTTTTTCTAAAATGAAACATTTTCGACCAATACTGGATGTAGGGTGCAAATCTTAATTAATTTCAAATTCCTTTATTAACCATTTAGGAAGCAAAAAAGTGAAAGAATAGTACTATATTTTTATAAAACAATAGCAATTTTTCATACTAATTTCAGAGTGCTGTCGTTGAACCCACATCTAGACAAATTGATAAGCAACATTTTTTATCAGCGTATTATTTCAAAATATATTGCAAATTATAAAATATTTTTAAAAAAAGTTTTTCGCATATACCTCAGGTAAAAAATTAAAAATTTAAGCGTAAATATTTTTTTAACTGTAAGGGATAACTTAGGTGAGTAAGTCTATTTTTTCTTTATGTTGCCATGCACTATAGTGAAGTTAAAATTTTTTGAAAATTTTATATACTCAAATTTGACATCCTGTAGCTTATCTTGTATTATAAATAGGTGACTCTAAGGTGATTTTTCTGAAAGGTTAGGTCCTCCTCTACAAATCTTCCATACATTTCGATTCGAGACGACCAGAATATACTAATTTATTATCAAGAATTCTGCGTTTGGCTCCACTGTGTGGTGTAGTGTTTTAAGATTATATAATATTGTCCACATCACTTAGATAACGACAGAGTTAATAAGTCGTTTCACAATATCGCTAACTGAAAGTTAAAAAACGCTAAAACATTTTCTATGTGTTTTTCCTCAAAATAAAAAATAAAATAAGAAAATTTTAGCAACAAAAAGAGTAAAATAAATTTTAAAAAGAAAATTTTTTAAAATATATAAATTAATATGCACTTTTAAGAAAAACATGACAAAATTTGTATTTTACTTTAAATATGAAAAGATATGTAGTAACATATAGATGCCATTTTTCGGTAAAATGTGTTTCGTATAGAAGATATATACGTAAGGCGGTTTCTAAATGTTACAGAAAAAATATGCATTTGCAAGAAAATCCGCCCCCTACTGATAAAGCATATCTAATTCTAAGACATAAGAATTGTAATGAATCTTGTTATTAATGTAATAATAATTTTATAAGAAATGTTTCTTTTTCATAACCTATACCACCATCGGTGTTTGAGGTATTATGCGTTTGTGTTGATGGTTGTAACGCGTAGAAAAAGTTATCGAGCACCCACCTTAAAGTATACCAATCGACTCAGAATCACTTATTAAATTTAACTAACGATGTTCGTCCGTCCGTTTTGCTGAATGGACGTCTGGACAGCTGGCTGGCTTTCCATGTAAACCTTGTGCACAAAGTACGGGTTGCAATTTTAAATATAATTCAATGAAATTTGGCACGTAAGACTTTCATGATATTGAAATCGGTTGTGATCGGTCCATTATTTCACCTAGCCCCCATACAAATGTCCACCAGGAATAGAGTTAGTTTAAATACTCGAAAATGCCTTAAAAATAAGAATAAAATTCGGTGCAAAGAAGTTCTGCGCAAGTATCAATCTTTGTGCGAAATTTTATGAAGATTGGTCCACATATAAACATCTCTCCCGAAAATCACTTTAACGTGCATAAATCCGATAAAAATATTAGAATTAAGTTAATTTTCAACACAAATAAGTTTTATATAAGTAGAAACAATATTGTCAAATTTTATGAGAATCGGTCCATAATTTACCACAGATCCCATATAAACCCACTTTCAGGAAGCGTCTTAAAGTGCATAAAATCGTCTAGATGTTAGTATCAACGCATTATTCTGTATTTGTATATTTTATTTTACATTTAGTAAAATTGGCCACAGGTCTCTTCACGAATTTTTATGCTCGTACACAATGGTGTAGGGTATTATATAGTCGGTATTGACCGACTATATTTTTCTTAATTTTTCTTCCCAGAATATAGATTTGATAACTAATGGAAAAAATTTAGGATTAGAGATTACATCTTTGGCTCTACAATTTTTTTTTTTTTTTTTATTAGCAAAACCTAATATCGGCATTGATTTAAAATTGAGTATCTCATTTGGGACATTTTAAATATGTTTATGGTCAAAATATATTTACATTAAGAATTTATTGTTTTTGTTAATAAAACTCTACATGATAACATATCATTATTTTTTATACTCACAATATGATTTTATTTAAGGATTTCTTTAAGTGCATTTTGCCATATTTATACACAAACAACATCTGTATTTTTGAGTTGTAAAACAATAGTTGATTATTATTGAAAAATACTTTAAATGGAAAAATGCATTTGTTAAAAAGAACAAAACGAAAAAAAAAATACTTACATACGCACAAATATTAAAACACACAAACATACATATAAATGATTTTACCCATTTTTCAACTTTTTAGTTTAGTTTGCATTTTTGCTATTATTAATTTTTTTCTTCTTTTATATTTTGCTTGTATTTCTATTTTCCACAATTTATGTGGCTTTTGTTTCTCATGTAGAAATTTTTTATTATTATTATTTCTATTGCTGTTGTGGGTGAGATTTTGTTTATTAAAGTTTCAAATTTTATTTTCTTTTTTCTGTAAACTGAATATTCTGGGTATTAAAAAAAAAATAATAAATAAATAATAAATATTTTTATTCTTTAGATTTGTTTAGATGTTGGTTAGGAAAGAAAAATTCATACCAACCACATGAAATTTTTATGAAATGAAAGAATAACAAAAAAAAAGGAATTGTTTGAATACGGACACTTGAACCATTTATTGGTAAAACATTTAGCTTAAATCATTTTTCTTGTTTTGTTTTGAAATCTTTTATTTTTCAAAATTTCCTTAATAAACATTTAATGAAAGTAAAGAAAGCAATAAATAAGTTTATGTTTGAAATATAGTAAAAAAAAAAAAAGTTAAAAGCATTATGGAATTTATTTGCAAAGAAAAGTAAAAGATTACAATTGCACAAAATCTGGAAGCAGGCTGTTGAAATAGTTAAAAAATACAAAAGATTTTATTGATTTAAATTTATTTATTATAATGTTTGAATTCTTAAATATCTTTCAAATTATATTGTTGAGATTTAGTACATATTTCTTTTTTTAAGTAAACTTCCATAAGATATTTTAATATAGTATTGCAGAGAGGCTCCAAAATGATTTTTAAAAAATAATTTTGTAACTTGCGAATCGTTGGAAATATCTCAAAAAAAAAATTCAACTCGTTAAAGGCGTGGTGTTTGTGGGTTGATTTGAAGGCGCACAGATAGCGGGTCAGCGGGGACTTGATAGACCTTCAAATTTGGTCATCTCGTATATGCAATTTTTTAAAAAAATCGCCAAAAATTCATTCATGATTTCACAGAAAAAATAATTAACATATAAGTAATCCTTGACATCTCTACAAAAATATGCTTACATATGTAGGTTATCTTTTTTAATGTAAGACATATTTAGGTCGAAATAAATGTTTCATTAATTTTTTTAATATTCATTGGATTTCCTACAAAATTCTAAATAATATTGCCGCAAGAATCATAAAAATATGTAGCTTCGGTTAAAAGTGATATTAATCTGAGGTAGGAACTTTAAAAAAAATCTCTTACTTATAAAATTAGTTTTTTGCTCTGGCCTATACAAATTTTTAATGTTTTCAAAAATAATTTTTATGTAGATGCGTGAAAAGTAAACTCGAATTCGCCCTATCCAAACTCAACAAAAGCCCTATCCAAACTTTGTTAATTTTCTAAAATTTTTTTAAATTTGTTTATAAAATTCTGAAATCTCAAAACCAGAATCAAACAAAAATTATATTAATTAAATATCTTCATATGATGGGTAAACACGCGAAAAGTATTTTCTGAAGGACGCCAATTGTAACGACAGTGTGATCATTTGAATGGAAAAGGTCAATTTTTGAAGCACTGTTTTTCTGGATAGGGATTTCATTTAGGTCCAAATATTAACATTATTTCTAAAAACTATACTAGGCAATTCGATGAATGTTTAATAAACATTTAAGTTATAGAATTATTTCCAAAAAAAAAAAAACGTTTTGGAACCACTGTGTATTGTTAATAATTTAATTACGTCTATACCCGAAAACCCTTTTGTTTTTATTTTATTCCTAAAAGCAAATAAACAAAAAGAATGTGTACATGCTTGATTTACTTGATGTCTAAACTGTGTAAAATTTTACACGATATTATTAATGCCTCAGTAAATTTCATAAATGAAAAAAATAAAAATTTTTAATGAACACTTTTCTATTAGGTCAATGTTAAATGTTACATTTTTGAAATGTGTATTTTCAATAATATTTTTTGGCTATCAAGATCTTTATATAAAAATTCTATTTTCTCTCTTAAAGAATATTCGAAATTTCAAACTCCCTGGACAGCAAATGTTTGTGAAAAAATTTATTATTAGAAAAAATAATGCCAAAAATAGTTTATAAAAAAAAGATTACGGATGAATCAATTATCATATGGTAGCAAATTCCAACAGTAATAAGAAATTTCCATAATATGACAAATTTATAAAGCTAGTCATAAAATTAAGTGCTATACGTTTAATAATATATTTTTTGAACTCGTGTTCATTCTGCTAATGTAAAATATATAGGTCTTTATCTAGATAGAAGATTAACTTAGAGAGAACACATTGAAATGAAACGGAAACAACTAAACAAAAAGACAAAACAGTTGTACTGGTTTTTAGGACCAAAATCTTCACTTACATTAGAAAATAAAGTTATATTATATAAAACTATAATTAAACCAGTTTGGACTTATGGTATACAACTTTAAGGAACAGGTAGTAGTTTAAATATTGAAATTTTGAAAAGATACCAATTCAAAACTTTGAGATTAGTTACTAATGCTCCTTGATTTATAAATAATGAAAATATACATCGCGATCTTGGTATACCTACAATTAAGGCCGAAATAAATAAATTCAGTGACAGCTATCTCCATAGACTAAGCTCACTCAAATATTTTAACTAATAACCTTCTGAATAATAGTGATGAAATAAACAGACTAAAAATATATCATGTACTTGACCTTCCTTTCTTAAAATAGAATAGAAATAATACACTGCCTGCCACTTGAATAAGGAATCACATTTTTTTAATTTTAATTAAATATATCTCCTAAAGTAAAGTTCAGAAAAAAATAATTTTTTGCGCAACCAAATTTCAGTGTTGGCTTTAGTTTCCTGATGAAATAAAAAATATACATATTTTCTTATACTAAAATTATGCATTTATTTATAGACATGTATTTTTGTGGTACTATTTCATGTCTCACTTGAATAAGGAATTCTTTTAACATTAATCAGGAAGGCTATGATTTCAATCTATTTCAATATAAATGGCTAGAGAATTTTTTATTTGATAGTTTTTAAATAGTTTTTATTCAAAATGGGACGTGGTAAGGCTCTTAATAACTCTGAAAAAGAAAAAATTCTGATTTTAAAATCTCAGAGTCGGAATCCGGTCCAAATAGCCAAAAACATTAATAGAGGAAAGACAGTTGTGTACGATTATTTAAATAACGTGGAAAGATATGGAAAAATATGAAAGGGCGGAAGAAAATGGCAACAACTCCAACAGAAAGACGAAAAATTCTTAGAATTGCATCAAATTCTGCCATTTCGGTATCAAAAATACGTGAGAAAAGTAGAGCTAGTGCCAGTTTAAGAACAGTACACCATATTTTAAAGTCGTGCCCATACATAGTCTGACGAAAACTGCAAAAGAAAACACCACTTAATGAAAGACGCAAATCACAACGTCTACAGTTTGCCAAAAATACAATGACATGGTCCGACAAATGGTATAAAAGTTATATTTTCCGATGAAAAAAAGTTTAATATTGATGGTCCCGACGGGTATAACTATTACTTCCATGACCTAAA
This sequence comes from Protocalliphora azurea, assembly GCA_932274085.1. Taxonomy (NCBI): domain Eukaryota; kingdom Metazoa; phylum Arthropoda; class Insecta; order Diptera; family Calliphoridae; genus Protocalliphora; species Protocalliphora azurea. The sequence continues at coordinate 124,426,489 of OW026522.1, forward strand.
TAAGGAGGAAGTATTTTTGAGCCGCAGACACAGCCGAAAGGGCGGAATAATAATGGTATGGGGTGCCATATCGTATTGTGGTATCATATAATTGGTTTTTGTACCCAACAAAATGACTGCAACGACTTACAAAAACATTCTAGAGGAAGCATTTCCAAAATTTAATGATTTCTTTGGACCCATACCTTGGACGTACCAACACGACAACGCTCCGATTCATACCGCCAGAGCAGTAAAACAATGGATTAATCAACAAAGTGTTCAACTTTTGGATTGGCCCCCTAAACACCAGACTTGAATCCAATGGAAAATGTCTGGGGTTGGTTGCAAGACAAGTTTATGAAGGATGAAAACAATTTGAGACGATAGAATCCTTAAAGGATGCAATAGCGGAAGCATGGAGTTCAATTTCGCTAAATTACTTAGAGTCATTATACTGGTCGATGCCAAATCGCATTTTTGAGGTTATTTATAAAAATGGTGGCAATACTCATTACTAATTGAATGCTAGAAGATAATAACTTTCATTCTTATAACCTAAAATTTAAAAATAAATTACAGTTTGCTTAGTTTTAAAATAATCCTTATTGCGCAAAAAATAATTTTTGTCTGAACTTTACTTTAGGAGATATACTTAATTAAAGTTAAAAAAATGTGATTCCTTATTCAAGTGGCAGGCAGTGTATTTATTGTGATTCATATACAAGCTAATTTAAGTTAATTTATTTAAATTGTAATTTTTTGGTTCATTGGAACTTAAAAACCTAAGTTATTTTGTAATTATTTGGAAAAATATTATATATATATATATATATAACTATATATATATATATATATATATATATATATATATAACTATATATATATATATATATATATATATATATATATATATATATATATATATATATATATATATATATATATATATAAAATATAAAATGGGAATAATTGCGCAGTTTCGGACCGACTAGTCTGATTTCAATTATAGTTATAGTTTTGATCCCCGGGAAAATCCAAAAGGTTCCAAAGTTTTACACCTTGGTTATGACATTTTGTTAAAACGGTTGTGATTCTTTATATCTGAACTGGTTTGGAAAATTTCTATATGGGAAGATTCTGCTGATCGGGATCTACAAAAAATGTTGTCGTAGGCATATCTTATTTGTTTTAGTTTACGAGATATTAGGCTTCTAAAATTAACATTTTTGTTTTTTAACATACCTTGGTGGAGTTTTTGCGCTATAGTCGGTCCAAATTTCACCCGATTTTTTGAAATTTTATTCATTTTGTTAACAACGAATAGTAAACTCGTCTAAAGAAAAATTTTGAAAAATTATTTAAGGATTCAAAAGTTGTAAAAAATTAAATTTGATTTTTTCAGTTTTTTTCCAAAAAAGTGGTCATATTCTTTTTTTTTTTATATACACATTTTCTTAAGTAACATACATGATATTTATATTTTTCTGAACAACAACTTAAAATAAAATATTTTAAATAAAAAAGATCGATTGCCTATTTTTTTCAATAAATTTCCAACTTTAGCCTTAATTTCTCAAATCGCGAAGTTGGAATCAAAAAAAGTTTATATTTTTTATAAGACATAATATATTTTTAATTTTTTGGTGAAAGAAATTTGTGATCCCCAATTTTAGAAATTCTTGAAAGTTTTTTAGGAATTGCGGGATTTGTGTTGATAAATCTATAAAAGTGAATAACACTTGATATTAAGCATCGAAAAATCTACTCAGGTGTAAAATTTCATTAAAAAGTATTAACTAACAAAATATTTTTGCATAATTAAAAATTAATAATATACATAAAATCTCAAATCAATCCTTTTCGGTAACTTTTTTCAAAAAATCTTCAATGAATTTTTCTATTATTAGGGATACCCTGGTACTCGAGGGAAGTGATTCTTTTTTTATATTTTATTTATTTAAATTTTGTATTTAGTCGCCTTTCAGAAAAATATAAATACTACATGAGTTACGTAATAATAAGGTGACCACTTTTTTGGGGAAAAAAAAACGGTAAAAATCACCTTTTTTTTAAGGTTCAAATTTAAGTGCCTATAACCTTTGATTTCGTAAATATTTTTTTTTTAATTCCTTTTTTACACGATTTGGCTATATATGTAATGTGGACCGACTATATCGAAAAAACATCAACAAGATACTTTAAAGAAAAAAAATTTAATTTTTGAAGACCAATATCTCATAAACTAAAGATAAATAATAAATAATATATGCATATAACGATGTTTTTTGTAGTTCTTTCAAGTCTGTTCAGATATAAAGAATCAGAATCGTCCAACTTTGGGACCTTATATAGTCCAAACTCAAAACTTGAATTCACTTATACCTTTTCCATCACTATGTGAAATTTAATTGAAATCGGACCAGCCCTTCCAAAACTGAATAATTATTTCCATTACATTTTTTGCCCGCTCATTGTATGGCTGTCCATGTACGAAGACTATTGAAGTTAGCTATGATTAGTCCTATTGAAATTGGTTATGATTGGTCCATTATTTCACCTAGCCCCCATACAATTGTCCTCCCGTCATGGGGGTTTTACGATCATAAATTCCTCAAATGTAGTAATATTTTAATGAAATACGGTGTCAAGAAGTTTTGTATAAGTATCAATCTTTATGCCATATTTCTTAAAGATTGCTTCATAATTGACCATAGCTCCCATATAAATCCCTCTTCCGCAGATTAATTTAACGTGCATGAGTCCCATACAAATATATAATCATCAAGTCAATATTCGACAAAAATAAGTTTTATATAAGTTGAAATTACAGTCCATATTTTACCACATCTTCCATAAGGCCCACTTTCGTTAATCAGCCTAAAGTTCAAAATTAAATATTAGTATCAATGTAATATTCTGAACTAGTGTGTTTTATTTTACACTTTATACAAGTATCAGTCAACAATTGGCCACAGGGCTAGTATAAGGCCACTCCCCGAATTGGGAGTAGGTTCTGCTTAAACGACTATATCTTTCTTATTTGTTTCTTTTTTTATATAAAATCATAAAAAAATACTATATAGATATATATATTTTTATTTTATTAATTTTTATAAAAAAAAATATTGTTGCTATATAAAAAATTCTTCAAAGAATAAACCAGTCTTATTACTATCATAATATACCTTGGAGTATGATTTTGGGGAAAATCATATTTTTTTCAAAAAAGGAAAAAAAAACTATTTTGTATTTTTTTATTTTATTTAGATAACTGTTTTCGCATCTTTAACATGAGATCATTTCCGAGCATCTTTTTGCATATTTATGAATTATTTACACTATTTATAATAAATAAAAAAATGTAGCAAAAGTATGATATTTTGAATTTGACCTCCTACTATCAAGAAACGGTAAGATGCATTAAGATACAAATTTATAGGCATAGAATCTAATTAAAAATCTAGATTAAAAATCTGTATAAATTTTTTCTCTCCACCTAAATTAGACTTTTTGCCAAAAATTCGTCTTGGCCAAATCTATTATATCCACTATCTGAAACTTTTTGTGCTACACGAATTTAAAATTTCTATTTATATGGGAGGTGGTCGGTAAAGATCACGCCCTTTTTTGGTTTCCAGGTTTACATGGTTCCTTAAGCTATTTGTAAAAAAATTTGTTAGCATATATTTTTTATATGAGAGGTATCGGAGGAAATGTATGAAGGGGAATTGCGGCGGACACCTAGTATTTGTAGTATTTGGCTTATCATTTTTCTGTTTATGAGTAGTATTTTCCTACCTTATATAATACAAATTTAAAAATTTAGTCCCATTAGGTGTTCCGCCCCGAACACTTTCAGCAGGCAGGCGTACAGACAAAAGGACATAGCCAGATAATCTTAGAATTTCACAAGGATCTAGAATATATGGGAATATATGGGGGATCAAAAAATGTGAAAATTTTTTAACGACACATCAACGCTATTTTGAACCAATATTAACTATCTTAAATAAAACACAAATCTGTTTGAGTAAATGACTCTTCGAGAACGGCATCGGTGTTATGGTTTAAGACAAAAAGTTAAACAAAAAATTGCAAAAATTCTATTTTGAACAATATATATCAAAAATGTTTACATGTACATTACCTACATCAATACAATTTAAAAGTTATACGATATGATTGATGCCACTGAGGATAATAGTGATCATAGTGATTTTTTAATATTTCATTTAAAACATTTTTAATATTGATGTTGTTGATTTTGTTTTTTTAATTTTATAATACTTGTTGATATATTTTTGATATTTGACAATCAAAGCATTTTTCAAAGTGATATTAATGGACAAGAAATTAACTTTTATGTAATGATAGGTAAAAATCAAATTTTTTAAAAAAATATAAGATTTCGGTTTTAAGTCCGATATCAAAAATAAATGCACATGTATAACCAACACAAAGATATATAAAATATTAATTAAAAAAAGACCGATATATTTTATAATAGTGAACATAATCAGGACCGAAATTCTGATTTAACCTGCCTTTAAAATATTGGGTAAAAAATAAAGTATACATTTTTTATTGCATTTAATTCAGTGATGTATTTTTCACATCTAAACACATAAAAATCTGTAACTGATGTTAATAAATAAAAAGTTGCAAATAATAATTATATTACTATAAAATAAATTTTTAAATGACAAAAATACACACCCAAAAATTCAGAAGTTGCATTAAATTCAAATGCGTAATTATTTTTGAGTGCCACTTGATTTCAATATGTGCTATTATAACAGCTACATTTTGTTACACATATACTCGACGATTTATGAAATAATAAAAACACCGCGATCTCAGGTCAGGAATACTTTTTATGCAATTTTTTTTTAACCCATTTTTCGCTTAACTATAACAGAACAGAAAAGTTGTTTTTCAGAAAATTATAAACATTATATATGTTACTTAAGAAATTTTTTACATAACAGAAAAAGAATAAAAGTTCAGATTTAAAAGTCTATAACTTTTGACTACGGAAATATTTTTTTCAAAATTCTATCCTTATACAATTTTGCTGTTTGTTTTTAATGAAATTGGTTGAAACTTGAAAACGGCACTAAGGTAGGCTGAAAAGTAAAAATTTTAATTTTTGAAGTCTAATATTTTTCGTAGATCTCGACCAACAGGATCCTCCTATATAAAAATCTTTCAAATCGGTTCAGATATAAAGATTTGGAATCATTTTTAAAAAATGTATACCCAATGAGTCCAACTTTGGGAATCTGTGGGCCCGACCCTTTTAGATCTATATGGTCTCAGCTCAAAACTTGAACTCTCCTAGAACTTTTCTATTACTGTGAGAAATTTCATCAAAATCGGAACAGCCCTTTCCAAATTCCATAATACGAGTAATTTCTATTTCATTTTTTTGAATTGCATACTGTGTGACAGACTGATTGAGCACAAGTTCGCCTATTTCTACAAGTTAACATCCGCGATTACTGAAATCAAAAGCAGGAAAAACATTTTTTTAGATTTTTTTAATTTGAATGCTTGATGATACACCAAAGGTATTGAATTTTTGTTGTTTTACTCCAACAAGTGTTACTAACATAATTGCATCATTATTTTTAAAAATCAAAATTAAAAGAATATTTGGATTTTAAGGTCGGTTTCATAAAGATAAACTTTATGGGGTCATGGATGAATATATCGATATGTTACAAACGAAATGACAAATCAATATACCTGAGTATTCAGTATTTTATGTACTGGATTAAATTCTGATGATTAACTTCTAGTAGTTTATATTTAACCCTGAAAGGCTACACTTATTCTTATGACGAAAGTGCTACACTTTGTCGAATCGTCTACGAAATTTTTAAAATAATAATATAAAAAAATTCAAACTTTTTGAATTATGTTAAAAATTTTGGTTTCAAAATAACACATTATTAACAAAAACGGCAGCAGTGAAAAATGTTTCGTCGATTCGACGAAGTGTAGCATTACAAGGTTAAATAAGCTATTTATATGGTAATCCGCTCCATCAATATCCGCTGATGCTGGATGATGTTTTTCAAACGAAGAATATTAACATTTAACGTCATGATGCTTCGTTTATGCAAATAAATCCTTTAAAATGTGGTTTTGTTGCTACTTTTTTTTGCTTCAATATTTTACTTTTGCTATAAACAACAATTATTTCGCATTTTTTCTCTGATGATAAGTAAAGGATCAAAAGTAAAAACGTTAATACCTAAATACGACAGAGGATGTGAATTGGGCAAATATGTTTAGTATGAACAATTTTTTATACTTTTTAGTAAATTCTTTTGACGCGCTATTATTCGCAGTGCTTAATTAAAAATTTAAGGTAGACTAAAATTGAAATTAATTGTTGTGGTGATAAGCTAGTTCCGATGAGCATTTCACGGGAAACCCTTCCCAAATTTTAAGAAATCTAAAAATGTCTTATAGGTACATACATTAAAGTGCATCAATTTGTACGGAGATAAAAAATGTGTCATATATACCCCCCTAAAATTAAAGATAGATATGTTTTAAACTAATCACCAAATATTTCGGTTTAATTACTTCGTTCACGTGAGGTATTTTTAAAATACCTCCAAAAATATGATTTTCGATCAACGTTCAAATTTTGTTTTTTTTTTCTTTGTCAAAAAAATTACAACATATGGTAGGAAAGGTCTCATTCAAAAAAAGCATATGTTTATCATTAATTTAAAAATAGTGACTAGATTTCAAACATATCTTTAATTCGATTATTATAGCGGTTTTTAAGGAACTTATTATGTTTTTCATAAATTCATCTATATTTAAGTATAATGTGACTTATTTGCAACAATTGCTAATTTAGTCTTTTCGGAACAAAATGTATAAAATTGATCCTCTTGCTGTTAAAATGTTAATTATGTATAATCTTCATAGTATCAAGATAGACCATTCCAATCGTACATTAAAACCCAATATATGTTGAAAATTTCAGAAACATATAAAATTACAAGTTTGAATAAAGAAAATATGACAAAAAAAAAAAAAAAAAAACATTAGTAAAATCATAATATTCCGAGACTAAAAAGAAATATAACAATTATTTAGATGAATGTTAAAAAATTTAGCATGTGTCTATTACAATTTGAAGTTAAATTTATTTTAATGAAAATTTTAATAAAGATATTGAAAGAAACACATATTTTTAGAGGTGTTTTGGTGTAGCTCACGTAAATTTAAATATTCAGATGTAATATTTTTTGGGAATCATGTAACATTTTTGCATGAGGCTCTTCAATGTACATGAAAACATATTTAAACTCAATGGCAGTTAAATACGTTTAAAACATGATACAACTAATAAAGGTGGAATCATTAGAAAGTTCGTTTTCATATAGATTTACCCTGAAAAGTTAATCACATATAAAGCAAAAGGAAATGTAAAAAAATAAAACAAACCTTCAAATGATTAATTCCATTTTAAATTTAAAAATTTTGAACTCTTTATAATTTTCTCTGTAGTGAGTAATAATTCTTCCTGCAAAAAAAGTAAAGATTGACTTTTCTAAATACACGTCACTGAAGAAAATTCTTACAAAAAATATGCTAATAAAAATATTTTCAAAATTTTTATATGTCATCTTAAAATACAAGTTTTGACAAATCCACTGTAAAAAATAATTTTGATATCTTTTATATAACAAAAGTTATAGCCTTTTAAATAAATATGTTAATCACATTCAAAGCTATGGAGTTGCCACAGTTCTCAAAACCAAAATGAGAAAAATTAATTTTAAATTCCTCTGCATCCTCGTTTATACATACACAAAATTTTATCTAAATCGGTAACCAAGGGTCAAAATGTTTTAAATTTAAAATGGAATTACTCAAATACAAAAAAAAAAAAAAAATATTAATAACAAAATTTTCTCTAAACAATTTTTTCAACTTTATTTTATTAAAAACAAGAAAATATTCATCAATATATTATATTTAAATGGCAAATAAACGTTCCCAGAATGGAAATTTTGCGTTTGAGGAAGTATTTCAAATAATAAATGGAAATACAACATCTTATATTTTTATATTCTTGACTTTTAATTTTTGGTTTTTTATTTTTCAGTTATTTGACTTAACAACACAGCAAAAATAAATAGAAGTAATTTTTAAGAAAGTACTTTTTCATTACTTCCAAAGTTTCAGTAAGTGTACGGTTTCTTGTGCTTAAAAAGTTATGCAAACATCATTAAAATATGTTATTAAAAAAGGATTCAGATAATTTTTCTGTTATAAAACGTTGATAATTAACAAATATTTGTTACTAAATAATTTATTTTATTTAATAGCCAATTAAATTACAATTTCTTACAGCCTATATTATATATTATTCTTAAGGCTACTTAAAGTAGAATATTCTTCATAATCATTCAATAATAAAGTCTTTTTATTTAAATAAGTTAAAAATACTCCTCTTAATGCGGATTGGATTTATTGCGAAATCAATATATGGATAAAAACTGTTGAATTGGTTACCTATACATCTCATGGCATAATTGGTTCGAAAATATTTGATTTTTAAAGAAGTATATATAAAATAATAATTATAATTATTTTGTGATAATAAATTTCTCATCAACTTCCACAACTGAGATGAAGGTAGGAGGAATAGGCAATGAGAGAGTACTAGCTACCACAAAAAGAAAGAAATATCGCGCAAATGAAGAAATGCTGGAGCAAATGTCTTAAAATTGTGTATGAATAATTTACATATCAAGACTTGTAGCTGCGATGAAAATGGGACTAGCAGATAGCTCTAGGGCAAGTGTTAGCCCCAATATAAATTGTCGCATATGTAAGGCACTATTACTGTGAAAGTCTCAAGAGTTTATTATGTAAGATAGAAGAATTACTAAAACGTTGACAAAATTAGAAAAACTTGGTATTTTTGTTTGAAATTTATATCATAGATGAGTTACTATAGGGAATATAATGGCATCAAAAACGCAATTTCATGAAAACCTAAGGTAGAAGGTTTTGAATATAGGTCCTCGATATTTTTTTTTTTTTCAATTATGAATCTTCGTGATGATCTAATTAACGTCCGTCTACCTCGTCTGCACGTTTACATCAGTGTACGAAAAAAAAATACCAAATAATAGTCCTGTTTTGTTCATTAAAGTATGAATAATCTTAAAAAGACCTATTGTTGTTATTAGATTATACATATAGACGTATGTATATTATGTAAATACTTTATTTACTACCATTTATTTTCTATTCCATTGAAAATTATATGTGTTTCTTGATCACGTGACCCATAAAGAAAATATTTTCTATATCTTTTTAATATTTATTTTTAAACTTGGGAAAAATCACGTTATCTTTACTCGTAAATGTAAAAAAATATCTTTGCTTATAGACTTAATTTTTATTGTCTTACCATACAAAAGGATTTTACTGGGGACATTTCAAGTCCATGTATTGGAAAATATTTCATTGGATGTAGTAGAAAACTCTGGTGTTTAAGGGAAGTAAAACTTTTTTCTCTTTTTTATTTCAGAAATGTTTGTAAATATTAAGGCTTAAAATCAATTTAATTAGTTTATAATTTCTGATTTATAGTTTTTAATAAAGATAATATAAACATTAGCAAAATTGGATTAATAATATAATAAAACAATTGTATTAGGATATAATGGACATTTAATTTATCCTTAAAGAATTTTCAGTTTGCTTATAATTTAAATCTTTAAAACCTCTGCTAAAGCATGAATAAACTGTTTTTTTTAAGTTACTGAAATACACTGGTAGCAAACATTTTCTTCATTTCTAATAATTACTCCTTCAACAGTTTTATTGACTTTTAAAGTAAAACGTAAAATGTTTTTGGCATTTATTTGATTACTAACGGTATTCCTTTTTATTGCATGGGTGAGTGTTTCAATTGAAATACTCATATAACATTATCACTTGCGTACAGTGGGGCCAAACGCAAAATTTGTTGCAATAAATCTCTATCTCCTAAACTACTGGTCGGCACAAATTGAAATGTATAGAAGAGTTATAGAGGAGGACCTAAGCTTTCATCTTGTAGTTAACCTTTAATAACATGAGATAAGCTACAAGGTGTCAAAGTTGCCTACCTCGAGTATATAAAAGTTTAAAAAAATCGTAACTTCTACAAACCAAATCAGATTTCTCAGAGTTTTATATTTCTATAAAATGCTTGGCAAGATAAAGAAAAAATTGGCTTGCTTTCTTAGGTTAGCTCTTACAGCTAAAGAGGTATTTACGCTTGAATTTTTGATTTTTTGCCACGAGTTTATTTCGTTTTTGAGAATAATTCCTGAGGTATTTGAGGGAAATTTTTTTTTAAATATTCTGTAATATATTTTGTTAAAAAAAATATATATATATATATAAATTTTCATACCAATCTTAGAGTGCAGACTTTGAACATTTTTCACGTATAGATGAACTCATATAATCAAAAAATTTGTTCAGCATATTATTTCTGAGTATATTCTAAATTACAGAATATTTAAAAAAAAATTCTCCCATATACCTCAACACTTATACCCGAAAAATGAAATAAACTCGATATAAAAGATCAAAATTAAGCATATTTTTTTTAACTTAAGAGATAATCTAACTGAATAAGCTCATATTTTTTCTTTATCTTATTGGACTTAATTTATAGAAGTTACCAGCCTTTGAAACTTTCACATACTCGAGGTAGGTAAGTTTGACACCCTTTAGCTTATCCCATGTTATCATAAGATGACTTTTAAGGTAAATGATTTTTCTGAAAGCGTGGATGCTCCTCTACAACTCTTTCATACATTTGAATTCGATCCCGCCAGTAGTTTAGGAGATACAGATATATTACCGAAAATTTTGTATTTGGCTCCACTGTGATACGTCTAAATAATACTCCATGTTTTATGACTTGTGTATACTCTCGCATTTGTTTATATTTTGATATACGAGGGCAGGGTGTATAGCTGCTGCGAAAGTTTTATTATTATTATTATTATTATTATTATTTTTATTATTTATTACAAATTATATACACTTTAACCGAGCGGAGTCAAATATACCCGTTGTAGTGAAAACAGATCATAGTCTCTGGCGGGAATCGAACCCGAAACTCCCTAACTGATAGAATAGCTTACTATCGATTAACCTACCGAGGCACGCTAAAAGATATAAAAGATATACATATATATGTTAAAATCATCATTTAAATATAGTCTATCAATGATTTCATTAAATCTAATTGAGAAATATATCATTAAAAAATGGTCATATGTCCATTTTAGTGCTTAGGGAATGCTACTTTATTGTGCTTTATTCAGTTTTAAATTTTAGACCAGCTTTTTCTCATTGTTATCTGTTTAGAGTCAATTGATTTGTTCTTAGGATAAGGTCATAGATTAAAATGACCACTCTCATAGCTGTTTTACATTTTTAGATTGTCCTAGTTTGTAAATACGTTCACATGTAGCACATTCACGACTCGCATAAAATAAAGTTCAGTACAAACAAACATACAGCATTTGGTTATAAAATACCCTTTTGTTATAAAAACTGTTTATAGTTCACTTTATTCTTTTTTTTACGAAGACAACAGATGTATGAGGTGATTCTTGAAGTTGTTGCTGTTTTTATATATATATATATATATATATATATATATATATATATTTCTAACTGAAAAGGATGTTTATTTTTGTGTGATAGACATGTTCGGTTCTATATTGTGTCGTCTTGAATATAGTGTGCATAATAGTGTTCGAAAAAATCAATTTGCAATTTAATGTAAAATAACCGAAGTGTAATATCGAAAAGTGGGAAGAAGCACTGACAAACAAACACATACATAAACACTTATTTACATTGTACTTTTACGAGAAACAAAACAGATTCCTAGGAATTTGGATACATGATGTGGATGAAAAATATTCGCTGTTGCAGTGATGAAAATAAAAAAAAAAAGAAAAGTAAGTGTTGCAAAAATTTGTATGGGTATAGTTTATAAAGAGGAATTGAATATTTTTCCATAAAATCATAATCATTATCATTGCAAAAAAAGCACTTAACGTTGTTAAACATATCAAAATTAATTACATAAAAAACTAATACAATTTTAAATGTTTTTAAATAAAAATACATTTAAAATGAAATTGCATTTTAATTTTGTCTTTGCTAATCAATTTTTAATGGAAAAAAACCATAAAAATTGTAGACATCTGTTCAATTTTGGTAGAGAGATAAACAAAATTATTTTTGCCATATAGAAGAGACTTATATAAACGGAAATAATATATGCATGCATAAATATATGTATACGTATGTTGCAGGTGTGTGTGTAGATATTTAAAAGCATTTTCATGTTTTTTTTTTTTTTTTTTTTTTTGTTCAACACTCTATTCATTAGCTTGTTCATACAATAATAAAGAAGAGCAATCTAAAATGTGCATTTATTATACCCCACATCACCATACGTGGTTGTGGTATCATGCGTTTGTGCTGATGTTTGTATCACCCGAAACCTTACCCAACTTAATGTATCCTAATCGGTTTATAGATATACATATATATATATATGTATATATATATATATATATATATATATATATATATATATATATATATATATATATATATATTATTTTATCTTACACTATATGCAAATTTCATGAAAGTCGGTCTATAATTAACCATAACTCCCATATAAACCCCACTTCCGAAAAACACTTTAACATACATAAATTCAACACAAATTTTAGTCTCATGTTAATATTTGGCACAAAAAAGTTTTGTATAAGTTAAAATCATAGCATCCAATTTTATCACAATCGACCTATAATTAACCATAGGTCCTATATAGAGCCTAATTCCAGGAAATCACCCTAAAATGCATAAATAATATGATACAAAGCATACATATGCTTCATAGAAATATACAGTATTTTTAACAGAAGTATACATGCAGAGAAAAAATATAGTTGTAGTGACCATATTCTAAGAGCAACATATTATGATCGTAGTAAAAAATAGAAATGATTATAAGTAATAATTTTTATGATTCCATTTTGTCATATTGTGAACGATTTTGTGGTTTGGTTTTTCATGTTATTATTCTAGTTTTACATATAATTGAACAATCTTACTACATCATTATCTCATTTTTCAGATTATGATTTGATATTAATATATTATTCTTTTTATTATTATTATTTTATCTTATACTACATTGTCATATTATGATTCCATTTTGTCATATTATTTTTATTATTATTATTATTATTATTATTATTATTATTATTATTATTAAATTTTGTCATATTTTAATTCTAAATAATAAAATTAATAAAAATTCCTTTTATATTTTTTTTTATTGAAAATACTTAGTAGAAAAAATTCATTAGAAAAAAAAAAACAAAATATTTACTAATTATTTGTTCATTAATTATATTTATTTGTATCACAATATGTCATTCAGATGCAAGATATCCTTTTTGATATCGCTTTAATCACACCGAGTATAACCAAACCTTTCCTATTTATATTTATTCATATATAAACTAAATGAGAATTACAATGAAGTTGGAAAATTAACATTAAAGCAAAATATATTTAAAAACAAACAAGTTATGAATTTTTTTACTAAATTTGCGAAAATGATAAGTATTATATTTATTTGAAGTATTATATTGTCATGGAATAATATTAATATGGCTTAAAAACGTAATATGGTTTAAGAACAAGTAAAAAGACTGCAAATATTTAATGGTTGTAAAAATAATGGTAATTTTCTTAATATGAAAATTTTAATTCTGGGAAAGATATTTGAAAACATGTAATGTTTGCATTACATATTAAAATTTTTATTGGGTGTAAGCATTAGATGACAAAATTTAAACAAAAACATTGTTATCATGAAAGCAGAGTTATTGAGATTCGGGAAAATTAATAAGGAGAACATAATATTGTTATAGTGAGTATACTCTAACCATGTTTTTTCTCTGCGTGTAGGCCAATAATTGACCCCACATAACATCCTTCCCCGAAATTTGATATACAAACAGTATGTTGAGGGTATCATATAGTCAGGCTTAACCAACTATATTTTTTTAAATTTTTTTATGATAAATTTATCCAAAATAAATATAAATTAAAAACAAAATACTGCTCCTTGAAAGAAATGTGGTAAATGGTATTGGACTTTAAATAAATGTATGTATGGTAACAGCTGGTAGGTATAATTTTTTATTATACCCTTTACCACGCTTTACAGGTATAAATAGTATATATAAGTTTATCATTTCGTTTGTAATTTATATAATTTTACCTCATAAATTATATATAGATTCTGGGTTCTTATAGTTAGGGCAATCTAGATAACGCTGTTCGTCTTTCCGACTGTTCGTTGAAGGTCCCCTGATAACTTAGATGTATAATATATATATATATATATATATATATATATATATATATATATAAGTGTCGGTAATGATTTCGAGAATGTTTCTTTCATCAAAATATTTCTATTAATGACTCAGATATTGCCAAGGATACTTTTTAGAATTTTTGAACTTTTTAAAGCTCTTGTAAAAGCTATGAGCTTCTTTCCTTAACAGATCTGTCATAAATTCTTTCCATTTTTTATTTTATTTTTTTTTGGCGTAGCTTGTTTTGGACATTATTTGCTATTGTTTATTACTATGTTATTTGTTCTTGTCCGATGATAAAGGTAAATTTGAAAACAGTAATGCGTATTGACATATAAAAAGTGGATAAAAACAAAAAAAAAAAAAAAAACCGCCAAACATAAAAAATCGATAAAATTGAAAAAGTGAAAAAAAAACGAATAAATACTCGTCTAAATAGGAAAATCGTCAAATTGAATATTAATCCCAAAACCAAAAAAAAAAAAAATTAAAAAACGCCAAAACGATGAAAATTAAAAAAAAGTAAATCAGGATGTTATTTTTCGATAAGAAACTTATTTGGATACATTTATTATAACCTACCAAAAAATCACATCACTAATTGCAGTATTTAGTGAGATATATGCCATTAAATTTAACATATTTCTTCAAAAATTTTTAAATAAAAATACAACTTTTTTTTAAAGTAGTAATTTGAAAATACACAATTCGGGCTATAGAGGACTTTCCAATATTCTACTTATTTCTTTTCATAATATCTGATGATTGCCAGTAAGTACAAAAAAAGAAAAAAGAAATAAAACTTCAATTACTATGCTTTTATTGTGACACCGTGTATCGCATAGGATATTTAGTTTAACTATAAATTGTGGCCTTAACCAATAGTTTTTCAAAGGTGTTGCAACTTGGAAATAACGTTTATGAAATATAATAACTCTCCGTTTTGTTTTCATCTTAATTTTGGTTATATTTAATTGAATTCAATGAAGTTCACAATAATGATGTTCGAATTATTGTAAAATGAATTAAATAAAATAAATAAAATGAATTAAATAAGAAATAAGTTCATCAAAATTACATCATTCCAAATTTTTCAAAGCACTAAACAACTTCCTATACTTATTTTAGCATTGGATAAAAATTATATTCATATCTTCTAAAATATTATGTAATTAATGTACGATCTATTTATTTATTTATTTATTATCTAAATTTGATATCTTTAATGTGATATTTTACGGGGTGTCAACTCCTTGAAAGTATTATTACTACTATCGCATCATACCATAGAAAAAGTACCCAGCAAAAAAGGAACTAAAAAGATGCGTTGTCATTGAAAGGAAGTTCTTAGTGCTGAAAAAGATCTGAAGAAGTTATTTTTTAAACCATGGTTGTCATTAGTAGGGTGTTGTTCTATTATGCATCTTGTTCATTGCTTTTGAAGTACTTCTCTTAAAACTATACAAAAAGTATCAATTTCAATTTCAAAATCTTACCCAAAAAACCAAAAAATACCGTGTATGTAACTGTTGAAAGCCTGCATAACACCAAATAAGGTGTAGGATTTATCCATAAAGTCCGACTAGTTTATATAAGATCGCGTGAGATCAAAAAGTATAAACGTGCGAACAAAAAGTGTAGAATATTGGGAAGAAGATAAGTAATCTTTAGCCCTTTTCTAAGTTTTTGGATTTTTAATTTGAAGATGCGATTAGTGTATAAAAGAATATCCATAAAACTATATCTGAGAATATTGGCTACGACTTTTTGCGATCTTTGAAAATATGTATTTGAAAAAAATACAATTTCTTAAGAATTAGTTCAAAACTTTAAAATAATAGTTAAAATTGTGATACGCAAATAATACATTAAGATAGGTGAGGTTAGATTCTACCATGCCCACTTTACGTATTCCTTTTTTTAAATAAAATTTATTAAAATATATCTGAAATTCAAACAAAAACGTATGGGAGTGACAGTGATTCTACCCTACCATCTTTAGTGTTAATGTTTACGAACTTCTCTACTATCAGAATATAAAATTTCAGACCAATATTTCCAAAACTGGGTTTTTGCTATTTTAAAACTGCCAGATGCGACACTGTGCGTTGTCAACTTCAATATTCCTAATATCTAAAAATGTTATAAAATATTTTAATGCTATTCAAAAAATCAACTGATAAAGATTTCATTTAGAATTGCCAACAACAACATAAATAATAGAAAAAAACCCTATTTATTTATCAATTGTTTGTTTGCTAGATTTACAAATAAAAATCAATATTTCAATACAATAGCCTCAAGGTATTTGGAAAATGTTCCTGTTCTCTTTTTTTTTTTTTTTTTTTTAATATTTCCTGTTGCAACAACAATAATAATGAATTTCAAAAAATTTTAGATGTTGACAACAAGTTCTTGTAAATCTATTGTTATTTTGTCACAAAAAGAGGAAAGATTTTAAGCATGACGATATCATCAATGTCTTTCTCCACTTGTAATCTCACACAAACAATAATTGCATTTGCATACTTTTACGTACATGACGTTATAGACAATGATGATTTCGTTGTTTTTTAAGGGACAGGGACTGGACTGGTTAGGTGTGTGTTTGGGTTAAGTTTTTCTTTGTTTTAGCATACATTTTTGTGTATTTCTGTTTAATTTTTCATTTTTATGAAAGGACTTTCGGTTGAATGCATCACCAGTATGGTGATGCATCAAAGTTACCTGATAGTTAAAAAGAAACTAAGAACCCATAAAGTATATATATATTGGATTAAACCTTTTCCTTGATCTATAGCTAATCCATGGTAGAACAAAATTCCTGTCTTTCTAAGCCTAAGACTTCTGCTTTGTCTTTTGTGAGGATTGACAGGAAACAGATTGGTGTCAGTACCTGTGAATTTTCTGGGTTCAAAAGCTGAAAGAATGAAAGCTCGGGGTCTTACCTAGGACTTTAAAGTAGGTGCCACGGGATTAGTGCGGTGCCCAGGAATAGTGCGGTGGACCTCGCTTCACTGTTCTTGGCTGGTTGTTGGTGAGGCCCCCTTCAGTGGGAGTTACGTGGTGGCTTACGCTTTCATGTATTGACTGCTTGCAGTAACACGATCACAAGGGTAATCAGTAAAGGGTAGCTCCGACGCCTAAGCAAGGGGAAGTACTTGGCCAGAAAACAGGTATTTTTTTCTTGATGGAGATATATTTTCTTGAATTTTTCTCCAGTTTCAGCTTTATTAAAATTGGCTCAGCTGTTATTTCAGTGAAATTTTTTGCATACTTCATTCTAATTTTTGTGTAAAAATTAAAAAAAGCTTTATACTATATTGAGTTCAAAAATTATAATTTCTCTTAATTGGTTGGTTTTTAAATATCGAAATTTAAGGCTAAAGTTGATCTTTTCATCATTTCATAGCATTCAGTCCTTTTGCTCCTTCATCTAAGCCCCGATATTCTACTTTTCATTGACTTCCAATTCTAGAGATGAGCGGATCTGCCGTTTCCAGTAAAATATTAAATAGAACTACATTTGTAAAATTTCGTGATAATTTTGTGGTATTGTGCTCTTTATAAAATCTGTAATCCTTATTAATTTTTTCCTGGACTTCATCTGATAGATCTCCAAGTGGTACTAAATGATGCTTAATGACATCTTCTACATGATAAAGGATTTTGTGAACTTATTTCAGATATATTTCTCCATGGATACTTGGTTGTAAATATTCGTGCAGTTTCCTTTTCATAATCGTCAAATTTTCTAGTATCATTTTGTTCATTGCACACAAGTACATCGATAATTGTTTTAAATCTTAAAATAAGATTTATATTTCAGATGCTCTTTTGTGTTCCTATCATTCGTAATGCCTGATTCTAATTTTAGTTGATCTATAATCAACCCATATTTGAAAAATTCGTCCTGAACATGTTTCTTTTTTAAACTTTATAACTCCTTATTGTTCCTTATTGATCCTGGAGGTTTAAAATCCAAATCATAACTGACTTTTAGTACGTGCTCCATGAATTGTATTCTTGTATCTAGCGGTGATAAACCAAATTCATATGCATCAGTATTATCTAATGATTTTTTCGAGACCTGATGTGGGTTCACATAGAATACAGCTGAATGAACTCTTTGTGTCAGTCAATGCTTGTAATACTTTTCCATCTATCATCGTTAGCACTAATCGGTAGCTTACTTCAATAGTCTGGCCATCAATCTCCAATTGGAATGGCTGTAGTGTTGCAGTTTAGGCTCTAATATCACTAACTTCTTTTTTGTTGGTATCATGAGTTTCCTTTTTAAATTCAAATTTGATTCGTCTGCAGTATTTCGTAAAAGATGGTGTTTGATTTTTCCAAATATCCTTTATTTACATCCTACTGGTGGAAGGCTTCGAGTTTTCTAAATTCTTTATTGCAATGGTAGAAATGATACCATGAATATATCCGTGTCTGAATTATTTTTACATACATATTGCTTTTATTGTTTTTGTCCAGAAGATCCATCACATCCGTTTACAAAAGAGAGTTAACCAGTAGTTTCCATATCTCTTCAAATTATTTCCTTTAAATTATAGTAGCAAGCGCCGAACTCTGCAGAAATCGATATGATTGTAATAGAGCCCCTTGGTGGCAAACAGTCCTTTTTAGCAGCAGTTTTGTCATGACATGATGGATAGAGATTTGAGCCTTTTTCAATGGCTTGTATTCTGAGCTGAGTATTTTGCTACTTTGTTACCTTCAAATCCAAAAATAATGGGAAATACTTTTAAGAATTCTTTTTGCTCTTACTGGACTAGTATTAAAAACTTTTTGATATCGACTTTTGTGAGTTGTTTCTGTATTCGAAATTGATATAGCAAAGTTTCTTAAATATTTTCACATCCGATTTCTTCATTAATATCCATAAGTTTCCGCTTTTTAGATCAATTGTTACAGTTGTCAAGCGACTTCGGTGGTCTACGAAGACTGTTTTGGTTTGTACTTTTTAAGGATACCTGCACAGTAAGATCGCCCTTTAACCAGTATACTATTTAAAAATTCGGTAATAATATCCATATAAATCAGCATTTGTAACTATTTACAAAAAACTAATTCGGATGTTATAACTTTATAAAATATATAGTTTTCAAAGCTGGTTTAGAATCCCTGTTAGCTTAATCCAACTTTTTTGTAGCGTTTTGTTAAGTTTTTGACAATATCAGTTATATTATTTTCAAAGTCCAGTTATATTTCAGTGCTGTATGAATACAAGTTTACTTTTCTTTAAACGTAACTTAGAACATCTTCCCGCCTTTTGTTTTTAAAAAGCTCTTCGAATAATTTTTTATAGCGGAAGCTCTGCATATTTTATAAAGATTTTAAAATATTATTTATATTACAGTAACTGATTTTATATTCGAATATCCTTTTTATACATTTCTATGTTCCAAGGTATTATAAATAAATACAATAAAAAAAGTGCTAAAAAAATAAAAAGGGATAAAAATAGATAAAATATCAAAAAAAAAATAATAATAAATAAATACAAAAATAAATAAATAAAATAATAATTATATAATATAATTAAGATATTTATCACAACTTATAGGGCTTGGTGGATATTTTGGTGTGAGTCATATGAACAGGTATAATAAAAATACACACGGGTCCAGACAGGTACTAAAGTATATATGGGGTTAAAGAAGACATTTTCGCCTTCCTTCTAGCGGTAAAATTTGTTAAACCCCTTTTTACCCTCAAAAGTTTTATTTCACTAAATTTCAACTTTGACTAAAATATAGTACCTGATAAAACATTTAATAACGCAGCAAGTATAAACGGTACAGTGACACGACATACCTTTTCTCTACAAACATAGCAAAAAAAAATTACCCAATTATTGACTATAAAATAAAATTTTCGATTGTAGTTAAATATAGATTGTATATGAGTCTGCCAAATTTCAGTTGAATCGGAACAAGAACACCCCTACCTTCCATATATCCTGAAGGAGGTGCGGTAGAAAATTTAAATTTGATACACATAATACCTTGGACCCAAAGTTAATTTGGGCAAAGTGAATAAAAAATGTTTGTATTTTTTTATATTTTTTTAATACTTTATTCTAATTTTTGTGGAAAATTAAAAATTTAAAGCGCCATCTTGTGGAAATTTAGAGTATTATATTTTGTCCGAAAATTATATTTTCCCTTCATTAGTTGTTTTTTATTTCGATAATTTTTTTGTTTCAATTTATAAAAATAAATTACGTTAATATTAAAAACTATTTTAAATTGAAGTAAAAAGAGGAAATCAGACACTTTTTCAATTTAACTCTTTTTACAGTTGTGGCAAAAAATAGATACCAATTTTTTATTTATTTATATATATTTTTTTTTTTGCATATGTTAAATAATTGTAAAAAATTACATAAACAGTAAAAAATTGTATAATTTTGTATAATTTTTTTATATCCTTCAACAAATTTAAGAAATTTTTAGGTTTTAAATAAAAAATATGTTCAAATTTGAGAGATAATATATATATATATTCGAAAGACCATATTTGAAAAATTTTAATAGTTATGATTGACAAATATATTGAAGTATTCCAGAAAATAAATCTTCGATATAGTCTATCAAAAAATTAATTTTTGACAATTTTTTTCCTAAGCCCGTTTGAAACCACCTTTTTTGTTCATTAATATTTCCTTTAAATTTATCCGACTTTGACGCCCTCTTGTAGTCACAAAATTGATTATTCCGAAAAAAATTATTTTGAAATTATGTGAGATATATTAAGGTTGTTCACGATTGCTATGTTATGGGATTATGTGGTTATCTGATTATCTTAACAACTATAAAATACATTGAAGAAAAATAATCAACACAATTTCTGTTTATAAATTATATGAAAATCTGCTGCTACTTTAATAACTATATAGATCAGGTTTTTATTATGTGTTAAACCATTTTATGTTTAATTTTAATTGCAAATTGATCTCGAATTTATTAGTTTTCTTGAAAATTTTCAAATGATTAATTGTGTCAAAATAAGGAGTTAACCAACATTAATGGGAGTTCATCTCAAACGAACGTTATTTTTAATTTTATAAGCATATAACCCGATAACCAAGTAACCATGAAGACCTTATTGTTACCTTTTCAAAAGTGGACACAGAAAAAACAGATTCGTTGTGACAACTGAATTTATTGCCAATCTAATTTGGTCGGTGTGTGTACTATTTAAAAATTCGGTAATAATATCCATATAAATCTTCATTTGTAACTGTTTACAAAAAACTAATTCGGTTGTTATAACTTTGTAATATATATTTTTATATATTAGGATGGTTAAAAAAAATTAAAAATACCCAGTTGGAAATTTATTTAAGACATCCTAAAGTAGACATTTGTGACTTGTCAGCGTCGCTGTTGATATTGTCCCTTGTTCCTATATAAAAAACATCATGACACCTTATGACATTTTCATATATTTTGTCAAAATTCTTTAAGACAAGGTCAGCAGGTTGTCAATAGTACTGGAAAATTGTGACATATTTTTAATATGCATTTCAACTTGGAACTGAATTGTTTCCGCTGACCTTGTGATGTATTTCACTGAATGACGGTAACACTTTTTTACTTGTTAGTCACTGATATATTTAAAAAATGCCTAAAGATGTTTTTAACAAAAACATTGTGATCATGATAACTTTTTACACTTCAACTTCGAAATTATAAGGTCATTCCACAACACAACTAGAGCTGTTAAGGTATCTTATAATTTTGGTTCAAATATTACTACTAGCTTTAGTCAACTATAAGAAATGTCATTAAGTCGTCCGATGTAATTTGTCGTAACCTACTAAATTTTACCTCAAGTACCACTTAGTAAATTCTTCAAGACATTATTTTCTGCTGGGTACAGAAGTTTTTTTATTTGTATAATTATAGAAAAATACATTGCCAAAGTTTTTTGGACAGAATGGAATGTATTTTCTAGTCAGCCACGACCGTCATCAGCACTTTTCCTTTTTGTAAAAGGAGAATAAAAAATAATTGTAACAATCTTTATCGTGAACGATTCGTATAACTTAATAACATATAGGGAAAAGTGCTGCTGACATTCGTGGCTGACTAGAAAATGCATTCCATTCTGCCGAGTATCCAATAAAACTTTTACAATATATTATTTAACAATTATTCAATAAACATAAGCCCGAATGGAAAAATTCAAAAAAAGTTCTTTTATATTTATTTCTTAAACGCTGTAGAATTTAAAATTATACAAAATGTTTATAAGTATGTATAAATATATGCAAATATAAACGTATACCAAATATAAGTATCTTTTATCATAAGCCTTTTTTTAGTGAAACCAATTAAACTAAAGTTATTTACGACGTAACACTGATGATGTTCTTTTTCTACAACTGATGCAAGAGCATTAAAGAGATGAAAGTTTATTGATTATCCTGTAAATAGTAAATACATATTTTAATAAATAAGATAATTAAATAAATAAATTATAGTCGGTCAAGCCCAATCACGTTATACCCTATATCATTGTGTTTGCCCGCTTAAGTGATTTTTTAAATTTCCGGTAGGGTTCTATATGTGATCTATAGTCAAATGTGGAACAATTAAAAATTAAACTTGAAAAAAAAAAAACGGACAAAAATAATAGTGTCACTTTTACATTTTTTAAGTTTTCGACAAAACTTAAAACAAAATAATACTCACCATTAACTGTAAGTGAAATTTATGTACTTTAAAGAGATCTTCGAAAGTACATCTTATATATCAACTTTGGTCAGTGATGGACCAACTTTATATGGGATTATGCATATTAAAATTGTTTTTGCAGATGGGGCTTATATGAGAGCTATTAGCGATCTATCTTTGTGAAACTTGGACTCAGAGTTATGTTCACATAGAAGATAGAGACTTAATTGACACAGAATGTGGTTCTTAGGACCACTAGTTTTTACGTTACAAACGCATAGGTGATTCAGTGTATACATATTCAAAAGTATTATAAAATATACATTTCTTACCTTTATATGGAAGCACCTTAGACGTTAAATAAATGAAATACCATCGACAGTCACATAACATTCAAACGAAGAAGAACCAACATGAAAAGATGATTTGGTCATTAAACAACTAGTAACTTGTCAGGAAAAAAAGTTGTCACAATTCATATAACGATACTAAAGCTAATGAAAGTGAATATAATAAGTAAAAAATCAATGTTACTGGTGTTTTTAACTATATTTTCCGTATCTTAGAAAGTTTTTTTTCAGCTGTAATCTAGGTTCCTGGCACAAGCTTGATAGTTTAAAATTATGTAGATTAATGCACATTTCTTTTAATAATAAAAAGTGCTCACCCATTTCAATAATAGATTAATTTGTTTCCTCTCTCAATTTTACACACATATTTACGCAATATCTTATTGAAAGAAAATCATCAAAGCAATATTTTTCTAATATTGTATTTTCATCAGTTTAAAGAAAATTAGGCAAAAGTAAATAAAATTTTTATTTTTTGTCATTTGCATAGTATATTTTATCTTCAATCAATCATATTGTCCCTTTTTCAGTAAGGCGATTATCACCTTCACAATAAATTGATGATATCCCATTGAATTCATTTGGAAGAATTTAATGCAATACTTTCATTTTTCACTCACAATTTTTTCAGTTATCGAAAAATTATTAAAAATGATAAAATGTTGAAGAAATATATTTGTCTTTTAACAAAACAATGGATATTTTATGTCAGCGCTTTAGTAATACGTCCTTTATGATAATAATATTTAAATGTACGTTTTACAACATGTAAAAGTTGTCTTTATCATATTATTTCTAAACTGATAATTTATGCGTAGTGATAATTTTTCTATATAATTTTTACATCTTCCTTAAGATTATCCGGCGGTATCTTCTTTTTTTCACCTAGATAATTATCTAGCATTATTGCCTATTTTTTTTTTTTCTAGGGGTATTGATTTCTTATTTCTTGGATGTATTGCTTGTAACGCGCAATCTCTCCCGATGGGGAAAACTTCCACTGCGACAATAAAATCTTCTAAGCAATATGAATTCGAATCATTTTCGTATTATTTTCTTTGTAGGGTTTATATTCTATTAGGTATTTATTATTTTTTAATTCTTTTTGAAATACAAAAATTTTCAAAATATGCCAAAATATATAATTATAAAGTATATAACCACTGTATTATTTTTCCGTTTGGTACTGAATGTTTTTACTTTTTGTTATCCTAACCCTATTATATTGATTGCAGTAACTGAAAATGTACTTATTATTCAATATTTTATAATGCTAGCAATTTTTTAATAGAATATAACAATATTTGGTGGAAATATTTGAACTCAGTTCGATTGTTGCACCCAAATGTTTCTAGTTCACTATTAACCGATCAATATTGATTACAATAACTAACACAATATCGTAATATGATAAACATATTTTTACAACTATTAATTTAGAAAATTTGTTGCTACAGAAATATTCCATCAAATTATTAATCAGAATTTTAAAATGATTTCAAATATATTTTTTAATTAAATAAATTACTAAAAATCAAAGTATTTTAACAATTTAAATTAAAATTTTATATAGAAAAATCTAAAATTCAATTTCAATTACGAATAATACATATTAAATTATTTTATTAATTGAAACTCAACCTACCAAAAAAATTGTATATTCAATTATTTAAATTATCAATTGTTTTTATTTATATTTGATTAATTTCTTAATTGATATTATAAGAAAAGTAATTTAAAGCCGATAAATTGTTTTATTTTTAATAAAAAATATTAGAAAATTTGAATTTTGATTAAATGAATTGATACAATTAAGAAATTCATTTTGATAGTTTTTGTCTTTGATAAAACGTTTAATAGACCATATTTTCAATTGAATAATTGATGCAATTAAAACATTAATTGTAATATTTTTTGTGTTTGATATATCGTTTAATAGACTATATCTTTTTTGCTGTGTAATATATTTTTAATTATTTTAATCATATTTAGGTATATTTTATATATTAATTTTATTAAATATTAGCATTAATTTCTGTAACCATTTTCCAACTTATATATTTTCTGTGTGTATATTTCAAGACAATTTGAAAGCTGTTTTTTTATTTTGATTTTTGTCTATGGGACAAAGCATTATGTTGTGATTTGATATTGCAGCTGAATGCAGCAATTAAAAATGTACAGAATTTAAAAGATTCAAGAAAAAACTACGATATCAATATGGACGATGTTATTTAAATAAAGGCAGAACTTAGAAGATAAGTTGGAAATGCTCTTCAATGGACTTTTAATAATTTCGCAAACTTCAA
Organism: Protocalliphora azurea; assembly: GCA_932274085.1. Taxonomy (NCBI): domain Eukaryota; kingdom Metazoa; phylum Arthropoda; class Insecta; order Diptera; family Calliphoridae; genus Protocalliphora; species Protocalliphora azurea. Next base: position 124,452,306 of record OW026522.1, read on the forward strand.
GAATCAGCGAAAGAGCCTTTTCAAAATCAAATTAAAGGTTGACAGGTGCTTAAATCAAGGCACTTAAATGCTATTGTTTTTTAATATTATTTTAAGTAATTTCCTTAAATATATATTTTTTGTATTAACACAAGTCGATCTCTATTTATTATATTAGAATTGTTTATTTAATTTTATTTTTTGCTTTTGTGTTTGTCACACACATATATTTACAAAGAATTATAAGCATTTAAGTTATTTTTATTTTCTTTATACAATAAAATTTTTGAAAATTTGCCAAAATTTAGTATTTTAGGATAATCTTTAATGCGTGATGGAATAAATCGAATAAACCAAAATGCCTTAATCGAATTATTCGTTTTATTCGAACAATGAAAAAGGTGAACAATTTAGATACCCTATTGCATACATGGTTATTACTCAAATTTATACTTATTCATAATTCACTTTATTCAAGTTTCTAAAAGTACTTTAGTATAGTTATTTAAAAATTCCTTAAAAGTTTTACCAGGAAATGTCTCTGAGCTCTTTGTACTTAAACAATATTTCCTTTATTTTGCATTTGTTTTTGACAAACAGGAAAGGAAAGTTTGTTTTTCTTTGTTTGCTTTTCAAGTTTTCTCTTTGTAGCATAATTTTAGGGGTGTAACACAAATATAAGCGAAGGAAATTTTTTCTTAAGTATTTATGCATTAGATATTTTATACATAATACAATTTGAAGATTATATATAGAAGTAAAAATTGCTTTATTTTATATTTATTTTCTACGTAATTTTATTTCATAAGGTTTAGATAACTTTGTTATTTAAGGCGGTAAAAATAATTACATAAGAAATCTTAATGTTATCTATTCTAATACTATACCATAAGCGATATTCACATTTCCACTAACTTAATCTCGTATTCCTTGGCATTGTTTCAAATCAAAATGGGTCTAGTTTCTGATGATTGATTTTTGCTACTACATGAGAACAGTTTAATCATTTGTCAGTTTTACTATACATCATCCGAAAAGTAAAAAAAATGGGAAAATTAATTAGACAATATAATTGCGGAGAACTGCAATATGCACTACTGTGTATAACTTTGTACAATTAAACTTTAATTCAAATTTATTTAATTTATGTAATTATAATTAAATTATATAAAATCAAAGTGTAGAGTATGCCTTGAAAGGTTTTTGTTCAACTTGACGCTTTGGTTTTATTAAATTTAATTAGAATTACATAAATTAAATGAATTGTAGTTTTAATTACTTTGAAATACTATTTATTACGAAACTAAATAAATATTTTATACTGACATTTAATAACAACTCTCATACTTACATATGTCAGTTCATGAATACTTATTTACATATTTTGTATATGTATATGAACTATCAAGTGTTCATCGCCACTTAAAATCCAAAAGGCCGTAACCACAGAAAAACCAAGTGTTGGTTTTTTATTAAATTATAATTCACTGATCCAAACTAAATTTTTAAAATAAAATACTTTAAGTTATTAAAATATAATAAACTCGCGAAATTAGCTACAGTTAGGTATATAAAACATAACTTAAATCGAATCACAGCTCCTATAACAGTTTGAATAGAAAGAGATAACAACTCACCCCCAAATATTGGTGATTGCAACTGAAAAAGTGTAAGTGTAGTAATTTTAAAATAATCCAAAATTGTTAGTAGCCATAATCAATAATTGACAGTATTCACAAACGAAAATATGGTTAATTACTTTTGACATTTTAGAAAAATAAAATTAAAATAAAAAGATTAACTCAATTTTAACACAATATAGTGATGTAAAAAAAGACCCCAAATGAACTGAAACTGTTAAAACCAAAGATAAACAAATATTTAAAACATCAAATGCCGAATCTTTTTAGGCCGTATTGTGAAAATTTGAAAATAGATTTGATGAATGCTTATATCCTAATTCATATTTTTACTTGGGCTTATAGCAGTAATTCGCGGAACGTCTTTTTTCGAAGTTATCACTAATGAAAAATAAATTGCTCAACTTAAGTTCAACAATTACGAATCCATGCTTTCAGTCCTATAGTCCTGTAGACGGAGTGAATACTTCGTACAAAAGTACAGAAGTTTCTCTATTAAAGAGAAAAATTATGTTAATTATTTTTATCTATAAATACTTTTTTTGCAATAACAAAAATTATAAATTATGTTGTTATTAATAAAATTTAATAGTTTTTCTTAAAATACAAAATTTATTGTTTTTATCAAATAAATAAATTTTGAGGAGTTTTTTAGGTTCTGAAGCAGTTGTCTCCTTTTTTCAAAAACTCTCCTTTTTCTCGACCTTATTTTTTGAAAGCTCGCAAACCATTATCGATAATTGGCTCTTATTTTTATACCCTACAACACCATGGGTGGTTGGTATTATACGTTTGTGACAATGTTTGTAACGCTTAGGAAATGTATCAATCTTTGTACCGAATATTATGAAGATCGTTCCACAATTGATCATAGCTCTCATATAAACCCCTCTTCCGAAAATCACTTTAACATGCATACATCCCGTTTGTATCAAATTAATATTCAACACAAATAAGTCTTATGTAAGTAGAAACAACATTGCCAAATTATATGAGAATCGATTCATAAGTTACCATAGCTCTCATATAAGTCCACTTCCAGGAATCGCCCTAAAGTGCATAAAATTATCTAGTTGTTAGTATCAACGCATTATTCTGTATTTGTATATTTTATTTTACATTTAGTGAAATTGGCCAGTGGTGTAATATAAGTCCCCTTTCCGAATTTTTATGCTCCTACACAATGGTATAGGGTATCATATATTCGGTCTTGACCGACTATATCATTCTTTTTCGTTTTTGTTTGTTGGTAATAAATATAGTGTTATTTAGTGTTTTCTCAGGCACTATATTTTAGTCAAATTTAAATTTTAGTGAAATAAAACTTTTTAGGGTCAAAAGGGGTAAAACAAATTTTACTGCCAGAAGAAAGGCGAAAGTGTCCCCTTTAACCATATATATACTTTTGCACTTGTTGGACCCGTCTGTAGAACACTTTTTCCATTTGAATGAAGTTTTTAGCTATTATAAAAAGAAAAAACTTTTTGTCCTTAATGTTATTTAAATAAAAAAATAAAATAAACATTAAAAAAATCGTAATTTTTTTGTACAAAAACAAACAGTTCTACTAGAACCGGTTCTTTAAGAATCGTTTCTTATGGAACTTGTTCTAGAATTGTTAAACTGGAAACCTGGGTATTATTAAAATGTTTTCTTTTATCTGCTTATAAGTTTTTTATAAGTAAAGCTGATTTAAAAAACAAAAATCCTCAGTTTCATACTAAATGCTATAAAAAATTAAAAGTTCAAGTTCATCCTTAAAATTCCAAACAACTGCTGAAACGATTTTAATGAAATTAAATCTGAAAAAAAATCAAAAAAATATGTCATCATCAAAAAAAATTTTTTTTTTTCTCAAATATCTCTATCGATTCAAAACTTACAGAGTTTTGGCTGGTGAAAACCATTTCTGAGCCACTGTGCTGTGTAGTGTTATAAAACCAAAATATCTGTAAGTAATTAGTTGCACAAAAATAAAATTTAAGATGAATCTATAATCAATTATTATTCCATAGATATCCGAAAATATCTTCATATTAAAAGGAATTTAAATCATCCCATGACTTGCTGAATGATAAATATCTCTCATGCTGTTGGTGGTTATGTAATTTATCTTATTGATATTTAAATCTTTTAAAGAACAAATAAATAAAAAAAATACGACTGAAAATTTTATCTTATTGTTTGCATTTGAAAAATTTAGCTGAAGTAAACGAATTTTTTCAGTTAGCGCTGTTAATATATCAGAACTTATTACTGAATAATTGGATTGTCGCAATCGATTTCTATGATAGTCCGTGCAACAGACAAAAAATTATTTTCCTATAAAGAATCTGTTTACTGTCTTCTTCAAAATCTTAAAAATTTTACCTTAACATTACCAAAAGTCATGGCACCAACGTCCATGACACCAAATTCTTGAACGAAACAGTCGTACAAATTGTTCCACATAAGAAAAACTTAGTTTAAAGAAAATTGTTTACTTTATCTATTTTTAAGTGAAAGATTAAACAATTTTTCTTAATTACTTTATTTTAGAGCAATAAATTATAAATTATGGTTATGGTTTTTTGAATTTTCAAATGCTTTTTGCTTCTGTATAAAAATAAAAAGTTCGGTTAAGGCTTTTTGCATTTTAGGGGACGATATGTATAAGCCATCCAATTATTTTTCTTAATAGTATAGATGTCATGAACAGAAATAAATTTTAAATGACAAAATTTTCTCAATACAAAATTTTATAATAAACATTGAAAAAGCATTTTAAATGTAAATATGCCAGGAAAGTAACGGAAATAGAGACTTCGTTACTCTAATATAAACATTAATATAATACCGTCAATGAAAATATAACGTATAACATAAACAAAAAAAAAAAAAAAACAGTTTCAGGTTTTAGAAAAATGTTAAAATATAGATATTTTTTCAATGTATTCTTCCAACTTAAGCCGAAAATACAAAAATTCTAAATAACTATAAAAAAAGTGCAACAAAAAACTATGAACAAAAATAAATAATTAATATTGATTTCTGTATTGCTTAGAAGTAATGAATTTTAGAATAATTTTATTACTTTTCTTGTAGGCGTAACACAATCATATTAAAGACAAATTCGTTTTTAATATTTTTAAATTTTCAATTTATTACTCCTTTATTTATTTCATTAGTTGGCTATATTTCATTTGTATTTTTTTTTTTTTTTTTGTGCAAAATATTTCTAAAATATTTTTATAATTCATGTTATTATATGTTTAACATTTTCTAACAACATAATGTAAAAACACCTAATTTCATTATAAAATATTATAAATTATTTTAGCGGCAACTTGTCACAATATTTTCACTAACCAACAACAATGTGAGCGGGGCGAAATATATAAAATTATTTTATTTCCATAAAATGTTAAAGGAAAAAAAAAATAGTTAAAAATATAATTTACAGTTTTTCTAATTAAATTTTATTTAAATGTGAAATTTACACATTTTTTTGAAATAATACAAATCATAATGCTCCATGTATGTCATTTCCAACATGCAATATGGTCATAAATTTATGACCACATTAAAGTATGTGGCCACATGTTATAAAATTTATATATAGAAAATATTTTATTAAATTCTATTATGGTAAGAAAAATAACATATTTTATAATGCAATCTAGGTTCTTTTTTCTCCCACTTAAATGGATTAGGTCATAAAAGAAAAAGTAAGAGTTTTTATAAATTGTGGAAGATAGACTAAGCGTAGATAAACATTTAACACTTAAATATTTATTAAGATGAATTTAAGGTGAATTTTGAATGTTATGTCTTAAGTGTCTAAAATTATATTTTCCATGAAAATCTTTTATTTTATAGTTGATTGCTAAAATGCATTTTAATGTATATTTTTTATAGTTTTTTACTACATTTAAATTTCAATTAATGGCTTCTCCCGGTGTGTTTCGCTACCAATTTTGATGTAATAACTAATATTTTTATTATATCCTGGACCTATCCGTCCTATTCCAAAATTTACTATGAAAATTATTTCTAAAAATATTTAAGACTTTCACTGAAATAATACTTTAGATATGCGAAAATTAATATTGGCTTTGCATAGGGGCTAGCCTTTCCCCTGCACATTTCCGTCTTATTTTAATTTCATCAATGCAATATGATAAGATAGTGGTTCCTCAGATACATAATAATAAATATTTCCTGTGTATAGGGTCGACTACTTCTCCTGCTCCTATTGGAAAAAATATCATATTTTAATTTCGTTTCAGCCGTTTGAGAGTTTTAAATAGTGGGAGTAAATTGCGGACGTGGCATTCGAGCAAGGGCCAGAATCGCCTATAAAATTCTTCAATGCAAGCACTATCTGTGTTTCTAATTTCTTGCACATTGCTTTGTTAATAACGTGCAAAATTGAAAAAATATTTTTTTTTTAAAGTAGGCATAAAATGTGAGCGTGATATCCAGTCGGTATTTAATATAGCCTATAGCCACTAAAGCCCAGCGTAAGATGATTTGAAAAGCAAATCCATTTGCTTTTTAAGTGTATTGTTCATAACCAACATGTACAATAGCAACAATCAATACTGTTCATACTGTTCGCTGACCGAAACAAAACAAATGCATCGTGTGTATGAGTGATTGCAAATACAGGCATTTGTCGCAAATAAGTGGTGCAAATGGAATGGAGCAAATCATACAAGACATTGATAAAGTATTTAAGATGCGCTAGTATTTTTAATGCTTTGCTTGTTTTTTTTTTTTTTTGTAAAATGTAGCTGCTATGTGTGGCAAGAAACCTTCACAATATGTACAACGAAGTTGTTTACAAATGTTTACAAAAAGGATTAATTCATACAATAATTAAAAAATTACTCTTAAATAAAAAAGTAATTGAAACCTAGAAATTAAAGCTATTAAAAATTTAAGAAAGTGGCATATAAGTGTTATTGATTTGCTTTTATATATATTTTTTATTTTAAGTAATGATATAAAAATTTCATTTATGATAATAAGTCTCAAAAACTAATTTGAAAGATTTTTAAATATTTATATTTAATAAAATATAAAATGATCGTAGGTTTTTCCAATGTTACATTTATTTTATCATTTTTTCTTCAATATGTATATAATTAGTAACTTTATTAATATTTGTTAATTACTTTGGTCATAGATCACAATAATATTATATAAAATTCATTTAAACGACTGTTTTGCTTACGAAAATAATATCGTTTACACACTTATGAACGTACACACACATACATATGTTGTTCATATAAAAGCATGCAAAGGAAATAGACAAATTCTTTTTCCCTATTGAAGCAAACAAGTGGTCAAATGTGTTATATTATGTGAACGATTTAACTCTCATATTTTATTGAGTCGCTATCACATAAAGTTGAACAGCACAAGCAACATTTATATGGTTTTAAGTACCTACAGAATATTATTTATTTCTCCGCTCACACAATAATTTAAAGCACTTGAAAAATATCAAGTGGCTTGCAATATCTTATAAGATATAGTTTGCAGGGTTTTAATAACAACTTTTGGCGCTGGTGCTATCTATGAGTCGAATTTCGTGAAAATCGGTTTAACCATTTAGATGTGATTGATACACAAATGAGCAAATTTACACCTCCTATTTAAAGTTTATATAAGGATTAAGGTCCGATTTTCTACTCTTCCCTTAATGAATACTTAAGTCCAAACTTAGAAAAAAACATTTATGTCAAAGCTCACACTTAAGTAATGACAAGGAAATAAACAAAGTGCTTTAAGCTTTATGTATTTACGCAACTTTCCAAATATTTTTCTTTGATTAAAAATTATAGATATATTTTATTTATACTAAATTGAATATCAAACTTCCTTTTTTGAGCAAAACATTTTTTAAAACCACCCTAATGTAGCACCAAAAATAAATAAAAAAAAAACAACAATTTAAAAAAATTGAAATAACCTTAAAGATGTGGAGAAATCCTAAGCGTATGTGCTGTAAAATTAAAAAAGTTGTTAATGCAACTTATATAACCAGAAAGAAAATATAAATTTAGAGCATATTTTGAAATCTTTTTAAAATTTTAAATAATTTTATTAGATTTTGTATTTTTATTTATTTTTGTTTATTTTCAATAAATATTTTTGAAGACGTCAAACAATTTTTATACTTAGGAAAAACTTAAAGGATGGAATAAGAATACTTAAGTTTTCAATCATAAAATAATTTAGGAACTTAAGTACGATTTTCCTTTCTCCTTTGTAATTTTTCCCCTGTTTTGGTGCGTTATAAAGTTTATAATTAGAATTTTGCTAATCAACTAAAAATCAACTACTATGTTAAATTATAGCAACAGAAAATTATTGTCTTTAATTTCATAACAGAACGCTCAAAAAAAATTTTTTAGGTCTTCGGATTTTGTTAATATTTGGTATATGCATACCCTACGGAGTTATTTTAATATTCCCATTTTTTACTTTTTAGATTTTTAAAAAACTCACGAATTTATTAACGATTTAAATTTTTTGAAGAGTACAAAAAAAAAAAAAAATCGAAAAAGTGTGTAACTTTAAACATCAATATCTCTGTTAACTGTAAACGAATTTTAATAATGTATATAGTAATTTAAATTTAATAATTTAAATATAGAAGTTGAAGAAGAATTCCTCTTTAAACGCAGTTATTTAAACATAATGTTATCACTTAACACTTAAGATTTTGAAAAATTTCTACCCCTTTAATTTTGTTTTTTACTTTATTTTTTTTTTTTTTTTTTTTTGAGTTTATTTTAAAATTAGTTTTAGTCATAGCATTTCATAATTTGTTATTTTTGTCATAGAATAATTGCTAATATACTGTGTAATAAAGCTATTCGTCTTCAATATTAATCAAAAATAGTTAAAATAAAAAGGGTAGAAATTTCTTAAAAATGCATCTGAAAATTGAATTTTTGCTGTGAATGTGTTTTTAGCGAAAATGTTACGAGTATTTTTGAATTATACAATATAATTTACAATATTTATTGCAATAGATTTTATACCGGTTTTTAAGTCAATAAAATTCGACGTATAGCTAAAGAGTTATGAATACAAACTAGAAAAAAATAAATAAAAAATTTTAAATTAGAAATTTAATTTAACTTTGCATTATTGCCTTTAAAAACATTTCAGTTGGACTTCATTAGAGCCTTGAATCATTGAAATCCATCAACATCGTAAAGAGATATTAACATTTGAAGTTACGAACTTTGTTGAACTTTTTAACTTTTATCAAAATTTAAATCGTGAATAAATTCTCGATTTTTTTGAAATTGGTAAAAATGATAATAAGAAAGACTAAATGGCTCCATAGGTTGTATGCCTACTAAATATAAACAAAATCCGATGACAGGATAAATGTATGAATATATAAAACCTTTTTACGTTTAAATAAAACAAAAAAAAAAAAAAAATAGAAAATTCCATTTTTATATTTCGACATTTTATAAGTTATTTGAAACCTGAAATGTAATTAGTTCCTATTGTTTTTACTAATAATGATTTTGCTAAATGTAACTAGTTTCTATTGTTTTTATTTATAATGATTACAGTAATGCTTTGAAAACAATAAGTCATTGAACAGCCTATAATATATTAGTTCTTATAATGACATCTAGTTAATGACTTCCTAAAATGCTTGTAATACTATGGAGTAAGTATTCGCCTCTAATGTCATATCCGTGTTAAAATAATGAGTTATCATTCTCTCTCCAAAAATTTTACTTAAAAGTGCCGTTGTGTCTCGGGTAGTGTGGGTAGTGGCTTTAACCTGCTGAAGCTACATACAAGGTTTGTTTTCAAGAGCAGGATGTAAAAAATGTTCTATCGTAAACCGATATCACTCCTCATTTACGGTGACAGCAATTCCATCTTCATTTTAGAAGAAGTAAGGTCCAATGTTATTTTCAGATATAATGAACAACTAATGGAGTGCAATTTGTGTGGATAAATGGCCCTCGGATTTTTAGAATTTCGGAACCTACAGCTGTGCTTATTAACAAAGCCATTCAAATGAAAATTATATGCTCTTTGCTTTAAAATAAATACATTAAAATAAAATTCTATTATTCTGGTTCTTTGTTAAGTTGTAGATCTCTCCATTATTTATTCTCTAGGTGTTATTTATATAATCTGTAAAAACATAAAAATAAAAAATATATATAAAATAGTTTTTAAATTTTTAAACCCATGGTGACCCATGGCCCACCCTGTACATTTATTGCTAAAAGCTCAATTTGTTCTATTTATATTAATATATTTTTATTATTATTTTTTTTTTTTCTAGGTAAGTACTCATCTACATGAATGGCAAATAAAATAGTATATAATAGTTTTCATGCAAAATAAAATTGTGTTGCGGTAAGTAAAAGAAAACTTATTTACTGTAGGGAGAAAACAAACATTTTCGAACACCCGACGTATCTCACCATCTCTGATTTCCATGAAATTTAGTGTACACACTCACTACATGAATAAAAAGTTTGAAATTCTTCAAAATTTTCAAATTCGTTGTAGTTTAGTTTTTATCGCGGTTTAAAGTTCATTTTTTCTGATTTTTTTTTAATACATGAATTTTAAATCCATTTACCTTCGGACCTATTTGTCCGATTAAAACTTAAATTAACGTCTTATAAATCTACTTTCTAATTATTTTAATAAAACCGTTGTTTTTGTATATAAAGGGATATTGAAATCAATATTTGTCCTTGTATAAATGTTATTTAAAAAAGCATATCTTCCATTTTTATAATTTTTCTTTAAAATATTCCTTAAAGTGTTGCAAACAACATATAAAAATTATAGATTTGGGACCATGAGGGAATGCTGAGAAAATTAACTTTTATTAAAAAAAAAAATTCATTTATTTCAGTAATAAAAAAGGTCAACACTAAAAAAGTATGGTGAAAAGCATGTTGCAGATATTGTAGGTATAGTCATTCTAATTACGAAGAACATTTCGGTTTTTCTCCATCACGTCACATTTTTAACCCATTGACGACCAAAGAAAATATGCCGTGATATAATTTTCTAGATAATAGGTATAGCAAATTTAAATTCATGTTGTATAGGCAAGAAACGGTGCTATAAAAATGTAGTACAAGTCAAGTCCAAGTTGCCACACAAGTCTTTAAAGTAGTAAAAATAAAACATTTCCCAATCAACTCTCATAAAGTCGTTGGAAAAATGAACAAAAACTCAAAAATAAGTATCTTGTAACAGGTTATATGTTAGTCATTAATCGAAACAATCAGTTAGAAATCGCCGATTTATTGTCAAAATATTTCTATTTGGCCGCATTAGGAACCCTTTTAAAGTTATTAATATTATTTCACAAAGATATAGTTAATTTCTAAAATTTTTAAACTTAATAATAAAATAGTCGAATTTTGTAACGCTCTTTTGTACATATACAAATTGTTTAATTCAAAAATCATTAGAAATTTTCAAAATATTACCGAAATAAATGATTTTTTTTTCTACAAAATGAATATTTTATCAGCATTCCCTAATGCTGAACTTTAAATTTATTATATTTGATAATAACATATAATTTAAGAAACATTTTAAAGGAAAAATGTAAAAATGGAATATGATTTTTTAAATATCCTTGATACAAGGACGAATATGGACTTCATTATCCTTTTGTTTTCGAAAAATGTCATTTTTACAAAAGTAAAAAAAACTAGATTTATTAGGCATCAATTTGAGCCAAAGTTTGTTGAAATCGGACAAATAAGTCAAATTTAAAAATCGTGCCTTTCAAAAAAAAAAAAAAAAATCTAAAAAAGTAAACTTTGAACCGTAATAAAAACGAAATTACAACGAATTTGAAAATTTTGAAGAACCTCAAATTTTGTATTGATATGATAAGTACGTATTCCAAATTTTATCAAAATCCGAGGTGGTGAGGTAAAAAATTGCATTATTTTGTTCGAAAATTTTTTTTCTCCCTATAAAAGCTAAATATTTTTAAATTAATAAATAAGGTATAAAATATATGGTATTTAATCTTTTATGCCGGGAAGTCGACAAGTATCATTCGATTTTTTGTTAAGTGCAGATGAATAATTCATCTGGATTATGAAATTTTCAACTGGGTATTTTTTCATTTATTTCGAATAATACCCATATAATGTCGCTTCATGATTAACTCTTTAAAATTCGTCTAAATAATCTTGGGATTTGCTTATATTTTTTTTTTTACAAACCCTTTGCTTTGAAATTTGTTCCCAATTTTTTAATATAAATGACTTTAGAGTGTTATATATTTCACCCTCACCTAGTAGGAGATTTATGATCATATTTATTTTCCAACAAACAGTGTATTTAATATGACATGAAATACATATGCAAACATTTTATATATACACCAAAAGGAATATCCAAGCGGGAAAAATAAGTATTACAGCGCCCTTCCAAAATATCTTATTAGAATCGCAGGGTGCTCTATTACTTCCCCAATGCCGAAAGAAGCGAGTAGGAAAGCTACCAAATGAGTCTCAAGCAAAAATTATTTTGTCTCACGTTTAAAAATAAGGAATGTCCACGAAAAAAATGGTTCATGCTTTAAGGCTAATATCTTTTTATTATTTTGTTATAATAGCATTATTCTTTTTTTTAATGAAAGTTTAACAAAATTAATTCAAACGCATTTACAATCATGGACATGTCGTTCATAGGTGAGTCGGGAAAAATAGTTTCTTGAGCCAAAAAATACAAAGAGTGCACGATCATTGAAAATGAACCTGATAACTGAAGAAAAAGTGGATATACAAACTGTAGGATCGCATATAAAATAATAAGAATTTAAAAAACATCGCTACATCTCTGGATGGAATGTAACTCGTTCATTGAATTGCTACATAGCTTTTATCTGAAAAGTTAAAAAAGGCTTACCTGAAGACCCACAAAGTAGAAAAAATATGTCTAATAGGAACGCTAAAAAAAATGTTGAGGCAAGACAGAGAACAAGAATTATTGAGATTAACTTGTTTCAAAAATGTGAACACTGCATAAGAATCGAGAGAACTTTTTGCAACATCCTGTTCAGGCTTTGTAGCAGATAATTATCGCTTACAAAAATCAAAATTTTAGAAAATTTTTGGTCGGAAAAAAGGACTTCATTCATAACAAATTGTACTTTTAATAAAAAATATACGAAAATGAATATCCTTGGAAAATATACTTTCCTATCATTATAAAAGTCAACGAGTTCGAATTGTAATCACTTCTCTTTATTACCAGATATATATATATATATATATATATATATATCTGGTATATATATATATATATATATATATATATATATATATATATATATATATATTAAAAGAATATTAAAGTCTAAGTAAAAAATAAAATATATATTTAAAACAAAATTACCCATTATAGCAAAAAAGTAACCGAAAACGCTATAATATTCTTGTGGAGGGTATTCCGAAAAATATTAAATACATATCTTATTCAAAACAAATTAAAAATTAAGTTTGCTTTTAAATTTTACACTTAAAAATAACAGCCTTTAACATAGATAAAATACCAAAAAGCTTAAATTTTTATAAAATAAATTGTACATGCTAATATATTCGTGTACAGTCCTTTTTTCTGTAATAATGAAAATTTTATGGTTAAACGAGGCTCTTTGAAAGCATTTTTGATAGAAGGCAAGGTAAAATGTGAACGATTTTTTTTTTTTTTTTTTGAAAGGCCTGAACAAAAAATGGACTGTCATATTTTCCTACAGCGATACGTACGCTATTACACATGCAAGTTTATACAATTTGTTTTTTGGCTTTTATGTGGCATAAACAATGTATTTGTGTCTTTTTTTTCAAATGATTTGACATAAAAAAACTTTCCTCATTTACATGCATAAAATTGTTGACAAAAATAAAATACAAATACGACTCGAGCAGCACCAAAGTTTATTTGAATTCCCACAACTATAGTTTGTACATCGTTTGTCAACGCTTTTTATAATACTTTTTCTTTTTTTTATATGAGGTTTTTTTAGTTTTTTCCCAAAATTCTAAAAGAAAATAAGAATATGTTTAGTGTTAATAAAATATGTTTGTAATTTCTACAAAACTTTGTCGAATTTTATTTTTGTGTATAATTCTTTTTCTCTAATAATGGTGTGAAAAATTGAATTTATATAAAATCTATTATATGAGAACTATGGGAGAACTATGAACTTATGCATATGTATATAGACTAACTCATTTCAAATGTAAACAATTTGCTATCATACACATAAGTAATTTCAGCTATTACTGAAATAATGATTCCTTGTACATAGAACATGTTTGCTTCCTTATGTGTTTGTAAGTATTTATATGAACTTGCAATATACACGCACTATTAATATACACATCTTTCCAAATTTTAGTTAGTTTGTGGTTTTTTCTTTATTTAATTTGTAGTAATTGGATATTAGAATTGTTGCATTAGAACTTTTAACTTGTGTTAGTGTTGGAAGATTTTACACTATCAGCCTTATTATGAGTTTTGTTCTCATGACGATTACGAGTCAAAAAGCAGTCCTTTTCATTTTTTGTTGTTTTGTGTTATCCTAGGCAATGTATAACGAAATAATGTAGATTTTGCGAAATTCAGAACAAGGTTTCTGAGCATATTCTCTGCGATTGCCCATGCTCTCGGTATACGTAGGAAAGCTATACTGAAGAATTATATTTTGTTCCCAAGTGATCGATCTGTCATCTATTATAATAGTTACCTTCATTTGAGGATTATATCTAGTATGGTGAATTTCAAGGACTCAACAAAAGATCCGATTGAGTTGCAGTGCGCTAAGCCCACCATATATAATAATGATAATAATAATGATAATAATAATGATAATAATAATAATAATAATAAAATAATAATAATAAAAGACATTATGGTTATTGAAAGTGACGAAGATATGACTATGTTGAAAATTCTATTACAATTTTCGGTACCATGAGCATCGTTTTTCATTGCTAAATATATCGAAAAATGTTAAGGTTTTTATGCGCGAGAAGAAAAAATTATATTATTAAATAAAATGGATTTATATTTTATTGTGTTTAACATGCTTGATTGCATTTTAATTTAAAATTTAAATTACCTATCCTAAATAATTTGAAATTAAAACAAAATCCAAATTTTTACTTTTAGTGAAAAACTGAATTTTTAGTGCACTTTTGGTGAAAATTTAGAATTTTTGCATTGTTGCTTTAAGTTTTATGATATTTGGACATAGAAAAATTCCCTTTAGCATTTAACTCATGTACACGAAAAGTATAGTTGTAGTGACGATAATCTAAGAGTAAGATATTATGATTGGAACATATGATCACAGCGAAAAATAGAAATGATTATAAGTAATAATTATCATGATTACATTTTCTCATATTGCGTCCCATTTTGTGGTTTGTTTTTTCATGTTATGATTCTAGTTTTTCATATAGTAGAACAATCTTATTACATCATCATCCCATTCTATCAGATTATGATTTTATATTACATTAGTATTATATCTTATTATATTTACCTCATTATTATTTTATTTTGTCTTATTGTTATTAAATCGTATTTCATCTTATATTTTTATAAATTTTGAATTGAATTGTTCCCTAATTCTATTCATTTGTATCAGAATATGTGTTTCAAATGATCTTGCATTTGTTTTTTTTAACTAAATCCTTTAATGGTAATTAATCAATATCTTATATTGCTTGAATCACACCGAGTATAACCAAACCTTGTCTATTTATATTTATTTACATATGAACTAATTGAGAATTACCATCAAGTTCAAAAAACAAATATTAAAAACAATATATATTAAAAAAAAAACAAGTTATTATTTTTTCCAATAAGTTTGTGAAAAGGATAAGTATTATATATATTTGAAACATTTTATTGTCATGTGAATAGTAATATTAATATGGTTTAAAAACTGAATATGGTTTAAGAACAATGAAAAAAATGCAAATATTTAATGTTTGTAGAATTAGTGATATCTTTCATATTAATAAAATTTTATTTCTGGTAAAAGTACTTAATATAGTTGCAGTCAACCATATTAAAAAATTTATTGAGTATAAACTTTAAATAACTAAATTTAAACAAAACGTTGTTATTATTAACACAGAATTATTAAAATTCAAGAAAATTAACAACAAGAACATAATATTGTTGTAGTGATAATGCTGTAACCATGTTTTTCCTCTTCGTGTACTCACTAATCTTCTTCATCTTCAGAAGATGAAAATAAAACCAATATCAAAATTTTAATTAATTTTTTGTACAATACAATATATATTTTAAAGAAACAGTATTAAACATAATTTTAAAAATTACGATCTTCATGTTGCAGTTATGTATTTTACAAAAATAGTCATTGCCGAAAATTATACATGTGTACCAAAAAATATTTTTAACGACAAAGACTTCGACAATGTTCACCCTAATTCCGATACTCCCAATAAAGGTGAATATTTAACACAATATATTTTTACAAACCAAGAAACGATTCTGGTGAAAGTTACTGTCAACATTCAAAAGTTGGTAAATTTTTGTGCAGTTTAATATTATGGTATTTTATCGAATATGTACTAAAAAAATTTGATAACTTATTGACTGAGCAACTATTTTGGATTTATGTTGTACACCCTAATAAATTTCCATTTATAATATGTCACTTGACTCATGCCATAAGTAGAGTAAAAAACATATAACTCCTGTTTTTATAAAACGAACGAAAAATTCGTTTCGACAAATTTATAGAAAACAACAAATAAATTTGATATTTATTTGTTGTTTTCCATATAAATTGTCGAAACGAATTACTTATTCGTTTTATAAAAACAGGGGGATAGAGTTTTATTTCAAATGTTTACGCACTTTGTTGTTAAATAATATATATATATATATATATATATATATATATATATATATAAATAAGTAGGGGAAACTGGGGTAAAGTAGAGCATACTTTAATCTTATTTCAATAAATACCAATGGACCTATTATATAGAAATCTAACGTTTTGCACAAAGATAATAAGAATTATTTATCTTTTGGTATTATTTTGTCGGCGTTTTTCAAATTAAAAATTTTTGGAAAAATGGGAAATGTGGAGGTAAAGTGAAAAATATCAAAAATGTAAAATTTCAAGATAATTAGTGTTTCTAATTGATGTTTGTATTTACGAGGCCACTCCAATACCAAAATTTAAGTAAATGATGGAAAGAGGTAAGTAATTACTGATAAAACTAATAGAAAATAATAAGACAAAATTTATAAAAATAGGCCTTTATTTTTCGTATTTGAAATAGCCTAACTCAAAAGTAAGTAAATGATGGAAAGAGATAAGTAATTACTTAACAAACTAATAGAAAATAATAGGACAAAATTTAAAAAAATGGCTATGGTTTTGTCACACTATTTTTTACTCCATACTTTTTGCCTTAATGAGCTAATTAATGTACATGTTGTTACATGTTTGTTCTAAAAAGCTTTAGTTATATTGCTGTGAAGCTTATTGAATTATTTCCTATTTTTATTTTTTCGTGTTTTATTGCTTTTACTAAAGCATCAAATTTTTGATCCGTTTTATTAGATTAAACCAATTATTTAATATATTTTCAGCATAATTGCAAAAAAATTCTTCGAGAATTTTTTAAACTATACATCGCATTTTACCCAATTACTCCAACTCCATAATTTTTACGTTAAGTATATATCTAAAAAATCATTATTTTTTTGGGACGAAACTTTTTTTGAATTCACCGATTTAAGAATGAACTTGATTTGGATATCTTCCTCAAAACTATCACAGCGAAATTGTTTGTATCAATTAAAGACTGTTTGATTTTCCTCCAATCATCTGGACACCTTATACACCAGTGTTTCAAACTCGGACCTTAGTATAGTTGTTAACTTATAGAACCAGTAACGGCAACCTCTACAAAAACATTAGAATAATAAGAAGTTTGATTAAACATTCCTAATTAAAAATTACCGACTAATTTACACAATTCTTATCCTCAAAAGTTATAAAATTTTCTGTTACAATCAATACTACATATTCTTCGATTTAGCACATCACAAAAAATACCACATTTTAATATTTTTGAATATATATATATATATATATATATATATATATATATATATATATATATATTTGAGAGCTATTAAACCATTAATTAATATAATTAAATTTTGTTATAAAATTAAATAACAAATTAATTAATATATCCTAACCAATTTTTATTTTCCGTGCAGCACATAAATAAACTTTTTCAGTATATTCTATTTGCTTGTATTCGAAAAGCTATAAAATAAGTGATTTCATGGATGAAGTATAATTTAAAAATATTACAAAAACACAAACATTTACCAGTAACTTTTTGCAAAGAAAAAAAATAAAAATTAAATAAATAAATAAAAATATGCATTACCCCATACGCCATAATACCCCACTTTCCCCTATACATATTTATGTGTTTAAAAAACGTTTCGCAATACAACAATTTTATGTTATATATCTGTTTTGTGTCTAGACCATTTAGAATACTATATATACGTGAGAAATTCATTTTTAGATTATTTATTTAATTGAAGGATGTATTATTTATATTATGCTCAGATATCGATTTAGCAAATCAAATATTATTGGTATGGTATTATCTATCTTT
This sequence comes from Protocalliphora azurea, assembly GCA_932274085.1. Taxonomy (NCBI): domain Eukaryota; kingdom Metazoa; phylum Arthropoda; class Insecta; order Diptera; family Calliphoridae; genus Protocalliphora; species Protocalliphora azurea. The sequence goes on from OW026522.1 coordinate 124,470,658, forward strand.
TTTAGTTGGCAACCTCCTCGTTTATTTTAAAGATCCCATACTAAAATAAATTCAAATCATAATCTTCTTTACTCCGACCATATTATTGTTATGATTTTGTGCTCCGGACTTATCTAAAAAATGAAAAATGATCGGGAAATTAGTAGAATCTGAATCCACGTTATATTCATGATTCGAATAGTAGTTTTGGATTGTTACGAATTATTGTATATTAAAAGCAATTAGTGAAAATTCATTTTTTTCATACAAATATTGTAATTTCACTCACATTATTAAAATTATTGTTTTTAGATATTTCAAATCAGTTCTTTTTCCAAATTTATGAGCACAAAATATTAAAATAATTTCTCAAAGAATTTATTTTTCAATATTAGGGGAAATATCATTTCGTTTTGCTGATTCTTATTTAATTAATTTATTTTTAACAAAATTTTATCATTTTAAATTAAAAAATGTCTAAGCACATAGTTTACCCACAAAATGTTTAAGTATATAATTTAAATGTTTATTGGTTTCTAAATATGTTTATCAACCTTCAGAGTAATACATTTTTTATGTACAAAAGTGTGATTGATTCAGATAAGCACACTGAATGTAAATATACGTATTATCTGTAATTCTACATAAAAATTTACTTTCTTAAAGTACACAGAAAAAATGTGGTCTATTAATCGATTTATCAAAAATAAAAAATAATTCCTATTACTTTTTTAATTTTATAAATTATTCAATTATAAAAAAAATGAGTGAAAATTTATTCAATTTTTTTTTTTTTTTTTTTTAATAGGTTGAATTTCAATTAACATAATAATTGAATTTGTATCAATCGTAATTGAAATTAGATTTTAGATTTTTATATGTAAAATTCTAATCTAAAATTCTAATTTTCTATGTAAAATGGTAATCTATTTTTGAGTAAATTATTTAATTATAAAAATATTTGATAAGATTGCAAAATTCTGACTAATAATTTAATTGAAATTTGTACTAAAATATCTTTTTCTGTGTAGGTTTTTTACATGCATCAATGTATCAATTGTGTATAGTGTATCAATTGGACGTATATTTTCTCAAAGACTCAAAAAAGGTAAAAGAATGTTAGCGCAAATTCGCTTATAATAATTCTAATTTAAATTTCTTAAAAGTAATATACATAATACAAATTATTTCCTTCTGTGTACTTCTGAGCAAAAAATTCTATAAAATTTATATTCGTTTAAAATATTGGTCAATGTTTGTTTTTTACAAGTATAGATCTAAATGTATAACTATAAGTGTCTCTTTGTATGTTTGTAGATTTTAAAGAGGGCGTTTTCAATATGTCTGCTTTTTATTTGTATGTGTATGTGTATATATATATATATATATATATATATATGTACACACACACACACTCAAACAAATAAATAAATGACGACTATAAGTTGGCATGTTTGAACGTTATGTTTTGTTTGTTTGTTTGCTCTTGTGTTTTGTGGTTGACCCTGTTTCAACTACTTAGTAATTGACATTTATTAATTGGAAAATAATAATTGACTTGGATTGGCATTGCAGTTGTACTATATGTATATATTTTGAAGTTATGCACTTTAAGTAATAACAAGAAAAACAACCATAACAGAAACAAAGTTATGTTATATTTTGCTATGGGGATACTTATTTTAATGATATGTGTGGTCGAGATTTTTTATGCCCTACACCATCACAGTTCATTGAGTATAATGCATCTGTGCTGACGTGTGTAACGTACAGAAAATATCTACGTATTCCAATCGATTCAGATTCACTTTCTGTTGATGTAACGATATCCGTCCATACGTCTGCCTGGTTGGCTGTTCAGCTATATATCCATGAGAGCAAAATACAGGTCACAATTTTAAAGATGAAACTTAGCACGAATAATTATTATTTTGTTATAAGGACAAATTTTATTGTAAGTGTGTATAACACAGGTGTACAAGGTTTTGGATATGAGCAACCAAAATTGCTTTTTAAGGTAATTTAGAATTCTGAATACGGACTCATTTTTCCAAAATTGAGTTTAGTTTTCAAGATATCAACAAAAATATATTTTTACTATATTTGAGATCCGTTAACCAATTTATTCAATAAAAGGTGATAAATCGGAATTGAAGATCTGTAATATTAAATCTTTCATAATATTTGGGATCTGTTTCACGTATTAGAGTCCAACAGTAGGAACTCATCATGTTCTCGTCATAAAATCCTTGGTATTATTTCATTTCTCGTTGCTCATACCGACAAAATTTTAAATTAAAAATCGTAAAATCAAATAAAGAAAATTAAGTTTTAAAGATACTCGAGCTCCAATGTTGTGATATTTTTGCAACAAACTCACCATTGTTGGCTTTAAATCAGGGAAATTTTGATTAACGAAAATGTTGCAAACAAGATTTTCTAATTATTCCTCCTTTGGCAGCTTAATGAACGTTTAACTTTTTTGAAAGATTCCGTCGGTCATCACTTTTCTGATATTAGGTTTAACAAAAATAACTTCTTCGATTTTGTCCTTTAGGACTAAGTGCTTTGAATGAGATCTTGATAAGTATGGTTCTGTGTGAAGATATGGCTGGAAATTATTCTGTAAGCTTAGAAGTGTTAAAAAGGGGACGGTTTGTTTTCTGCCACAAATGATCGTTAATATCAAAACTGAAGTATATATTATATTTTTCTTGAGAAATGGTAATGGTGCCTCATTCTTGGTCGCGCTTACATAGATGTTTATTGCAGTATTTTTTAACTCTGCAACCATGATATGATCATCTCAGCCAACAGTATGAGTAAATTCAAACTTCAAATCAAGTCATTCGGTTTAGTTAGTGAATCATATAAACCAAGCTAATGAAAATAATCAATTCTGAGTATTTAACATCAATTTGTCCATTTTTCCGAGTACATAAAATTCGTAAACATAATAAAAATGCGTTTAATGTTTTTTCTATATCCCTACATGATTTAGAATAGAATCCAACATTAACAAAGTGATTGAATTAAATTTTTTTGCGATGTCAATACCAAAAATTCGTTATGACATCACATTACTCCAACACGCGAGAACTCGAAACTAGTACTAATATTGTGAAATGAATGCCATGTTTGAATTCAGTGTCCTTAATTACGTTATAATTAGTTTTAATCTTTTCAGTTCCAAAAGTTGATCCGAATATGTAAACTTATGTAATCGATCCATTATTTCACGTAGCTCCTATACAAATGTCCTGCCGGAATAGAGTTTTATAACTTATAAATATAGTAAGTTATCAACATTTCAATAAAATTCAACACAAATTAGTTTTATGTAAATTGAAGTCTGAGTGACAAATTTTACCAAGATCTATATAACCAAAATCTGTCTAAATTCTGAAAATCATGTAAATCCCATATAAGTGAATGTCAGTGTAAAGATTATATTTGACACAAATAAGTTTTAGATAAGCTGAAAGCTCATTAATCAATTTTTTGAGGATCGATCCATATTTGATTTTATAGATTAGTGTTAGTATCATGATAATATTTTGCTTACACAGAAAAAAATTTGTGCATAAATATAAAAATTTACTTTCGTTTATTTTAGTTCATAATATTTAATACTACGTTTATACCAAAATAAAGCCAATTGATTTTGACGAAAAGAACAATTCAAAAATCAATTCGTTTACATACCTAGTTTTCCACCCAATGTGGTTTTTCTTAACGTTTGCATTTCTTTAGTTATTACTTTTCTGCACTTAACCGACTTTTTTCTTGTTATAAAAAAAATTTCACACGGTTTTAAAATATTTTTAATAAAAAAAGGTGTAACAGACAAAATAACTAAAAACTAATGTAAATTTTCTGTCATTCATATATTTTTATTACATATAAAAGCTTACTGTTCTGAAATCAGCCGAACAGGCTCAAATAGTTATTTGAGTAGTTTTTATTTGGTTTTCATATAAAACCCTTTTAGAAATGGTTTTTGATTAGTATGAAAAACCAAAGAAATTTATGTAGTTTTTTAATCAAAAACCAAATGAAGCCAAAAACTACATGTTTTTGTTTAGTTTAAACGTAGTATAAGAATATTGTCTTAAATATTACGACGTTTTTTTTTAATTTTTTAAAATGAATCAAAAGTCAAAAAGAAATAAACAAATTATTTAAATTTTAGCTCATATTTTCAATTTTTAAATACATGTTTGAAATCTTCTTTGGAGAATTTTCAGTTTCTAATGATTTTTAGCCACATGTTCAGAACTGAACTGAACACTTATGTTAGAAGTTTTTTTTTTATTAACATGATGTATATACGAGTACTATAGAATGACAGAAAATTTACGCAAATTTCTAAACATTACTTTTCAGCAGCTTTTTCTTCGAAAATTGCTATTTAAAGGGACTTACTGTTAATATTTTTATTCATAACTATTTTTATTTAGCATTTGAATCAAATCTAATAAGACTGAACCAAACGTTTTACAACATTTTGGCAAAACTATTAAAATTTTCAATAAGTATAATTTAATAATATCTATGAACAAAATTTTGTTTTTATATGCATTTTTTCTCTGTGTACGTAAATATTATTTAATGCATCTACAGAACAGTATTTGTAGATCTTATTCTGTTTTAAATAGATAAGTAAAAGTCACTCTTTAAAATTTCACAAGACTAACAAAAATAAAAAATAAAAAAACGCCAAAATATGTACCCAAACAAAAATAAAAAACACCAAAAAAAAAAAAAAAATTGCCGTCAGTGAGATTTGAACTTGGACACAAATTACCCATTCATTTTTAAAGATTAATGTCTTACTCAGTACAGCATCTCGCACTTCATTTTCTAAGTGATAAAAACTTTTTAGTATAAAATATGTTTTTAGACATTTTCTTAAAAAAATACTAACAGCATCAGAATGGAGTTGAACCAAGAACCTTCTGGTTGTTAATCCAGGGCTCTAGCCAACTGATCCACGTGTTTGCAATATTACTGTGTTGTTATACTATTGAGTACTTATGTATGTAATACAGAGTAGGAAAATAATAATGACACCTCATTACAAAGAAACTACTTTAATAAGTAGTTGCCATTACCGAGAACCAAAAACTTTTTGCTGGGAAAGTATGTATATTTTATTTATTTTAAACTTTGTTATAGTTTTCTTCGCATTTAGAATTTTTTATAAAAGTAATTTTTTCCATTTCATAATTAATTTAAGTAAATATTTTTTTTAAAATGAATTATTAATTTTTGAAATTTTTTTGAAAATATTAACAATAGTCAAAAGGCCGCAACTTTCATAGTAAAATTTGTTCCATTTAAGAAAAATTTGGTTTCCAGTCTATTTTACGTTTCACCCATTTTTGCTTTAAATGAGCAGTTAAAAAATTTTACTTAATTACTTAATAATAAAGCAAAAAATTAAAAATTGTCATGTAATGTTTTTGCTTCTGCTGTAAAAAACTAAATAGTGTGGCTGCGACCTTTGTGTATTTAAGGTGAAGATATGTACGTTATTTTTAATATTTATACATATTTTCTTAAAAATAATATTCACATACTAGATTTTCCACGCTTAATATTGAAATGATTCCCTAAGCGAAATCAAATTTTGAAATTAAAATGATCTATGAACAATGATGCACAATGAGGTGAAATTATCATCTTCATTCGACTGGTCCACTGGAGTTTAGACTTGAATGCACTTACCAAATATTAAATTTTCATTAAAAAAACCGTTGTTCATAAGTGAGCACAAGTTTTTGTCCTCGATTTAGTTTTCATCAAAAGGAATATATATATATATATATATATATATATATATATATATATATATATATAAATTTTTATTAAGAAAAATTTCCTTATGTCTATAGTCTCCTTATGAACTTAATAAAAATGTACTTTAGATGTTCCTAGAACTCCATTTTATTTGATATCTCAAGTTTTTAATATAATAAAATAATAATAAAATCTAAATTTTGCGACTGAAATAATAATTTTTTTTATAAGAAATATAGATGACTCAAGATTTTAGAGCATTCAAGTGATTACAATTTTAGTTTTTCTTCCAAATATTGAATTTTTGTGAGAAATATAAGACATCACAAGTTTTCTTTATTTAAGTAAATTATTACCTGATTACCGAAAATTTCATTATAATATTTTAACTAACAAATTTGTTAATTCAGATATATTGTCAAAAGTTGTTAATTGTTTTCTAGATTTTTCTCTTTTTGCATACGGGCTTAAGTTAAATTCAATAATTGTAAAAGTTAACATCGCATAATCGAAATTTTTTGGAAATAAATCTGTAACTTCTGATCGGCTGGTTGGATTTTCATGCAATTTGGTATAGGCGTAGCGGAGGAGTGTACAATGTTAAGTTTGGAAGGGGGGCACAACAAACCCCTCAAATATTTTTATATATTGCTGTAGGCCCTGATAGGACCTATATAAAAACATGCTTTTAAGCACCATAATTTTGTATGTTCTTGGTCCAGTTTTTTTCATATATATCCTAGTATTTCCGACCGATTTTATTAGTTTTTTCCCCATTTAGTTAAAGAACAAAATTGTCTATAGAACAAAAAAATTGAAGTCGATATCTTTACCGAGTCCAAAAATAAACGATTTTGAATTTGAAAATTGCAAAAAAGACGACTTTTTGTGTTTTTTTAGCCGAAAAAGTATCTACACTCTTTTTTATCTAAAATAAAATTTTCTTTAGCAATATATAATAATTTTATACTCTTCTGAAAGGCAACTTCATATGGATGACTTCAGGATAAAAAACAAGCGCAACAACTCAATTGGTCATGGTACACACCCTCCCGAAGTCGACCCATTTTATATGAAAGTTTTGACTTTAGACCATTTTTTCTCAAATCCCAAAGCACGAATCGACAAGCGGAATACATCTTAAGAATTCTCAATATGTTGTTAAAAGTTCTAAATTAAAATCTACGGGCCTTCGGAAAAATGTGGAATCTATAGCCATAAATGTAAAAAATCCCATTTTTGGGAATTTTGATTAGTTTTTTTGAGAATTCAGGAAAACTCTACCCCTGATTGAAATTTGGTTACCGCGCTTTTATTTACATTAATAAGATCCACATTTCTTGCAAATTTCATTAAGATATCTTTATAAACAAATATGTTATTACAATTAAAAAATTTGTATTTTCTCCAAAAACCCCAAATTGGGCCTTTTGTTTGGTTTATTTCTAAATAGCGAAAGAAATTTTAAAAATACGTATTCCAAATTAAGCTTATCCTTTAGCATATATAATTTCCGATCTTTTGCAAAATGACTCAAGTCAATATCATGCCTCATTTCAGAAATATGGCGCGTTTAAACTTTTATATTTCCAATTTATTGTATATATGACTATATTTTTACAAACTTGCAACTTTTGCCTTTAGTTTTGCATGAATAATTACTTAGAAAATTATGAATATTTCTGTATACTTTTAATAATATCTATATACAAAATATTTTTATAAAAATAATGAATAAAAATTTTTTATTTTTAATAGCGTTGCCACATTTCCCAAATTTAAGTAAATCTTTATCCTTTTCTAAGCATTCATATATTTCTATTAATGAATTTAAAATAACAAAACAAACAAAAAATGTCTACTTTAACAATAAGTATTTTATTAGTTTACATTTATGGTGTTTACCTAAATTTAACAAATGTATTTATCTATTCGTGATGGTTTAAAATGTATATATTTATGATCTAGTGGCAATGTACAGGTATACTTTCCGGTGATACCTAACAGCAACATAAAATATCAATGAATTCGGTATAGGTACTCTTCCAAATTGAATCTTTCATGAAAATCCAACCAGCCGATCAGAAGTTACAGATTTATTTCCAAAAAATTTCGATTGTGCCCCACTGTGCGTAGAAGTTTTATTGGACACTCGTCAGAATGGTATGCATTTTCTAGTCAGCCACGACCGAGTTTTTAAAAAATCCAAATTTTTATAACCATGTTTTTAAATTTCAAAAAGCGGATAATAATTTTCAATAAAATTAAAGGAAATACAACTCAAAACCTTTATTAGAAAAAACAATGCCACTTTGTATTAAAGAATGATACTATTGTCGACGTTAAAAAAACGAAATTAATTGAACTAGTAAATAAGAATTAAAAAAAAAAAAAATACTATGTGAAGAATGGAGGGTATTTAAGATTCGGCCGAATATTACATTCTTACTTGTTTTTGTTTATTTGTTAGTTTTTCTTAAAAATAATTTTTAATATTATTATTATCATTTTTTTCTTTTTTTTTTTGCTCTAAAAATATTATCTTTTTTGAGCAAAAGAAAAAAATTATCGTTATTTTATAATCGAAAAATAAAAACAAAAACAATCGGTATTTTTTAATCAAAAAATAATATAAAGAACGTTATATTTTAAGCAAATAAAAAAATAAAAAAATATAAAATAAAAAAAAAACATTATTTTTGAATCAATAAATAAAAATGATATAAACTCAAAAATAATTGTTATTGATTGAGCTTTTTGTAAAAATCATATTAATAATTTTGGTCAAAAAATTTCATATAATCATATAATCTCTGAATAATATAACTTACAGTTTTAAAGAATAAAAAAAGTTCTTAGTTTGGCGCAAAGAATCTTAGCACTGTGACACTCACACTAATATATACATATGTATTTCAATGTTTCCAGGAGGTGATAAAAAGAGTCCTAATTGAAATTTAAAAAAAAGATAAAAAAAACTAAATGTCCTAAAAAATAAAGCCAAAAAAGCCAACAGTTATTTTCTAATTTTAAACTTATTTTTTCATATTCTTACTAGTTTTTGACATTTATTTTAAACGTTTATTTTGCCAGCGAAAAGACCCAATGAATTATTTTCTAAAAGCTTCCCTACAAAAATTGAAAATGAAGCGTCGCAAGTGAACACTTTTGTTAAATATAAATAATCTCGATTTTTTTTTGTCCGAATGAATACACAAAAATCTTTAAATGAATGATTCTATAAAGATAAAATTAGTAATAGCAAATAAAAACTTATTTTCTTTGATGTTGAAATACTAATATTTTAGCCTTTTTAAAGCAAGATACCGCCAAATAATCTTGTGAAAGATATAATAAACATATAGGAAAATTTTCACTTAATAAATCTTGCATATAAATCTTAACAGCATAAAGTACGAAAACTGAAACGCTCCATTAAAACATCCATTTTTTGCTGAAAAACAAACAAATTCCTCTAATATTTTTGAACAATTTTTCGACAAGTGAAAAACTTGTGACTGAAAAATAAAAGTATTAATTTCTTCCAGATGATCTCAATGGGATATTATCAATTTATTGCAGAGGTAATAATCACCTTACTGAATAAAGGGCGATATTTTGAGGGTGAAAATAATTTAAAAAAAAAAATAAAATTTTATATATTTTGTATTGTTTATTGCCTAATTTTCTCTAAACTGATAAAAGTACAAAATAAGAAAAATATTATTTTGATGATTTTCGTCCAAATAATAAAAAGAAGATATTGCGTAAATTTCTTCCAAGAAGATATCTTCCAAATGTTTATGGGGAATAATATAAAATTTCAGAAAAAATCAAATACATATTTTTGTATTTTCTTTCAATTTCTTTTTTTTTCTATTCTCCCCAATCTATCATAGGAAAAGTGTGTTTATGATATATTTTTTTTTTTTAACTTGACCTCACTTCTTAAAAGAACCTGCATATAGATGGTCATCAATTTAGCTTGGCCTTGTTTACTTATATTTTTTATATCCTTCCATTGACCTTCTATACAGCTGTCTTAATTCAATTAAAATCTAGAATACTTTTTCATTCACTCGTGCCTGCAACAAAAAAAAAAAAAAAAAAAAAAAAAAAATTTTAAAACAAAGCAATTTGTTTCACTAATTTATAAGAAACGAAATTTATTCAACCATTTTAGAAAACAGTAAATGTCTTGTGCTGTTTTTGTTTTAAAAAATCTTGTTTTTTTTCTCTCTATCTCTCTCTCTCTCTCTCCAAATAAAATTTATTACAGTCATACATCTTTTTATGTTATTTCTTTTTTTGAAACATTTTCATAAAAGGTTGCCTCTTTATATTTCGTGTTGAATAAGAATTTTAACAAGGAAACCTAACCTTCAAAAGCAGACAAACATACTCATTTATTTATACACTTATTCACTTCCTTTTGTACACATTTAGTTGCTTGGTATTTACTCTTTTATAATAATGGTATGAAGTTAGAAGTAGTAGTACATTGTTGTAAGTAAAAGTATCCCAGCAGTTTTGATGACTGTCCCGAAATCGTTGCTTAGGGGCTTCACTAATTACTTTATTAGCTATTTAATTTATTAGCATATATAATCACCTCTACGATTACCAAAGTGTCAGTAAAGTGGCAATCGACACGTTTGCTTGGTGGGACTTAGGCACACATCATTTTACTAGTTAGAATAAATCAGTGAAAATTTGTTCCATTTTATTCTTTCCTTTTAGTCAGTAGGGTCAGGGAAGTTAAAAGTTGGCATCATGCTCGTTGGGGCATATGCAGTGTTGCCAGAATCATGATTTTAACATATTTTTGATGATTTTTTTTTTATCCCAAATATGATTTGATGATTTTTTCTTACAAAATATGATTTTTATTTTAATTAAATAAGCAACGTTTTTTAAAGACTCGCGGTGATTTTTGAAAAGATGTTTTTAAAGATTCGCACATTTCAGATCAGAACATATATACAGTGGAATCTCGATATTCGCGACTATTCACGGCCCGGTTATCGCGCCGGCTTAATTTTTAAAATTGCAGGTTCTATAATCGCAACAGTTTACGAAAAACGGGTTCTATTTTCGTAACTTTTATCTGTTTTTTCTTTTTTAAATTTCATTAGAATGTCTATAAACAAAAAAAGGGAAATTCTCATCCAAGTATTAACCTTTTTGGATGATTTTGATCTTCATTTTTTCAGTTTATTCATGTCATTTGTTATGTAAATACATCTCTTAATATGGGAAAAGTTCAACATATTTTAAAGCCAACGATTTCTCAAAAATTAGAGATTTAAAAAAAATTAAAGTGGAGATTCCATAGGTTCAATTAGCGTTAATTACAAGTTGCCTAAATCCTCGGTTTGCCGCATTATAAAGCAAGAAAATTCATTAAAAAAGTTCGTACGTAAACAGAAAGTGGCCCTGGCAAACGTTGCACTTTAAAAAAAGCTGAGTACCCAAAAATGGAAAAAATGCTTTACAAGTGGTTTGTAAAACAAAGGGAAACAAACTTTACAATATCAGCAGCGATTTTACGATCAAAAGCCAGTCATTTGTACTCCAAAATTTATTAAATCATTTTAGGTTTCATTAACAGTGAAGGATGGTTGAAGAAATTTAAGCGTTGAATTAGATTTTTAAAAATTACGGGCGAGAAATTGTCTTCGAAAACTCATCTTATTAATCCATTAATCCATTTGTGAAAGAGTTATTGAGGTGTAAGGGATGATTCTTTACCAAATCTACAATGCCGATGAAACCAGTTTATAAATCACACTCTTGTCACATATAATGAGAAAACGGCTCCCGGAAGAAAAATATGTAAAGAGCGAATGAGTTTTTTGGCCTGCTCTTATGCGTATGGCACAGACAAATTGAAGTTGTTGGTTGTTGGAAAATCTGAAAACTTACTCACCTTTAAATAATTTTTCAATAATCCTGTTATATACAACTCCAGTAATAACGCCTGGATGACATCATTTATATTCAAGGACTGGTTCCATCACGAACTTGTTCTCCACGTAAGTTAATTTTCACAAATTAGTAAAAGTAAGTTGTTCATAAGTAAACAATTTTTAAGTCCGAAAATTTTTGGTTTCAAAAGATCTGCCGCAAAAAGCAGTTTTGCTTTCAGATAACGCGACGTCTCACGCAGTTGAGAAACTAAAAAGTGATGACGGTTTAATTATAGCAATGAATCTACCATTCAATTGCACTGCGCTTATTCAACCGTTAGATCAAAACGTTACCAACCTGATCAAATTAAATTATAAAAAACAAATGCTCACCCACTTGTTTGCGAGAAGGCAACAAATTTGGAGCCCAAACTAAAAAACTTCAATCTTAAAAATGCAGTTCAAATTCTAGCTACGTCCTGGGATAAAATATCAGTGTCCAGTATCCGAAAATCCTGGGTTCTGTTATCGCTAAAATTCAGTTTTCACGACAGGTCTGATTTTTAATTAGCAAAAATTGAGCTTGCACTGTAACATAAATATATTTTTTTTCAAGTTTAATAACAAAAATTCAAATTCATGTGCCAAAACTACATTACAAAAATTCTTTAGAAAACCTCAACATTCACATAGGAAGCATGTAAAAATACTAATTTCTTAACTGCTTGTTTCATTTAACTTTTCTGCAGTATTCCAAATAGAGTATTAAATGGTTTTTAATTAGGTCAAATATCTGTGTATATATACAACGAATATAACGCAAGAGTAACAAAAATACTTTCGTAAGTTCTGGCACATGACCGAATGCTACCAGGCCAATGAATTCCCGATGAAAATTTTTGTAATGTTCTTACAAGAGCACGTATTAAGTGTTTCAAATTTAGATGATTATAATCTACGAGCCAAAGAATTACCTATTATGTGTGAGATACATGGCTTTTTTGTTACTCTCATATTGTTTTGAATGGTGAAAAATGAACTGTCTAGTGGAAAAATGCCCAAAGATTTATTTTGAAATTTAATAACAAAAATTACATCAAATGATAGCTAAGTCTTGCAGAATTCAAGATATGTCTCGCTTTTTTATTATGCAATTAGTCTACTTAAACTAGAACGACTCTAAATTCAAGGATTTTTAAGTATCTCTATAATTTTAGGTAACAAAAAACTAATTTTGAAAAAAAAAATCGCAAAAATTCAGTTTTAGATATTTAGGTGTTTTTATTAATTAGATGTATAAAAAATTCCACAAGGAACAATATGACAAAAAAATATGAAATATTTACTTATACACTGTGAAAAATATTGTGCGACTATGGCGAGAATATTAAATATTTTCCAAAATATTGTCAAACTTAATGGAGCAGCAAATAAAGGCACAATGGAAAACAACCTAAGTCTGAATGGTTTTAAATATTTTAAGATGATTACTATACAGCATAAGTCAAATTACACGTGCTTTCTATGCCAACTTTTGAACTATGTTCATTTTAAAAAGTGTCCATATTACGGGCAAAATATTAAGATATTTTTTTAATTTTAAAAACTTTTTATAAATAGGCGTTCAATGTCTACACATATACAAAATTTCATCGTTTCCTTCTAATGTTTTTCCAGTGTTAATATGGGCTAATTTTTGTCCAATATTGATTTATAAAATATATTTTTGGGGTTTTGAAAACAATGAATAGAGATTTTCCAAAAGACTATTATTGAAAATCAATCACTCAGTTTGAGTGTTGAAAGACTCCTACATAAAGAATTCATAAAAAAATACCTCGAACTTGCGCAATTTATACATTGAAAAGTTTTGTTTCGAAGTAATATATACAATAATCGCACAGATATAAAAAAGCACAGATATAAAAAATAGTAGTTTTCTAATAGTGAGGAGTTTAGGCATATATCATCAAAATAATTTTGATGAGTTTTATAGCAAAATTATAATTTTTCATTGCTCCAATGATAGACGAAATAGATACTACTGAAGCTTACCCTCTAAAAAAGTATCATTTGCCACTAAATAAACTGCTGGAATATGGTAGTAATACACGTACATAGCTGTGGCAGTGTAATATGCAATTAAACGTATCCACTTAAAATAAAGCTAAAAATACATAAATTATATTAAATTTTAGTTTAAAACCACCAACAAACCAAACCATCACTACCGTCATCATCGTGATATAGCAAAAATAAGAATGATGTGGAAAAAATAAAAAATAAATCAAAAACCACCTATCTACTTGATACTACTTACCACAACGAAGAGGAGAACGTATGAATGCGAGCATAGTCTTAAAAGTATTTTGTAATTCTTATCATCACTTGTAGCTGATACTTAATACCGTCTGGCAATTCAAATGATTATTAGGTGATGATAAAATATTTTGCGCCGCGGCACAGTGGCATTAAATTCATAACTATATTATAACGAACTCTATTGCTTTCAAACTGATTTTTTAAAAAGCAAATTTTTACGCAATATACGATTGGCTATAGTTTGGTCGAATGCCACGCCTATGTTTAATGCCCACCTTTTTGAAACAGTTATTTTTACGGAAATAATGAAGCGAATTACATCAAATTCAACTCATATATAACTCAAGATATGACAGTGCAATCGAAACAGTATCTTCAGTGAAGCCACGCCTCCATTACGCTCACTTTAAAACAACAACGTCGCTATATTTGCGACTACCTTACCCTTAAATTTTAGAACCTATAAATATGAAATTCTAGCAGTATATTATACAAATTATTGAACTAATTATAAACTATGTCAGATCTTTTTCTAGTGTCTGCCCATATTTTACATCCCTTAATGTAAGTGAGTTAATCTCTAAAAAATTTTGTAACTATCAAAACAATTTATACGTTAGCTATCGCTAATAATTGACATATACTCATAAAATGTCTCACTTTGCTTTCTATTTACACATATGAGGAATATAAAAAATTTTCGAAGCGCTTTGAAACCGATTTTATTTTTAAAATTTGTTTTTCTTTTTTTTTTTTTTTTTTTTTTTTTGAACAGGAAAATTGTTAATGCATTTATTGTGGATTTAGCAAAATGACGAAGAAGTCCAAAACTTTAGATCATTCATCTAAAATCTCTAGGAAATACAGCCACTTAAACCTAAAAAAATATAAAAATTTTAATTGAAACTTTCCAAAATTTTTTGATTAATTTCAGTTTTGCACTAGCAACTTACATTTTTTCAATTCAAACCAGACAATACTTGGGAAATTCATATATTGTATAAAAAGTAACCGTTTTACTATCTGGTGGAAAGTTATGTGTTAATAAAAAATGAAAGCAAAAATTTACGATTTTTTTAAATGTTGCAGTTTTTTGTAGATAATTTGCGCGCTTAAGTAAGATTAAACTTAGAAAAAATCAAAACCGAAGTGATTCTGTATAGTTTGAGGTATATTTCGTTGATGTTAGGAAAGCAGGCATGGAATATCATCATCACAAACTTCCATGCGTACGAAAAATTTAATGCATACAATTCAGATTATAAAAATTAAACCAATGGGTCATTCTTTTTAAAATTGTGTTCTGTTAAATACCGTTGTTTTTTATACGTTTTATTAGTATATTAAATATTTTATGGATTGCCCTAAATGTAAGCTTTATTGTATTTTGGGTTAATTTTTTGTTGGAAAGGGTCCACTTCTTTTTAAACTCTATTTTATTTTTTACTTAGCTTTAAGAGTTCTTTAGATATTTTTTTTATTACAACCCAATATATTTCAAATGGACTGAGTTTTGGATAGTTTAGTGAATTAGTCTCTCTTCGTATATAGCAGCACCATTTGTTTGATACCACTCAGCTACTTTTTTGTTGTAATGATGAGATGCGATTACAGGTCAGAAAAAAATACAATTCACTGTGCTTTCTAATGATAGAAAAAGCAATGTTAGAAAGAGCACTCTTTTGCGTACATTTCTCTGTTAAAAGTGTTCTTTGTCATGAATAAATAGCACACGTACAATTTAAAAACTTTTTGTTTTTGATATGTTATACAGATATTGTAATAAATTAAAAAAAACAACAATAAAACGGCTGCCAGCAAAATGAGGCAATGAATAATCGCAGAAAAAACTTCCATACAAATTTGGTTACATTTCATAAGAAAAATGACCCAATATTTTAGAGCAATTTCTCGTCATTTTTGAACTATAATTTCTTTTTGATTAAGAATTTTTATACTTTTGGTTGATTTTTCGCTTTTTTAAGATCTCTTTTAATTATATTCATAAATAGTTTCTATGATTAATAAAGTATATTGAAAAATAATTATAAAAATCAATTTATTAAGTCCATAAAATAAGTTTAGTTATTTTTTATTTTGAGAATGTAATTTTTTGTAAAATATAAATAATATCTATTTTTTGTGCAAATAAATACATAAAAATGCTTAGTAACAAATATGAGCTTATTTTGTTCGTTTTTAAAATACAAACATTTTAGTCTTAGAGCCTAAAAGCTAAAACAAAAATTTTAAGGCTAAAAGCAAAATAAAAAGGCTAGATTTAGCCTTAAAAATGTTAAACTGGCAACTGGAGCCTTAGCAAAATCTCTTTTAACAAAAGTATTTCGTTTTAACTATCAACGACATTTGAGTTAAATTTATGGTACCGATCAATTATATTTATCGCTGCTCTTTTCAATAAGTCCATAAAATTTTTAATTAAAATTATTTTTAATCTTTCTTCGATTATATTGTGTAAAATAACTGAAAACTAAGTTCACTTAGTGATACATGTTATTTCATGTAAAAAATGACTTTTTTAAAAATTTTCACTCTTGTTTTCCAAACTTTGAGACTATCTACTATAGAGTACCGGACATATCAACGAGATATGGCAAAAAAAAAACGCATAATTACAACAATATCAATTCCTATTTCAAAATTTGTATTTCGTTGAGTGGCGCACAGACGCCCAAAAAACTAAAAAAAAAAAATTTAAAAATTACATTTCTTAACTTCCCCCTTGAAAGCCTGCACAAGAAAGTGTAGAATTTATAAACAAAGTTCAATTAATTTAACTTTTTAGTCCGTTTTTCAACATTTTTGAAATTTGGACAACAATCATGATTATAAAATAAAACCTGTGGTGCTAATTCTGCACTCTATTAGTTTCGAGTCTTGTGAGTTAAGATCTGAAACCCGTTTCTTTAAAATATTATTATCACAAAACTTATTAAAGGTTAAATTCAGTTTCATTCAAGTTGAAGATTTTTTTATAACAGCTCATATATATTATTTAAACAGGATATAACTAAATATAGGAAGAGCACATCAGAAAATTTATAAATGATATTTATTCCCAGTCCTCATCGCACAAATATATAATCTTACAAACATGTTCGTACATTTACAGGCTGTTACAACTAGCACACGACATTGTCTTCTCAAGGACAACTGAACATATGTAATTTCATATCCTTTATTTTTTCCGTTATTTTGTGCCATTAAATTTTGGTTTTATTTTCCATTTATAGTTTCAAACAGTTTAAGAATCCTTAAAACTGCACATACAATCTTATCAAACAAACATACATATTTATTTAAACACATACATCCAACAAACACCTATAATTGCAGACATATTTTACGAAAGGACTACCGAAATAAATTCAAAGAAGCCAGTATAAATGTGGTATGAAATGAATGAAAACAAACTATTAATTTTTTTCATTGTTTGTTTATGGATGTATTATTGTTAGTGTTAGAGAAGATATTCATATGTATGTATTTGCATGTATGAGTTTTTGTGAGTATGTGTTATTCTTGTGTAAAAGAGAAAGGGTCTACTTAAACAATCGTAGAAAACCATTTAACCGAAATCGGAAAAAGGAAGGCTAAAAAAAGCAATAATAACATTTGATTACCAAATCTCTGTGATGATCATTAATAACAAAACAAAACAATGTTAAATTTGTTAAGAATCCTAAGTGTGAGTATAAATTTGTGTGTACATTAGTGTGGCTCACTGAAAAAATAAAATAAAAATTGTATGAAGACCAATTAGTGTAAAAATTACTTACTTCTGTTCATTTTATGATTAAAATTTGGTCCATTTTAAAGTATTTAAAAAACATAAGAAATCCTGGGTTAGAGTTTCCGAAGTAAGGTCTAAATTTGAAATGTTTTGATCGTCGGGATATAAAGTTTAATAATAAAAATTTATTTATTTTCATATCCTTACCATATGTTTAATTGAAAATTGTGCATAAAATTGTGGCCCAATTGAAAATATATCGCGACTTATAGAATAGTTATAGTTATTTGTAAAATAATGTGGTGCATTTTTTAAATTTGTATTATTTTTTAATTATGCTAAATTGCACAGTTTTAGCAATTAAACAAGGTACATTTTTTATTCCCCACAACAGCACCTTATTGGAGAACCCCCTAAAGTATACCAATCGATTTAGAAGCTCCTTAACTGCTAAAAATTGGTTCATTATTTCACCTAGTCCCCAAATACATGTTCTGTTGGAGAAATATTTTGAAGGGATTTAAAAATTATTTTTGCGGCAGAAGTAATATTTTTGGTTAAAAAAAAGAAACATAAAAATTTTTCTCCGCTCTCTATTAGTTTTCGAGTTAAAGGTATGCAATTTTGTCCTTCCTCTTCTAATGAATATGAGCAATATGTATATTATTGGAGAGGTCTTGAAAATGCCTTTCGATAAATGTGCCAAATCATTAAACCATGGTGAGACAAAATGATATTTTATTATTTTTTATTTTGACTTTTTTTACAAAAGTACTGTTATCTCAAAAATATAACAATATAGCGGTACACTCGCATGCATCAAATTATTTAGAGAACATTTCAGACTTTCATATGATCGTCATATCACACCTTTAGTTCATTAAATAATAAAAATATATCACTTTAAAAATTAATTTTTTTATTTGAACTATAAATATATAAATATTTTTATTTGAACTATAAGTATAGAAAATTAAAACAAGAGTTTAAAAAATTTTTAATTTTTATTTAATATTCAACAAAATTGTTTAAATGATAATATAAGAAATTAATTATAAATTGTTAAATAAATATTTATTTGCCAGAATATTTGATTTATTAGAATTGATAAATCTTTAAAAAAAATTATTTAAAAAAAAATTGCGCGATTTCTTATAATATAACTTCAAGTATCCATAACTCGTAAACTAAGAGCGAGGGGGAAACATTTTTTAAATCAAGTACGTTAGTAATCTTGTTTCATGTCAAAATTAATATACATATATACACATATACATTATACACAATAGTATAGGATATCATATAGTCGCTCTTCGCCGATTTTGTAATTACAAGTATTTAGGTTGTTTGTTACATCGTTAGAAGTTTCTCACAAAAATCTCCCAATCTATTTCAGTTTTTGGTTAAATATTAGAAAATCTTTATATTTTATATTCATTTTAATTGTTTTCTTTATTGTAAGTTAAAACTGGAGTGAGCAGTTATAAGAACTTTTGTTTTTAAATGTTTTTATTGTTTTTTATTGTTGGCAAGATTAACAGAGTAAATAGCATTTTTAAAACTAATAAAAATGAAATTTTGATTTAACAAATAAATAACGAAAATTGAAAAAGTTATCACCTCCAAATTGGAAAATAAAATAATCAATTTTGGTTAAAAATAACCAAAAAGGCAACACTGATTGTGTGAATGGTCTTCCTATATCAGAAATGCAAAAAAAAAACTGTTTGTTACAAAAACACATACACAGAAAAACCAGATTCGTTGTGGCAATCGAATTTAATCGGTCCCATCTACTATTTTAAAATTCGGTCGGAACTGCCGAATTTTTTAATTACCACAATTATTTAAAAAAATGTATTTAGTTATAATAATGCTAATATATTTAAAGTTTCTACATATTAAAATTAGGCATACCCAAGAAAAAAAGGAACACATTTTTCTTATTTTTTATTATATTTTTTTTTACATTACATTTTTCATGTTAAAATTGGAAGGAAATTTAAAATTTGTGTATACACAGACAAAATTCTGCAATCACCAAATTAGTAAATAATTCAATTAAAAACTTTTTTAAATTTGCCCTTATCACCAAAATAATTATATTAATTAATGAAAACTATAAAAATAAAAAACAATTAAAAATTTTCTCAAATCAACCAAGTAGATGATTGAATGAATTAAAAATTTAAATGAGAAATAAAATTTTACTTAAATTTTATTTTTTTATTTTTTTATTTTATATTTATATATATTTCTGTGTAATTAACTTACAATACAAATTCAGCAATGAATTTGGTGTAGATGGATGTGTCTTCTTTGCAGGCATTGATACAAAAAAGTTTATTAGGAATAACTGGACTTAATAGCGAACTTTACCAGCGCTGAACATTAAACCTGTATAAGAACTAGTTTTCATGACGGTACTCGTGATAATCTGTAACTGAATTTAAGTGTAAATAATTAAGTTACTTTAAACGAAAGCAACACAATACTTGCTTACAATTTATACACAGAGAAAAGAATTTCATTGTGGCAAGCAAATTTTTTGCCAAACGAATCGGGTCGGTTACACCAACTATCTCATGAATCGGCTGCAATCACTGAATAGTTCATTTACCAGTGTCATTATTATAGGAACAACAAAAAATATTTTCGTCATAATAACCAAATTTGTAGAAACTATTCAAATTAATTTCCACATAACATAATGGTTGCTACTACCAAATTATAAAATATCACTAATATTTTTCATTTTACTATTTTAATTGATTTTTTTGTAATTCTATAACGGTTTTGAATTTAATAGGGAATATGTAATTAAGCCTGAGAAAAATTAATTCATTTTAAACAGGCGTTTAATAAGAAAGAAACTTCCACAGTTTAGTTATTGAAGAAATATTTAAAAAGGGTTTAATCACCTTATCATTTTTTATACTCTCTCTACAATAACCTTCGCAAAAGAACAAATGTTCCGAAAAGGTGACTGAGCTGTTACTTAACGCAGAAAATTATCCACCTCAAAAATTTCTGTGAGGGAAAAGAAATTAATTAAGACTTCTCTTAATAAAGAAACACTCACCCATATAACATGCTTCTTTGTTGCCCTATGGTTTCTTTCAAAATATATCGTTTTTTAAATAAGAAAATTGTTTATATTTCCTCCGTTTTATATTTTATTTTATTTTATTTTAATTTAATTTTTTTGTTATTTATTAAAAAAAAGTATCAAATATAATTCATAAATTATTTAACCATTACTAAATAATTTAGTTTGCAAATACTGAATTGATTTTTCTTTTGCTATTATAATCGAGTACTCGGAATTGTGGTAACTGAAATTAAACTTATTAAAAGAATTATTAAAGCTTAAACAGGTATTTAGTTGCAAATACCAATACTTTGTTTTGATATATAAATTCGGTTCGGTTGTTTCTCTTGAATTTGTTCTATTTAACACAATTAATTATAATAACCAAATCAAAGATAATTATATTTTTACTTCTGTTAATAAAGAAAATCTATAAAACTAATAAGATATTAATTACACTCATACAATTTTAGTATATTTCATTAAATATCCGTATATATAACTATTTTTACACTAATCGTTTTTCTTTGTGTAGCTTTATTTCATTCTCATCTATTAGTGAAGCAGAAGACTCCTATATATTTACATTGAATCTTGCGAATATAAGTTGCCGTCTGTTATATTTGCGAAAAGCCATCAGCGAACTTCTGGACATGCACTGAAGTCTGGACAATTTTTAGAATGCTATCATTAACAAAGACTAGTTGATATTATATAAAAAAAAAAAAAAAAAATACTTACCACTGAGCATAATCGCTATATTTTTTAAATCACATTTTCTTATTAAATACAAAAGTTTCCCATTTGTGCAATTGTGTAAAATTTATGCGACATGTTTCATGAACCCCTTTTTTAAATGTTGTGCAATATTAAGAATAAGATAATAAGAAATAATTGAAAATAATTGAAAAATTTTGTTAATATAAAAGGTACATGCAATGATTTTATTATAATTAACGTAACTATAATTTTTTTACATCGCAGTTAATTATAATTTAAAAATTAACCAAAAACAGTTGATTTATAAATGCACATTTAAACAGCGCAAGTTTGCGAGACTAAGTGCTGAAACACAAGCTAGTGGATAATTTTTTTATATGAAGATGGAAACGAAAATAGAACAGCGAATCCGCTCAGAACTAAATTTTATTTTATTTGCACAAAGATTTCTCAAAGCTGTCATTTTTTAACTCTCCCTCTCTATCAGTGTTGCCGTTGTTAACATTAAATTTATTTAAGATGTAAAAAGAAAAGGCTTTCTTTCTCTATATGCTTTATATTTTTTATGTATGGAGTTTAGGAGAGGGAGAAAATTATTTTTTATACATGTAGTTTTTTTGTTTTCATGAGTTTTGCTGTTGAATAAACAAAAACAAAATGTATGTAAAAAACCGTCTTCGTCTCCGCCTTGATTTAATTTGGACTTCACTCTGAGAAACAGTATATTTGTGAGTGTGCAAACTTGCACACATTGCATAATTTGCGAGGGTTTTGCGCGTTTTCATTTTTTTATTTGAAAATATTATTATTTTTTAAATGTGATAAGCTTTCTATAAGGTTTCGTATTCTGTGAAGAATCATTTCATTATTATAACTGAAAATATAGTTAAAGTTTAAATTACTTTCATACAAATGAGTTTTCAATTGCAACTGTTAATATTATGTTTCAAATAAAAACATATAAAAGTTTAGCCTACCGATTTCATTAGTTATTTCAACCGAATCCAATTTAATTAATTCATCTAATTTTATAGTTTTGGTAACTTTAGTTTCATTATAATTATGTCTTTTCGGTTTTTAGTACAAAAACTCTTTTAAATTTATAAATATTCCTTAATTACAATTACATTTGGGATGATACATTCCCACCAATTAATTTTCTGTTTATACGCAAATCTATTTAGTAAGAGACAATAGAACTTACTTCTACATAAGTATGTACCTTATTCCCAGGAAAAATATAAACTGAATAATAAATGTTTTTTTTTTGGGAATAAAGCAAACTAGTTTTGAAACAATCATTTCGTTTTATGGTAGAGGCGGAAGAAGTGTAGAAAAAAATAAATATTCTATATATGATATTTTTTTCATATCATATTAATATTATATTTAACTTCATATTTTTTTTAGTGTTGATTTATTTCGAAACCAAGAAAAAAAAGATAATAATTTTAAAACCAATTTTCATATGCAAAATTTCTAATTTTGTTAATTTTGTTCACACGATATGTTCAAGAATTAAAAGCAAAAAAAAGGTAATTATGTTTTGTGATTAGAGAGGGGAAAGGGTACCCCCATTCGAAGCAAATAATCACCTTAAAAAAGGGCAAACATTGTATTGATTTTCTCCCATGAATTAATTATTTTGAAATGGATGATTTCCTTCATAATGGAAACATACGTCCAAGTGCTGGTGGATTTTCCTTCCATAATTGGGAGATACAGTATGGTAATAATTTTGGAGGAAATTTTAATTGCGATAAGGGTGACTATTATATGACAGATAGTCTAAACAAATTCTAAGTAAATATTGAAAATTATATATATATATATGTATATATATACTATAGCAAATGCATGAGCCATTGTCTTAATAATTTTTATATTTAGTGTCAATATAGGATGGATAGGTCTAGAGGGCGTGGTAGTACCCATACAAAGTAAATATTGATATTAAAATGTCTCATAAACTTACATAAATGATGTGGAAATAGGATGGGTAAGTCTCGAAAGAGTAGTATCATCCATACAATGTCAATATTATTTATTACATGGACAGTTTTTATTGATGTTGGGCATATTAGATTCGGCCAAGCAGAACATATTCTCACTTGCTTTGAATTGATTATAGTTTATGATCAGTGTTGCCAGTTTAGCCTTTTTAAGGCTAAGTTTAGCCTTTCTATTTTTCTTTTAGCCACAAAATTTTCGTTTTAGCTTCCAGATTTTTCCTAGCCTAAAATGCTAGTATTTCAAAAATGTAACAAAAACACCTACGGTGCTTCATTATTTAAATAAAAGCTAACTAAACTAATTTAATGGATGAGAGATGTATATTAAAAAATTATTATAAAAATCGATTCTGTAAGATTTTTATAAAAATTTTTTTATATACATCTTTCATTAGCCATAGAAACTATTCATGAGTATAATTAAAAAATCATATAAAAGCGAAAAATCACCCAAAAAAAATTGGAAATGCTTAATCAAAAAGAAAAAATTGTGGAAAAAAACATTTTAAAAAATTGAGTCAATTTTCATATGTAGAACATTGCAAAACTTAATATAACCCAATTTGTATGGGAATATTTAGGCTATTTGTGCCGCGCTATGTTTTGTTTATAAATTTATAACAATATTTTTCAAAAAACTTCAAGAACTAATGAGAACGAGAAGAAATAAGTTTTTAGATAAAAAAAAGTTTTCTCTGTTCTTATTTTTTGGTGCATTTAACCTTTTTTGACCTTTTTTAAAGTTCAATTTAGCTTCTTTGTTTCACCTCCTAGTAACACTATTTACCAGATAAACGGTTATATAGAAAACTACTGATTTAATCATTTGTCTAATTTTTAAAATAGGAAAGTTCAGTTTATTGTTAATAAAGACGATAGGTATGCATCGATTTTAGTAAAATATATTTCGTTTTATTCCAGCTATATGACAGAGTGATTTTTGTGTTGTGCAGTGAATTTTTTTGTACTGGTAATTATATTTTAGAAAATTATAATATGGCATGATAATACGGATTGTATAAAATACATTCCGAAATTTTTAACGCATTTCAACAATGTAAACCTCTAAAACAGGAAATCTCAAATTTCAAATTGCAGAATTTTTTTTTTCTTTTTAAAGAAAATATAACTCAAAGTTAATTAGTTTTAGCTAGATTTCAATGTAATTATACAAAAATATAACTACAAAACAATAGATGATATCTACATCCAAAAATATAAATTTAACCCTCATCTGAACTTGGGGTCAACATTTTTGGAAACTCCCTCCCCCTTTCTTAAATATGTGCAAAGTAAATTTTATTAACGGATATTATGGATAAAGAAAATTATACATAACTTTTTTCGCCATTTGTAGTTATTCTAACAAAACTAAATTTATAATAGAAATTATTGCTTTGAAATCCATAAAAAATAGTTTTTATATATTTTATTTATATTTCTAAGAAAATTCTCAAATATTCCAATGGGTAATTAGCCATTGTTGAAATGCGTTAAAAATTTCAAAATATATTTTCAATAATCTGTATTATCTCGTTGTGTTATAATTTTTAATAATCTGTCTAATAGTCAAAAAAATAAAAATTACTCCACAACACAAAAATCATCAAAAAATGCTTCTTTGCTGTAATCTGCAAAATTCAAATCTAAGGTCCAGCGAATTTGTAAGGCATAACGAACTAATCTTAGTTTTTTCCTCACTTTTTTGAAAATTTTTTAATAAAATTTTGAAAAAATTTAAATCGGTGATTTGAAACACCCATAATAAAAGTCAACGATTTTTAAGAAGGCTTGAAAGGGAGATCATATTATCCTTTAAAGTTTTTTTTTCAGTAATAATGGTTAAAATTTTACTTAAAATAGCATTTTATTTCAACATTTCTAAAAAAAAATTAAAAAATTTGTCTGAACGTTGCTTTCACAAGTATTCGAAAATATGTTAATAGTCTGGGGAATTTCTAATTACTTGAATAATTTCTAACCGACTTTAACTTTTTTTATCTTGTTTTATTGATAATTATGTTCAGATTACAGTTCCTTTACATTAAATTGCAAGCAAGAGTTGATATTAGCAAATTAAAAATAAATATATGAAAAAGCCAAAATTTCCCTATATAAATTCACCCTACAAACTTCAGAGTCCATGCGGCGAGTGTTACCGACATCCGATCACTCCAAAATTTTAAACGCTATACTTTCACATAAAAAAGGGAGTTACGGTCGAAATTTGAAAGTCGGCTTTTTTGTTCCTCACTAAAACAATAGTAAAACATTATATTTTTTGAAATAGTTCTTTTTTATTTTTAGAATTATATATATATATATATATATATATATATTTTCTAACTTGACTTCGATATTGGTTGAAAAAGTGAACAAACTTTTTCTATTCTTTACAAATATTGACTGTCCTAATATAAAACATTTATATAAATATGTTTGCTATTCTTTTTACCAGCCTTTTCATGAAGAAATATTTATTGCTATAGGGGCGTTTATAAAAATTTTAATGACATGAATAAATTATGAACCATACGTTACCACCATCCATTAGAATTTTTCCTTTTAACTATTTCTGTAGTAAATATTATTAATATTTCAATATATATACAAATATTTATACAAAACACATACATATTTATTACTATAATTATAACTTCTTTACGAACTTTATTTATGGTGACGATAGAAGGTTTGGACAGTTGAGTTTGAAGTTCATCTATTTTATTAATGTATTGTGAAAGTATTAGAAATCATAAATTGTAAATAAACATGAAAGTTTACTTATTATAGGATACTTATAAACTTGGATAAATTAAGAGGATAATGTTGCATTAAAATTGACCTACTTAAGGTCCAGGGCATAACTGAGTATAAATACTTTAAAACTTTAAATAATATTTAGTAATTTGTAAAAGTTGTTCATGCTGTTATAACAAATATAGTATTATATACCAAAATATTATGTGTTCGGTTTAACTGTAGATTACTATTAAATGATGTATTAATAAACTACTAAAATATTATTAAAATAAAGAGTTCGTTAAAAAAAATCTGAAAGAAAACCTTTTAATTCCGTTTAAATTAAATGTTTAAATACTAAAATATCATTGAACATCTGTAAATTCTGTAAACTAGACTTAAACAAATATTTGCCCTAAAAAAAGGATATATAAATTGAATTCCTATAGGAATTTATACATTTCACTCCTTCTTGTGACATATTCTCCAGAAGCAAAGTTATTTATTTTAAAGTTATTTGCTTTAAAAATTATTCTCTACAAATATATTTTACTTTCATAATCTTTTATTACTTTTGTGTATAGCAAATTTTAAATCCTAAATGGTACAAAGTACATATGTAATATAATCAATATGAAATTTTCATCACGTTTTAGATTGAAGTGATTCGTCAGTAAATTTACTGCTGCACGAATAAAAATATTAAGATGTACTTAAATACGAAAATGTAGATTTATTGCAAGCAAGTACTTCTGTTATGTTGGTATTTTATTCAATAATTATGATATTTGAGTCAATGAAAAATTTTATGGAATGGAAATACTGGTAACTATATATTTTGATCATCTGTATTTTTGACCACGTTTAAAAGATTGTACAGTAGGGTCAAACACAAAATTAATTATATTAAATCTATAAAATCTCAACCAATCTTGTTGTAACTTAGAATATCAATATTTATATTATATTAATTCCTTTAGTATCTATAAGGAGCATAGGGCCTCAACATAGGATTTCCAAGCGCTTTTGTTCGATACTAGGTTCTTAATTTCATTCCAGTTTTTCCTGTTCGCGAAGCCTCAATGTCTAACTGTCCTCGCCAAGTGTGGGCAGGCCGTTCTCTCCTTCTACTACTTTGTACTACCTTGTGGATTCCAGTCAATGGCATTACGGGTTACATCTCCGGGTGATCTACGTAATGCGTGACCAATCCGTCGCCATTTTCTTCTCAAAACTTTGGAATTTTTCTGCCTTTGATGTGTGAGTGCCCGGAGGTATGTGTTCGATATTCTGTTGTGCCAGTAAATTTTTAATATTCGTCTTAGGTATTTTTTGGTGAAAAATTTCAAAGTGTTTAGTCTCCAGCAGCCATATTCCACATTTCATAGCCATAGAGGTGCAGAGAATGCTATGGTTGATACGAAAAATATTGCTGATAACCAATTTTTTGTATTTTTCAGAATTATGATTAATTTAGCAAGAATTATTAAAAAAAATAATATAAGTTAGAGAAATAAAATGGAAATAAACGGCAAGCTATTTATAGTGAAGTTTATCCAATAGATTACTCAGACAATAGAAATCGCAGACACAGTTTTTAACATAAATTACGAAAGGTACTAATCTTAGAAATTGTGTAATACTTTTATATTATTTAATTTTTCGTCAATTCAGTATGATTTACAATATTCCGTTTTGTTTTATTTAATTATAAAAAAACAATAATAATAATTTTCTTTATAAGAAATCATGGCCTTTTTTCTTATAACTAAAGTTTTAAAAAATTTCTCGGGAACTTCTTTAAAATTGATTTTTTCGTTCTCGTTTCCCGGGAAAAGATATAGCGAGAAATCGCTACTCTAAAAATACTTAGATCCGCAAACTCATTTTCGGCTCAAACGATTTTTCGTAATTTTAGTAGAAAATATTCCAGATTAGTAAGAAAAGTGCTTGTATTAAATTACTTTTATTTGAATTATGCCTTCAAGAGTTATTAGCGAAAATATGCATGTAAAACAGAGCTACGACGCACAACGATTTATTCCGATTTTTTCTCCGTAACTTTTTTGTTTAAGGTCCGATTTTTCCTATTTTCAACACCAAAGAAACCTTCTATGAGAAAATTTTTTGAGCTAAATTTTATCAAACTCTCGCCCCCAATCATAATCCGTTATAAGCCCTATCATGACTTTAATAGACAGATAAACGTATAGGCGGACGGAAATAGCTAGATCGCCTTAAATTTTCACTAGTAAAAACTGGGTGTCCGTCATACTCGAAGTAGACAACTTTGTTCCACTGTAAAAATGACAATAATTTAACATTATATATTTTTACAATCACCTGAAAGCCTAACTACACTTTCATGTATATTCTAAGTTTTATTTGCATTTGTCTTTCTATATTGGATTTTAATGCACCATTGGGATGGCCTATCCTGATACTATTGAAGATTATGCGTAATTAACCATTTAATAGCAAGAGGGTCAAACTTATGCATTTAGTTCCCAAAAGGTTAAATTAACAATTTTTACAAATAAGTCACATGAAAGTATATATTGTACTTGAATAGAGATGAATTTATGAAAAATATAATAAGTTTATTGGAAATCACGATAATAATCGAATTAAAGAGATTTTTGAAATTTAGTCACTATTTTACACAAACTTATAGCTGTTAATGATAAATGTATACTTCCCGTAACATTTATTTTCTTAACTAACCATTTATTTGACATAAAAATTAACTTAACCAATTATGGACCGGAAATCGCTTGGGTTAAAAGAATACATATATCAATGGTATTTAGTGGGACCTTTCCAAAATATAAATTTCAATTTAAAATGTCCAAAATATTCAAACTTTTATAAAATACTACTTAAAATAAAATCATATAAAATTTTACTAAAATTTTAATTTCTCAAGAATGGAAACTAATTTAAATTTTTTTACTCATTTTGTAATAAAAGACATTTGTCTATCCTATGTTAATTTTTTTTTCTTTCTTTTTTTTGAAAAAAGTTAAAAGTTATGTACACTTTTGATCGAAAACCATACCTTTGGAGGTATTTTTAAAATGATCCAGCTCATGTGAACGAAATAGTTAAACCGAGATATTTTGGAGATTAGTTTAAAACATATAAATCTTTAATTTTAGGGAGATACATTTACAAAATTTTGTCTCCATACAAATCAATGCACTTTGTTATACATACACACTAAGGTGGTCCGAAAATTAAAGGTATAGATTTTCCTAGCTCCAATGAAAATTTACTTCACTTTGAGTTATACTTTTTCAAAATGTTTATCCTAGTATCATCTTTGCGCGAGCTAGATTTTTTCACATTTCTGCCAAAAGTACAATATGAAAATTTAGTATGGTCAGAAAGGCCCTAAGGTTCGCATAAAAATATGCAAAAAATTGGTTAATGAATAAAAAAGGTATTAGCCAAATACTAGAAAAACTTTGAGTCAGCGTATCTCCAGTCATACTTTTCCATCGACATCTCTTAAAGAAAAGTATGTACGAAACTGTAAAAAATGGGAGTGATCCGCCCACCTTCCATATGAAGTGAAATTTATAGCGGTGGCACAAAAAAATACAGATGATGGGTATAATAGATTCATACTTGTTCTAAAGTAGTTGTTTAAACTGGATATATATGATAGAGGATTTTATGGCTTAATTCGTCACATATTCCTATGTATAAAATCAATTATAGAAATTTTTGCACAAAAAATTCTCATGATAGAAATATGTGATGAAATAAGACAAAAATATAAAAACTAATGTAGAATTAGTATGGAGATTTTGTGATAATAACTATTTTAAATATTTTCACATTTGTGATGAACATAGGATGGGTAATTGTGCCAGTAGTGGCAGCCACATGCAGAGCTATAAAAATTAAAGTTTAGGATTTTATGGGAACAATTGAGATGAAAATAGGATAGATAGGTCTAAAGGGATTGACAGTCCCTATAGACATATTTAAAGAAGTAAATTTCTCATAAACCTACTTAATTTAGATGAAAATAGGATAAATGGGTCCCATTAAATAGCTCTAATTTGTTTTTGTTTTATTTAAACAAAAGTCGTTTAGAAGTTGTTTATTGATAAAACATTTTATATATTGTTTTAAAGAAGATATAATTTGCTGTAAGATGATGTATAATATGTCTATTTTGTATTTTGGAGTTCTTGTAATAATCGTGCTCTATTTATATTCCAAGTCACAACAAGATCAGCTAGAAGTTACAGATTTATTATAAATTATTTTGCGATTGATCCCACTATACAATCTATAGCGTGGTCAAAAATACAGATGAACAAAACACATAGTTACGAGTTACGAGTATTGCTTTTACCTAAAATTTTTCATTGATATAAATATAAATAAAATAATAAATAAGCAAGTATTTACTTGCTGTCTTCAATATAAAACATAATGAAGATTTCATATTGACACACACACACACATATATACTTTTTTCCATTTAGGATTTAAAGTTTACTAGACACAATCGTAATAAAAGATTACAAAAGTGCAGCAAATAATGTTTAATACAAATAACTTTAAAATATTTTTCGAAATCTACTTTTGATTTTTCTTTCCGAAAAAAACTATGATTCAAAAAATTTCGACCAAGTTGAAATTAAAAAAGAAAAGAAAAAAAAACCAAGAAAACTGCTGCGTTATATATGCTGGAGGATTTTATCTATTGAATTATTTTGATCTTATTTCGCAACATATTTTTATGTATAAAACTAATTATGGAAATTAAAAATTCTACACAAATTTGGATGTAGTTATGCCGTGAAATGCGCTTCTTAAAGATCCTTTTTACAATACTGAACTTTCATACTCTTCCTTTCGTAAAAATATGAAAAAAAAATAAAATGAAATAAAAATAAAAGAACCGAAAAAAAGGATAATGCTAAGACGAAAATTTTAATAAACGTTTAATACAGCGTTTCATTTGAGTTGGGAAAAATTATACATTTCTTTTTGGGTCCACTCTAATAATCATATTTATATATTTATGTATATGAGCATAAATTAGAATAATAAATTGATTTTAGTTGTTGTTTTCTTAACTTTTTTTCTAACCATAGAAATGTTTGTTTTAAGATACTAACATAAAAGAAATATAGAAAAAAAAAATAATCCTCTAATCAGTTATTTAATTATAAAGCTACTTGGGCGTATGATTAATGTGAAATTTTGTGTTAAATACACCTCAACGTATGATTAATATTAAATTGCCAAACGAGTAGTAGTAATTAGGTGTAAGGTTTTCTTGAATTTAAATATTATGGATATAGTAAATTAAATTGTTAAAAATTATTAAATTTATTAGCAGAAAAGTCAAAAAATAAAAAATATATAAATATTAAGAAAGTTGTGTCGTTATTTGTGCACATGTATATGATAACTCTATCAGCTCTTCAAAAACGAATTTTAAATAGAAATTTTTGGAACTCTTAAAATATGTTTTTGTATTATTTGTAGTATATATTACAATAAAAGAATTAAAATTTTCCAATACGAAAATTAAAATAAATAAAAAAAAAAATACAAATAAGATTTTTAAATTCTTATAACTTCTTTTAATGCTCCATTTCTTCTTCTTAATCATTTTATATACCCAAAAAATCTCAAACTTCTTTAACATTTCTTAAAACAGTTATGTTTATACGTATGTACGTATATTATTTATATAAGAAAATTATATTTAATTTAATACTGTGTAATTTTTTTAATTAGTATAATTAAATTAGCTTCATACGGGTAAGCAAACGTTTTGTCACGGTTTCTTCACCGAACGACAGGCAAATAAAATAATGTGAAAGACATAAAAAACTTAACACGCGCTAAACTCATTAAGACAAACTCAGGAGATGCGTAAAAAGTAGATATGTTTCACTTAAACATGTATTTATACTATTACTAACCTATTAAGAAATTAAAATAAACTTTAAGATAAAATATAAAAACTAAAAACACACAGGAACATATAGAGAAGTTTCCAGGAAATATATTTTTTATATTTAGCTTTCGAATTAATAGCTTTAATGAAACATGTGAGTTTACATAAATTGGAAACTTATTCTTTTGCACACAGTTATTCCTTAAAATGTTTTACTCAGTTTTACTCAATTTTATTTCTGTATTATCTTACTTTTTGTTTTTTTTTTTTTTTTAACTTTAAAGGGTATATAAGTTCGTCATTCCGTTTGTAATTTACACAATTTTCGTCTCAGAGCAAAAAAGTTTATATTTTTTGGATCCTTATAAGAAGTGATGTTAGTAGGACGATATTCGTCTATCCTTTCATCCATCGGTTGAAATGGCATTTATGAAACCCACCGATAACTATCATATATAATATATATATCAAGCAATCGGAAATCTTTTCGAGAATTTTGCTACTGAAATTCAGAGAGATATGTTCATAAATGGTGGAGATATATGAAAAAACC
The DNA here is from genome assembly GCA_932274085.1 of Protocalliphora azurea. NCBI lineage: Eukaryota > Metazoa > Arthropoda > Insecta > Diptera > Calliphoridae > Protocalliphora > Protocalliphora azurea. The sequence goes on from OW026522.1 coordinate 124,503,474, forward strand.
CATATTTTTGCAGGGTTTTAATGGCGTTTGTGAAGCCTCAAACCAGTTTTATGAAACATCTGTGTAACCTAGAGACTTCGGGAAAATTTTTCAGATTTTTTCCGCTGAAGAAATGAACTCAGTTGGTGCATTAGTTATATAGATATCTTATAACATCGATCACAAATATTTTTCCTGAATTTCGATTTTCCGAATCAACCAAGTTATTGAAAAATTTGTTTTTTATTTATTTAAGGCCTGCTTCCCTTATAGTTGTTGTTTTCATTGGTACTGAAAAACAACAACAACAACCATAAACTAAGGCATATTTGGTTTTTTAAACAAAATGTGTAAGCTAGGAACTTCGTTATTTCACAGAAAAAACGTATTTCTTTTTTTAATTTTTTGTTGAAAAAGTCTACTAGGTTGACTCCGGTATTAACCGAGTTATAGGCCAAAACACGTTACAAAATTTTTTGAAGCTCCTATATAAGCTATAGGCCACACTATTGCATAAATTTATCATAAATATTTTTATCTAATTTCAGTTTTTTAAGACAATCGAATCGGTCCATACATTTTCCAGCATACCCTTTTTAATTTAATATTGTCTTACATTTATAAAACGTTTGTTCTATACCAAAGTGATTATGTCTTCCTTAAATAAGTGCGAACTTTTGAAAAAATTTCAAAGTGCTAAATTTGTTACTTACTAGATTTTACCGGTGCACTTCTCTACCCTATTTTATGTGGCAACTAATATTTACTTCATACAGGAGCTACTACTCTATATTCGAAATTTGATATGAAAATTACTTTTAAATTTTTTAAGACTTTCACCGTAATAGTCCTTTAGAAGAGAAAATATAAATTTTCTTTGTATGGGGGCTACCTGAAAACAAGATTAAAATAAGACGAGTGGAGCCAGGAGAAGGATCTATTTATCTTATTTTCATTTAGGCAATGCGATATGATAGGATAAAGGTTCTTGCGAAATTTGAAGTCTCTCGTTGTAATAGTTTCTTAGATATGCCATATTGGATATTTGTTTTATATGAGGGTACTGCACCGATCTATTTTAAGCTAATCGGTTTCTTCGTTTAAGAGTTTTAAAAAAGTGGGCATAAAATATGGGCAATAATATGTGTGGTAACCGACCGTGATCCAACTTAACCTATAATATTCTACGGTGCAAGCGCTATCTTCATATAAATAGTTTCTTTAACAACGAGTAAAATTTAAAATATAGACTTTTAAAAGTAGGCGTAGAATGTGGGGGTGACGTCAAACTGAGATCTAACAAAGCATATATTCACCTTTGGCTGCATGTCAAATTTCATGAAAATCAGCCGTTCAGATGTAATTAATATACAAACAAAAAACAAAAATATACCTCATTTTTATAATATAAGGATATAAGTATATATAAAATCTTGATTCTATTTCAACTTTATATGAAAATGCAATTTATTGAAAGTTTTTAGTGTTTAAATCGATACAATATAAGTAAATATATTTGTAATTACATCCAGTATAAGGTATTTCATTTTCATATAACACATCTCAACACGAACGAAGGGTATATAAGATTCGGCACAGCCGAATATAGCTTTATAACTTGTTTATTTACATTTTATCACATCCTTGCAAGGCTTAGCAAGTTAAAAACATTTGGGAAAGAAACCACCACATACTACTGATATTACAAAGTATCATAATCCTCTTTAAATTTACAAAATATGTAAATTATTAAAATTATTACTATCGTAACTCATTAAAAATAATATATGTACGTTTGTATGGAGAGAAAATAAGACATAAATGTTCCCAGCACAAATGAAAATCTACTTCATATTTAAATACAGTTTCACAAAATTTTCGTCTTGACATTATCCTTTCGTGCGTTTAATCGGAATATGAAGAGTTTTTTTCAGATTTTTCGGATTTTTCTCGTATTTCTGCCAAAAGAACAATATGAAAATTTGATATCGCAATACAAAAATTTGGATCGCGCACTTAACGACGCACAATGTACTTTTTTAGGGAGTATAAGTGATCAGAAATTAATAACTTTTGAACGGGTTAATATCTTAGTTCCGACTTTTTTGCGTTATCGTGCACAATACAACAATCATTACAAAGCTATGTATTTTTCTTGTGAAATTACAACAAAAGTTATGTAATATACATAAAAGTCATTCAAGGCTTTTTGAATTTTGAAATGTGTGGGTCACTAAATGGAAGCTGAACTTCTGTAACTTATAAACTTAAAACTTCAACCAATATGCATAATGCTAATGGAACACGTATTGAGGTCAAATATTTCAACTTTAGATGGATATCCGGACAGACATACCTAAAACATCATATAGTTATCAAATGACGCAAAAGGGAACTAAATATTGTTTGCTGTTAGGACTTCCATACGTCTATTAATTTTCATAATATTTTCTTATTATTATTTTTTTTTTCTGAGTTATAAACAAAAATTTTCTTCTAAATAAAAGATCGTCATACAAATTTCATATTTTTTCTCAAATAAAATTAAACATTTTATTTAAATTAAATTTCTAACTTCCATTATGTGAACAATTGGTGTTTAATCAGAAAATTCATATAAGCCGCAATTTTAGCACATGAATATTTTAGTGCTTTGGTTATTTTTTGATTTTCTTTTCGTACTTTGTTTTATAAAATACAAAATAATATGATTTTGTTTTTTAATTAAAACCATTCCTATATCTAGTCTTACATTTTCTTGCTTCAAAATTATATATAGAATAAACAAAAATGATTTACTCTATAAGCCAGTATAAATAGAATTTTTTGCTGGTTTTGGAAAAATAGTTAAAAGCTTTGATAAAAACAAAAAAGAAAAGTTGCAAAAAATGTTTAAAAAAAACGTTTTTTCCAATTTTGTTTTTTGCTAAAAATGTACAGATTGAATTTTTTAAAAATTAATAATCTAAGTTGCACTTGATAAATGATGAGCATATCATTCAAATAAAAGAATAAAAGAATTAAAGGTACAAAACCGATTGAAAATTATGTGCCTACAAATATTAGAAATTTTTCTATGAAAAATTATCTGTTATTCTAATAAAATTTATGTGATTTCAAAACCAAATATCATTGTAACAAAAAATATGGCATAAAACCTGAAATAAATTTAAGGAATTAAGCATGTTTTACATTAAAATGTTTATGGTATATGCGTTTTGGGCATAATCATTTCTTCAGCACAAAAATTCAGAAAAAATTTCCGATTTTGTTTTACAAAAACGAAGACCCTAGCTTATATATATATGAAACGGGTTTTTTTTATATATCTCTTTATTTTTAACCGGTTTTTTTCTGAACTTCAATAAAAAAGTTTTGGAAATATCTATATATATATATATATATATATATCTATATATATATATATATATATCATTGTATATATATATATATATATATATATATATATTTATATTTATATATAAATATATTTACATTTACATTTATATATTACATATTATATATTACATATTACGTATTATATTTTATATATTTTATATTATATATTATATATTATATATTATATATTATATATTATATATTATATATTATATATTATATATTATATATTATATATTATATATTATATATTATATATTATATATTATATATTATGTATTATATATTATATATGGCAGTTATCGGTAGATTTTCACCGATGAGCGAACAGAGGGACTGACCAACATCGTCCTACCTGCATCATTTCTTTTAAAGATCCAGAAAATATAACATTTTTTGCTCTCCGACGAAAACTCGGGAACTCGGTGAGTTATTGTGTATATCAATCATTTCGGCATTTTGGAATTTCAATGTTTAAAATATACAAATTATTCGACTTTCCTTTCGAATATAATAAATAATTAATAAATTTATATAAAAGATGAATAAATTTATTTTTCTCTTTGCTATCATAATTTTCACATTTACTTCCATTTACAAAGGAAACAATGCATTTCAACGCCTTCCAGTTTAACTATTCTTTCTTGTTAATTTTAATTTATTTATATTGATTTGACAAAATAATTACTTGTTAAAATTAATGAAGTTATAACAAAAAACTCATTCCTTTAGCGAAGAATACAAGTGACAATAAATAATTGTTTTAATGATTTACATGAAATGTAAAACTCAAAGTAAAATAAAATTTCCTTGCAATTTGTACCGTTAATGACTTTCCTATTATTTTCACTCATTCTTGCAATGGGTGTGCGAATGTCTGATACTTCATTCATGTGAGTGTTAAAACAATATAAAATGTATTCACAGCTGAAATTCAGAAATATTTTAAATGTGAATTCTTTGCATGAATATTAAAAACATAAAAAAATGAAAATAAAAAAAAGCTCTTAGCTTACTCAGTCATTCATCTTTCAGCTTTTATACTTTATATCCTCAATATTTAAAAATAAAACAATTAAGAAAGTTATAGTCAGTCGAGTACAACCATGTAATGCCCTACACCATTGTGTACGTTCATCAAAATTCGGGGAAGGGTTATATGGGTTCTGTTACCAAATGTGGACCGATACTTGTATTGAATATAAAATAACATTTACCTTCATATAATATTATATTGACACTAAGATTTATAGGAATTTATGCACTTTAGGGTTATTCTAGGAAATGGGCCTTATAGGGGTGCTATTGTCAATTATGGTCCGATCCTGACAGAATTTGGCACTGAGATTTTAACATATATAAAACTTATTTTTGTGAAATATTTACTTGATACTAACATTTGTATGGGATTTATGCACATTAAAGTGATTTTCGGAAGAAGTTTTTATATGAGAGCTATGATCAATTATGAACCGATCTTAATGAAATTTGGCACACTATTTTATGTTTATATATAAATCCTTTGAACCGAATTTCATTGAAATTTCGCTGTATTAAAGGTATTTAATATAGCAATATTCTTGCATGGGGGCTAAGTGAAATAATGGGCCGATCATTAAAACAATTTCAATAAGCTTTGTCATTATGTAAAAATAATTATTTGTGGAAAATTTCATCCACATATTGTTAGAAATTGTTCAAGAATTCAATTCAAATACGTACTTTATAATTTTCTGATTTGAAATATTGTAGTTAACAAATTTTTATATATTTTATTTTTATATGTTAAAATTTTTCATTCGATTTAAATAAAATTATTGATAAACACTTATCTAACACATATCTTTAGAATTGCAACCTGTACCATGTTCACAAGGTTTACATGGACATACAGCCAACCAGTCGACCAGACAGACGGACCGATAGCCGGACATCGTTAAATAGAAAGAGAAAGTAATCTTGAGCCAAAAAGTATACTTTAAGATGGGGGACTGTGGATATTTTCTGTGTATCACCTGTGGTGGTGTAGAGTATAAATATATATGTACAGTGCTATTGTGCTATGAACAGCAGAACTTCATTTATTACGGCATTTATATAAATTTTATTCATTAATTGAAGTTGTATGTGTAAACGAACCCCACTTTTATATTTCCCCTATGATTTCGATGATATTTTTATTACGAATTTTGTATCACCTACTTTTTTAACCACATACCAAAGTGACAAGTTGTTAGATTATTTAAAGTAGGTAATTGACTTCCTCTTGCAATACAAAAAAATAATAATAACAAAATATTTAACTTAATCGTTAAATAGTCCAATAATTAGATAATTGTCGAAAGTGATAAAGCGAAAAAACTGTTTTCGTATAGCTCTGTTAATATCTCGTCGATTAGTCGATTATCCCAGTCTTAATAAAATTAATAAATTGAATTTCAGTAGATCTCAATCAAATATTTATTAATATTGTAACTAATATCTTAATATTCTTTCTACTTTAACTTATATTCTTCGTTAATTTTTTTATGTACTTTAAAGAGTTTTATGAAAAAAAATTGCAAGAAATGGAGATTATATATAATATAATTCCCAAATATTATATCAGATATATGTTTCACTTTACGTGAGCTAGACCATTTTCGAAATACCTCTATGAATACGTATTTATTTCCATACCATTATCAAAATTTTCGTTAAAAGAAAATTAGATTAAAATTTTAATAGAGTTAAATTAAGGCCTGGAATACTGATTTAAATAATTGTCATATCTCTTTCCAGTCGCGGAATATTAAGTTTTTACTAACGTTTGTTATATTTTCTTTATGCAATCATATAATCTATATATATAAAAGAAAGTGATGTTAGTTACTATTGTTATAACTCAAGAACGACTAGACCGATTTTGATGATTCTCACCAATTCGGACCGGTCACCGGCCAGAAAAGGATAATACGAAAAAAAATTCGCGAAAAATCCGCGATAAAAAAAAAACTCTTTTTTGTCATAATTTCTTTGCCTTAATAATCATTAAAAATATTTTTTTAATACAAATTATAACAATTACTGTTTCTGTTTCTATCGAAACGCTTACTTTTTTGTGCAATTTGTTTTCTGGTGGTGGTGTAGAATTCTATTTCCAAACGGTAAGTTCCAAGTAAAGCTCATCATTTAGTGAGGTTGTGATATTTAAAACCATTTGTTGTATTTTTGGCATTCGTTATTAAGTGTTATTCACAGTGCCGCGACCCCGGAGATCTAATATTTCGCGTCGAACACGTAATGCAAGTACTTATCGTAATATCGTCAATCAATTGAATATATATGAACGAGAAATCGCACGAGAACAACCCCGTATTAGTTTGGCCCGACTTCGTACATCACAAACGCAGGAAGAAAGGCAGGCGAGAAATGAAACGGCTCGGTTAGCAATGAGAAATCGTCGAGCAAATGTAGCAATTCAACAACTTTAAAATTTTTAATCAACGCATAAGAAGAATTGCTTCAAGTTCTGATTTGAATCAAGCAGCGTTCCATTACAACTGCAATTTCGACTACAGCTCTCATCATTCCGTTCAAAAAAAAGACATTGTCTATCCGCTAACCTTAAGATGAAGTAATAAATAAATATAAATTCAAATTTGCCTTAAATACATGCGTATATTTTTTGATTGAGCCCACATCTACATCATATTTAAATTCTTCTGTAAAAAACACTTTATAATAGGTATTCCTTAGATTTTTATTTAAAGGTCGTAAATTTCGTTAAAATATCAATTTAAATCGTTCAGTAATACAACACTAATGTTTGCTTAGGGCCAGCAACGGGGCTCGGGTCAGCTAGTTTTATATATTTCTGACATTTTTCAACATATATTGGTCTCTCCTGAGACATAATTAACCCTTTAACAATAAGAGGGTTCATTTTATACACTTTATTTCTAAAAGGTTAAATTAGCAATTTTTGCAAATAAACCACTTGAAAGTATTTATTATACTTAGATATAGATGCATTTATGAAAAATATAATAGGTTTCTTTAAAACCGTGGTAATAATCAAATTAAAGGGATTTTTGACCTTTAGTCACTATTTTGCATGAATTTATTGTTTTAATGATAAATGTTTGCTTTTGGTTGCATTTATTTTCTTAATTAACCATTTATTTGACATAAAAATATACTTAACCAATTATGGACCGGAAATCCCAAAATATTACTTATGTAACTGAAGGATTAAAAGATTACTTATATCAATAGTATTGAATGATACCTTTCCAATGATGCCCTAAAATAGAAATTGTGATGCCCAAGATAAGCAAACTTTAATAAAATAGCATTTAAAATAAAACCATACAAAGTTTTACTAAAATTTACTAAAATTTTAATTTCGTCATTTTCATTTATAATTTTTCTATTTATAATTTATATATATATATATATATATATATATATATATATATATTTTTTTTTTGGCTTGGGGATTAATTAATGTACTTGTGCATTTATATTTTTTTCCAAATCATATGAATATTTAAGATTTTGTAAAACGAAAATAAGGTCGTAACTTTGCATAAAATTTCAACATCGGTGCCTAAAACTATGCTATGAAATAAAACAAAAAATCTAAATTATTAGATTAAGGTGTTATAAAGTGTATTATGGAAGCAGTGTTGCCAGAAGACGTAATTGAAAAACTGCTAAATCATCTAAAATATTACGCTAAATTGCTATACAGCAGCAAATAACAATGATAAATTAATTTGTAAAGAAAATTTTCGTTGCCCTTTTTTTTGTAAAATAATGCTGTGATATTTTAAAAATGACAACTAGTGCTGCCATATTTACTAAGGAATTCCTTCAAAAAATGAAAATTGTATTAAATTACAAAACACTGTTAAAAATATATAAAAAGCGTTTAGCATATTTTATAAAATTTCAATGCATTTCAACCTATACAAGTGCAAAATCTAGCATTAAAAATGCTAAATGGCAATACTGCATCGAAGTTTCTTTAAATTTTTTAACATGTTTGTCGTAGCATTAGATACTAGATTTTCTTTATTTTTCCTTTTAATCCCTTGATTCACTTCACTAACGTGTGTGGTTTTCTGTGTTCTTGTATTAATTCGAGGCATTTAGAACCTGTGACGCTTTTTTATTTTAATAAATTTCCATTACTTTTTGTCTAGGTCTTAATATGTACAGTTGAAGACGGTTATAACGAACTCTAAGGAAACCACAAATTTAGTTCGTTATAAACGCAGTTCGTTATATCCGCAAAATTCCAAAAAATTTTATATAATTTACAAATATTTCATTACGATACTAACATTTCTAATTAAATTGTATTTTTTCCCATAAAAGTGGGCTCGATTTATGAATTTTAAATATTAATGATTTTAGTATATCCGGAAGAATTTTTTTTTTTAATTCATCAGTCCTTTGACAGACTAATTATAACTTTTATATTAATTCAATATTTTCTTATATAACCGATCTTTAAGGAATAACAATTCTCTAATATTTAGTTTCTAATCCTCTTATAATTCCAGTTTTATTTTTAGCTATTTTCGATAAATGAGTATGTGTTATGTTAAAAGGGTCAACAACTATAAATATAAAATTCCTCTTTTACTTGTCTGATAATTTAAATTAAAATTAATTAAATTATTTCTATTTGTCCAATAAATAAATAAAATAAAATTTATTTCCGTTATTGTTTACATTTGTAGATAAAATTTATTTATCTATAACTAGTATTTGTAAAAACTAGTTATAAACGTAGCTTTTTGTATGAAATATTCTCCTTGGGACCATAAAATGTATTCGTTATAAAAAAGTTTGCCATAGCGAACTAGGTAAAGTCAATGAGACCGAAGGAATGTGTTCGGTATATTCATAGCTAACATAACCGATGTTGATTATAACCAGTGTTGCCAGTTTAGTCTTTTTAAGGATAAATCAAGCCTTTTTATTTTGCTTTTAGCCTCAAAATTTACAGCTGTATTATTAAGAAAAAAATTAAATTTATATATGAAACACAAACTACCTAGTACACAATTTATTCCTTCAAGTCTTTATTAAGAAAATCGTATTAAAAAACTGTGTGCAGTCTACATTAACTAATAACCTATTTTTTTGTTTATGTAGGCTAACCTTCCCAGTTTCTCTCTTAGTTTTTTTATCAGTGTTGTGAATAGTTAAAATAAATTATTCGTTAACTGTTTTATTCTGTCATTATTTTTGATGTTCTAGTACGTTTTCTTAATTTAAAAATAAATCATAATTTAGCTTATGTAAATATAATTATGTATAAATTAAATACATTTAATTAATTTTTGTTAGTTGCAATTATAAATATCCAAATAACGAATATTCTGTAATTAAATCAACACCACTATTTCATTTTTTCTTTTGTTTACGTTATTTTTGTTAAAACTTAACTATTTTAATATTTTTTCCTGTCAAAATTTTTAAACCGGAGTTGACACATTAGATTAATGGCACCTTAATCTAAGACATATACATATTAGTGTGACATTTGGAATTACGAGAAAACAGTAAACCATGAAAAAGTCGCACATATGTCATCATGGCGAACATTTGGTTGATATGCTGGTAGCCGAAATGTTGGTATTTTAATCCAAAGAGGAAACATAGAATTTTTCCTGTTTATGTTTTAATTTTATTACAAAATAGCTTAAATAGAACATATGAGAGGAAAACATTATATATATATATATATATATATATATATATATATATATATATAGAGGAGGATATTGTGCGTTTGGACTGATGTTTGTAATAATCAAAAACACTGGTATAAGGCCCACTTTAATTTATACCAATCGTCTTAGAATCACTTTCTGAGTAGATTTAACGATGTTCGACCATGTAAGCATTTTAATCAGACTGCAGGTTGCAATTTTGAAAATAATTTAATGAAATTAAGCAAACAGATTTCTTATGATTCAAAAACGAAGCCTAATGAAATTGATTATGATCGGTCCATTATTTCACCTGGCCGCCATATAAAAATCATAAATTTCTTAAGTATAACAATATTTTAATAAAATATGGCACATAGACGTTTTTAATAAGTGTTAATTTGTGTGCAGAGTTTTAAGAAGATCGGTCCATAATTGACCATAGTTCCCATATAAAACCCTCTTCAGAAAATCGCTTTAATCGGCATAAATCCCATAAAAATGTTCGTATCAGGTTAATGTATTACACAAATCACTGCTATAAAAATAGAAATTGCAGTACCAAATTTTATGAGGACCATATCTGCTATATAAGGCCCATTTCCGAGAATCACGATAAAGTGCATAAATAACATTATAGAGTGCACACTAGGACTGTAACTTTTATTCATTTTATACAAATATCAAAATGGCTCTAGCGTAATGAAATAGGCTATTAAAAATTATTTAAAAAAAAGGTATTACTTTTTCGCGATTGTCAAAAACAAAATGCGGTAAAGTTTGGAAATCATTTAAAACAAGTTTATGTAATGCCATATGCTCAGAACGTGGTATTGAAGTAGTACAGAACATTAATCCATTATACAAAACAACACGCATATTAAATTTGAGGAGTATATCCTTTACTAATTAAACAACATTTTTCACTTTACTATTTTACTTTATTAATAAAATATTTACAATTTTTTATTAAAAATGAATGTACTTTTCTTTTTTTAGGATTTTAAAATATTGTTTTTCTGGGTGAGATTTTTATTTTATTATTATTTATTTTATATTTCGTAAATAACACATCACTCACCATCGTATGGTGCTAGATAAAATTTAGTTACAGTCCTGATGCTCGTGTATTTATGTTTCATATAAAGAAACGCTACACTTAATACAAGTATCGATCCACATAACATCTCTACTCGAATTTTGATTCACTTACAAAATCATGTAGGGTATCATATGATCGGCTATATATTTCTTACTTGTTTAAAGTTCAATTTATCTCCTTTTCTCCCACTTCCTGGCAACACGGGTTATAACCATGTTCTACTGTAACTTAAAATAAATTTTAAATCTTTATAAAAATAGCAAAATATTTAAAACTCTTTCCTATTTTATTTCCTTTTTTATGTAATTTCCAATTCCCATTAAACCTAAAGGTAAGAAAGAGTAAAGTGCACTTACTCACTACCATAGTCTTATTCACACCATATGATATTAACATCACTCCTTAGTATGAACGGGGATTATCTTTATGAAAACAGATGTGTCTGCCAAAGCTTATTGATGTGGTTCAATTTACATAAAAGTACTTCGTCGTTTATACACATTACGAGCACCTTCATCATGCATGAAAATCAATGTATTAGGGTGGCATAGAAAAATTTTATAAAAAAGAAGAAATAGGAATACATATATGAGCACCATTTAAGCAATTTCTTATATACATTAAAGTGCCTTTATTTGTAAGTAGACAAAAAATAATTATTTCGTTCACGTTAGCTGGACAATTTTTAAAACACCTCCAAAAATATAGTTTTCGATCAACAGTGTAGATAATTTTTAACTTTTTGTAAAAAATTATAACATATGATAGACAAATGACGTTTATAATGAAAAAAAATAAATAAATAAATTAGTTTTCAATCTCGTATAATTAAAAGTTTTCTAATATTTTATTTTATATTAAAGTTTGAATATCTTGGACATTTTCCATCGTAATTTATATTTCAGGGCATCATTGCAATCATTGCATCATTCCATTAATCCTTTAGTTCTACAAGTAATATTTTGCTATTCCTGGTCTATAATTGGTTATGTTAATTTTTGTATCAAATAAATTGTTAGTTAGAAAAAAAAATACAACCAAAAGCATATATTTATCATAAAAAATATAAATTCTTGCAAAATAGTGACTAAAGTTCAAAAATCTTTTTGATTCGATTATTACCACAGTTTTAAAGGAACATATTATATTTTTCATAAATTTATTTATATTTAAATATAATAAATATTTCCATGTGACTTATTTGCAAAAGTTGGTAATTTAACCTTTGCTATTAAAGGGTTAATTGTGTGTAATCTTCAATAGTATCAGTATAGACCATTCCAATGTTATGCTAAAATCTAATATATCTTAAAAAATGTCAAAAATATATATATTTGAATAATGAAAATATGACAAAAAAAACGTTAGGAAAATTTTAATATTCCGCGACTGAAAAGAGATGAATATTCCAAGCCTTATTAATCTTCTAGTGCAATTTGAAGTCAATTTTCTTTTGACGAAAATGCGTATTTTTAGAGGTGTTTAGAAAATGTCTAGCTCACGTAAATTTAAAAATTCATGTGTAATATTTTGGTAATCATATAAGAACAGACCAATCTTCATTTTTGGAGGGATACATTTGCAATTTTTTTTTTTTTGTGAGGCTCTTTAATATATATATGTCAAATACATAATTGTACTCTATTTTTTGCTGCATTCACACACCTTATCGTAATTCCTTGTCTAGTTGGTACATATAAAACATCTGTCGTCTATAGGACCTAGCACCACATTTGGTAATACTTAGAAATTCGCACAAACATGTGTAAAATATTTTCTTTTAATTTCTACAGAATACTGCATAGTTTTGTAAATTTAAGTTATTTAATGCAATATCAAGGTGAAAATAGTAATTTGATTGCAATATAAATTGTAATTAAAGTGCAGAATCTATTATATGTTTTCCTTTCTTTTGTGAAAAGCTTAAGTGTAATGTGTTTAAAAATAACGTTAAGAGTGTGTGCTTTTGGTTGACATTATTTAAAATGCATTGTAATTATGGACTTAAAGATAGTTCATGTTTAATTGATTGGTTATCTTAATAATTACAATAAAAGTAGGTGTCAACATTCTAGAAACAGGCATTAATTGAATAATCCATAGAACACAAAGAAAACGAAATAAAAAAGAGATAAATAAATAAATAACTAAAGAATAATAACTAAAGAGAAAAATTATTGCTAAATAACAAACTCTTTTGAAAAGATAATATATATGCGATAGTATTATTAGCATTGAATAAAACTTCTCTACATAAGTTGCCTTGAAGTTTTAAATTGTTTATAGAATAAGCTAACATTTATTAGCTGTTGAGAATTTTTAAAAAGTATCCAAAAAAGACGATTTCAAAAACAAAATCGCCAATAAAGGGGATTTATTGACAAAAGGGCCAACTGCTTCAATACCTAAAAAAAAACTCATCTATAACAACGTTCAATCTCTCTTTTACTTGGCCCAAACGCCTGGCGCTGCTACTTGAGTCCCTCAAAGTTACACCTAGTGCAAGGCGGGCGCCATGTTTAACAAAATTAGTTCATTTAATATAAACAAAATTATTGTATTTAAAAAAAAACTACTAAATTAAATTTTATTAAGTAAAAAATAATTTATTTATAATAATTTTTATTAATGCAAAAATAAATATTAATTCATTAAAATAGTTAACATAAAAATCTCTTTTCATTAATTAAACTTCTGTACTTTTGTATGAGGTCTTCATTCGGACTCGAGTCTTACAAATTTAAGACTGAAAGCATGGATTCACAATTGTTGACCTTAAGTCGGTTGGACAATTAATTATTAATTAGTAATAATTTAGAAAAAGACATTAACCTTTTTTTAATTTTTCCAATCCGGACCAAAAAGATTGACCATTTGATGTTTTAAATAGTTGCTTAAAAAACCTAAATACTAGCTCTAGTTTTTAACAGTTTCAGTTAATTTATAAATTCTTTGGAGTCCTTTTTTACATCACTATATTTTGAAATAATCTAAAAATAATTTATTAGTTGGAATTAGTGTATAATGAGTCGTGATATTTCAAAAAACTTAGTATCTCCTTATTTAGCACATAGTCATAAAAAGTTGCCATTTAGTTCTATTTTAAAAATAGGCCAAAAAAGTAGCCAGGTGATTGAAAAAGGGGCAATTGGCGAGTAAAGTCGAAAAACGGTAATGCAAACTAGCATTTAATTTGTGCTGCTATTCACTGCGCTTTACATACTAATAATGAAAAATACACACAGAAAACGAATTCGTTGGAAAATGCTTAGGGTTATTAAAATTTAATAGAATAAACTGCAAGTTTATTCCCATTAAAGAAAAAATATAAATTTAAAGTGCTCTTTTATTTTAAATTATAGTACATTATTATAACAGTAATATTATTCTCACAATGATAATGATTGCTAACTGGATCAACTCCTATCTGGTCATTCATCGTTCAAAACAATATAATGATATTTGCAATAAAAAACTTGTTTGTATTATGATAATTTAAATCTTAACCGTATTTTTAGTTGCAGAAACCGATGAATTATGAAAAAAAATTTGTTACAAACCCGATTGAAATTTTGCTTACAAATGATATTTTTTTCTTTTTAATATTTCAAAATCAATTTTATAAAACAAACCATACAACTGCATCAAAAAGCATCATTTATTTAGATATTTTGTAATTTATAGGTAGATATTATGCTGAGATACTTATATTCAAAATAATACTGTATAATTCAGAGACCAGATCCAGTTTTAATGTCAATCCAATATATATTTTACTCCACAGTTGGCTTTAAATGAAATTACGGAAAGTAACATGATTATAACAGATTATAACAGAATCGTTAAAAGTTTTATTTATTTACTATATACATACTGGTCCTCCGAGGGTTTGGAGGGACGTCACTCGTGGGTGTCCGCAGGGTTCCATCTGTGGTCCATTTATTTGGAACATTATGATGGATCCTCTGTTGGCGCAGCTCGGGCGTTCCTTCAAGGTGTGCGCGTATGCGGATGACTTGCTCATCCTTGTCGAGGGTCAGTCTCGTGCTGATCTAGAAAGCAGGGGTACGCAGGCCATGCGTGATGTATGAGAGTGGAGCGGTCGTTCAGGCGTCGAAGTGGTGATGGACAAAACCGAGATAATGTTGCTTAAGGGCAAGTTATCGCGGGGCCGTCCTCCGCTCATTCGGACTGGCAACGTTAGTCTCAGATATGCGACTGAGGTCAAGTATCTGGGAATAATGATGAGTGAGAGGATGAACTTTCTGGTTCATCTTACTCACATAAGGGACAGGTTGTCTGGTGTGGCAGGTAAAGTTAGGCGCATCCTCAGGAGTGACTGCGGCCTTAGCAGGCGTGCTGTTCCTACCGTGTATGAGTGTCTTCTGTCTAGGTGGAGGACGAGATGGACGAACAGTGACAATAGGAGGGTAACGTATGAGTTCATACGTGACACGGACTTCGTACGGCAACGTCCAGATTTTGGCTTCGGCCTGAGTCTGGGTTTCATACTGACGGGACATGGATCACTCAATGCATTTTTGCATAAGAGAGGTCTGTCCGATACTCCGAACTGTGGGTGCGGGAGGGGACGTGAGGACGTGTGGCATGTACTGACGACATGCCACTACTATGACGACATCAGGAGTCTAGAAGGTATGGGCATAACTCATACTGCGGGGGGTTGGGATTTCAGTAGGGCCTTAGTGGACGTGCGGACAGTTGGGGGGCTGGGCGATTTCGCCCGGGGGGTGTTTGATAGGAGAAGAAGGAGACAGGTGTAGTGGAGGTGGCTCCTATGTGAGCAACCGTAGTGGTGCTCCCTGCAATTGCTGCTTGGTCGCTTCCTTCGTCGCTGTTGTTTGTCCCCGGTTTGCGGGTATGTATATGCCCGCTGGCGGTGGTTGACATGCTGGATTGCGGTTTCTTGCTCCGGCTTCGCGTTCCTGTTTCGCCGTTGCTGTACCTTTGTCTCTTCCTGGTGTCTCATTGCTGCCCCTCCTGCTGTGTCTTCTCTGCTCCCTCGTTGTTTGTTCCCGGGTCACTCTTGTGACCAAGAACACCCGCGAGGGTGCCAGCGTCGAATTGTCCTGGTTGTTGTGCGTTTTTGTCCTTTGCTGGGTCACACCATGTGGCCAACGAATCGCCCGTGAGGGCGATTGTTGATTGTTTGTGTTGTAATTGTTGTCCCTTTATGTTGTGTATGTTTTGTGTGGTGGTGGGCCACCAGTCCCGAACTGTTTGGAGTTCACATGGTAGTAGTCACTTTTTGGCTACGAGGTCCGACCGGTGACTTAATACTGGTACCACGGGTGTCAGGAGCCCCTGGAACTCCGGTTCCAGCCTGGCAATGGTGCGGCCCCTTGGGGAGTAACGTGGTGGCTGTGGTTTAGACCCAAATCGCGGGTAGAGTGCAAGCTCAGTGTGGAGTTGCATTGCAACCGGGTGCCGTGACCCATAGAACGGAAGGAGTTTTAGATAGGCTCCGCTCCTTACCAAGGGGGAGATCATGTCCAAATACATGACTTCAAATTGGTAATTCAAGAATGATCTTGGTCAGACTTGGGGGCGTTGGTGGACGTATTGTATTCACCCTGTGCGAAGAGCACCGTGAGGTTAAAACCTTCAACGTTGGTCCTCCGAGCCGGATACTGGAACCTCATCTACAACAATGTTTACGACGCTAGGTTCAATCTCTCTTTTAATTGTCCCAAATGCCTGGCGCTGCTAATTGAGTCCCTCAAAATTGTACCCAGTGCAAGGCGGGCGCCACGTTTAGGTTTTAACGAAACCAAAATGGATAAGACATCACGAATGCTGCATAAGTGTGTAGCGGCACAGAAAATACGTATTCCATTCTGCTGGTGTCTAACTATAGTCCACAAACACTGCTTTGGTACTGCCAAACAGAGACTACAAGGCAATTTACGATTGTAAACTTGTTTATGGTCCTTCGAGCCAGATGAAAAAAAAAAGCGGCGCACCACCATAAACAACACCGCCAACAAACCTTCGATAGCTCAGTTGGAAGAGCAGTAGACTGTAAATCCATATGTCACTGGTTCAAATCCGGTTCGAAAGACCAAAAATGTTTTACAAAAGTAAGTAGACTCTGAATGTGAGAAATTGTCAAAGGGTAAAAAATAAAGAAAACAGCCACTGAACAATAATTAGTGGATGTTTACACTATGTGCGTAAACACATACTTATGTAAATTTCCCTTAATCGTGCCAAATAATATATTTACCAATATATTCAACCATGACAAAAAAAAAAAAAAAAAAAATGGAGAATATATAAATATAAAAGACAAAAACTTATGTTTTAAAGCCATACATATACATATGTATTTGCACAGTACACCATCATAAGAAATGATGATTTTTTGCTAATATTTATAATACAATAATACAATCGACCGAAATATATATGTAGATTGCAATTAATCACATTAAGTTAATTTAACTATGCTTTTGTCTGTCTTTCTGTCTTTCTCTCTGTCTGCGATTTGTAATTTTATTACAGATTTATAGATCTACTAACATTTTTTATTAGTCTTGCTAGATCTTACTGATAAATATACCAGTAAACTACTCGTATATTAGATTAAGCGAAGCTTCCAGCTGGCTATCTAACTTAAAACCAAAAATGGATCACTTCTGGTTTATTGATCTTTAACAAAATTTTACAAAAAAAATTCTCAAATGATTATATTTCCAGTACCATTTTATAAAGTGGTTTTGAGTCGATAAAGTGAACATTGTTGAGTCAAGTAAAATTGAAAATGTCCACAAACCCTTAGCTATAAGTTTCAATACATTCTTAAAAGTTTTGTTTGCAAATATATAATTTTTAATTTTGTCTTAAATTTGCTATATATACGTATTAAGATTCCTTATTTAGGACAAAATAACATAACCAATTTCAGATTTTTAGGTTAATTACAGCATAAACGTATCGAATTTCACAAAACTAAAATGTTATTTAATTTTTCTTAGTTTTTTTTATATTTTACTGTAGTAATAATAGCTTTATCATAATAAAGGTTTGAATGTTCTAAGAATTTTTCAATATGAAAACACAATTGAAATTAATGATAAAACGATTAAAAGTTTTAACTATTTATTTAAAAATGTAATAAGATAAAACCTATGCTACATATGATACATAGAATGAAAGATGCCAGATGTTTGAAAAAAAGCTATAAAAATTTTTAATTTTTCTAAGTAAACGTACGGTCAGATTAGGCAAATGCTTGTTTCGAATTTGTTTGCCCGAAGGTATATACATTTTTTCAAAGTTTGTTTTTTAGTCACATTACGCACTAAATGTGTTTGTTCAAACAGACATTAAATACAGTCAAATAGAAAAACATGTTCTGTCATCGGTCACATTTTAAAAATTTTTTGTCATCAAAAATTATTTAATCGAATAGTCGAAAACAATAAATTTATTTTTACTAAAAATATTGTTGATTATATAGGATAAAAATTTTTTGGTTTAATAGTATGGAGCAGGTTCTTTAGAATAGGAAGAAAAAAATAATAATTAAGAGATCAATACCAATGACGATAAAAAAAAATTGCACATGGACCGCTTTGGAATACAAAGCAGCTCAATGGCTTAAAAAATTTTAAAAACAAACATTATAGAAATTATAAAAAATGGTTTATCTATTGATTATATGAGGTACTCCATATCAAGATCAGTTTACAATTCGGAAAATATCAAATGTTACAATAATTATCTTTTTAAGGTTAAAAGAAACTTTAAAAATAATCCAAAATATTTCTACCAGCTTGTAAATTCTAAGCGTCGAGCCTCTGGATATCCGTCCATGATGAAATTTGGAGATAAAGAATTTTCAAACGATGCGGATATTTGCGATATGTTTGCTGCTTTCTTCTCATCCGCCTATTCTGATAAAGATTTACATCAACTAACCAATTATCTATATCCAATTCCTGCTGCAACCCTAATAAATTGTCCAACATTAGATAAATCGATGGTACTGAGAGCTGTACAGAATCTAAAATATTCTGATAAATGTGGACCTGACGGTGTTCTAAGTTGTGTTCTTATAAAATGTTTACATTCTCTTATATCTCCAATAACCTACTTATTCAACATATCAATATTTAGTGGTTACTTTCCTGAAGTTTGGATGAATTCTTATAATATGTAAATCCGGAAGCAGATCCAACATTTCCAACTTTTTTAAGACAATATAGTAAAATTTTAAGGATAATTATACTAGCCACCTTCTAAAGATATGCAATTAAATTTTGTTATACAAATTGTCAAGAAATATCTTCCTGGTCCATATTTCAATAGCACACTGAAAAGTCTTCGAGTACATAATTGAGCAAGTTAGAGGACTGTCCCTGTAACGGTTATTAATAATCGACTAAAATCATAATTTTTCTGTGTTTTCGTTATACCACTTTTATGGGTGCTAGTTGAAAATATTTCCCGATTTTAACAAAAAAAGACAGTACACTGACTTGATCAGTTATGTGCCCGAAGCTTTTGCTCAGTTATGTGAAAAAACATGGACCAGTAAAATATTGATCGACAATATGTGCAACAGAAGATAAGCGCATATCTTTAGAATAGGGCTGGTGTAGCAGATAACAAAAAACATTAAATCTAACATAAAATACGCTATAACTCGAAAATTAATGATGTCGCATAAAATTGTTAAAAATTCTATATTCTATAAATATTGAAATAACATCAAAACACCTATGATGCATAATAAGTGAGATAATGTGAAAAACTGGTTTTGATACTTTTAACCGCGAATAACTCGCGCAGCAAACACGTGATTTTCGGTACCTTTTAGCAGTGTGTGTAAGACACCCAGACAATGCTATGTCCAACAATTTCGATGTTAGATCATTTTTTCATATAAATTGTCTAGGGTACCAATTAGCGATATAAAGTGTAATTATATATCCTTCTTATTATATTATTTACTTTAATTTTAATAAAATGAAATTATTATATTGATCAGCAATATTGTATTAGAAGAATTTGTTTTTTAAAATTCGTCATTTATTAATTTTTTTTTTTAAATTTTAATGATATAGATTCAATACAACTGTTATTTGATATTGTTTTTTCTTACAAAGATTTTGTAAGATCAAATAATTATTTGCCCAAAAAATGAGAAAATATTTTCTATTAAATGGTCACGCTGTGTTCACATTAAAGGCTTTCTTTGCTATTAAATAATTTTATTTACCCAAAATCAGCTGATTTGTTGTTTGCCATACAAAAATATTTTATGATCATATTACGGCAAAGAAATATTCATCAATTTCTGTCAAATATTTCTCTAGTCTGACTCTACTTTAAGTTATATTTCTTATTATTATAGTAGATAGTAAATTTAATTGAATTATATTTCTTTTTTATTTTATGGCAAAAATTCGTTCAATTTTGGACAAAACTTCAGTTTAACAAACGTTTGTATAAATTAAAAAAAATATCATTTACAGTAGTTAGGAATATAATTGTCATTTAATATATTAAATTATGTTACTCTATAGCTGTACTTACATAAAAATACATATATATATGTAAGAGATTAAACTTATTATTTCCGAGCAGTTCGTCGAACTGGCTCCGTAACGTCGAATTTGTTAGCCACTAAGAACTACCATTAGTTATTCTTCAACCAACTCATTATGTTTTTAACTGATGAATTTAACTTGGGGATGTCATTGTAGTTAACTAAAAGGCAATCCTTCGCAGTACTATTCATTAGTAGTTTGGAAGGTACTGTAAAGATAAATCGTCATAAATTATAACCAGTCACAATATGCATAATAATTCACTAGCGATTTCGAATGTAATATGATGCTACATATTGCACTATTTCGAAGAAACTAGCACTACCATCATAACAATTCCCTACTTCAATAGTACAAAAACTCCAGTATTGTACCTAAAAAGTTAAATGATAATAATAATAATAATAATAATAATAATAATAATAATAATAATAAAAATAATTATATTTGTACTTTATTATTTTGTATTTATTAAGTTTTAATTACCCTTTATAATTATTTTTACAAATATTTTTATTTCTAATGTTTTATTTGAATTTTACATTTTTCTCCATCGATGTCTTTAGCTGGGCTTGAACTTATAACATTCTGGCTTTTAGGCACGCACACTAACCCTAACCACTGGGATATTGATCTCTTTATTTGAATTTTGCTATATGTTGTTTGCAATTTCATGTGAATTTTTATTGTAGTTTATGCACCAGCTGCGCCAAAAACTTCACAGCAGGAAATTATGCTTGTGCTCCATCGAAACAATTTTAAACACATTCCACTTTGTCTTCTATGAGAATTCCTCTAAGGAAACCTCGGATTCCTTAAAAAATTCGGTTCTATTCTTGTTTCCCTTTCATCAGATACGAAGCAGAAGGTGTATCACTCACTTATTAACTTTCTAATTATAAACAGAAATATTTTTAATTGCGAGACTTACAAAGCTCAAAATCATTTAGTCTCATTTTAAGTTCGTTAATGAAGGTAGTCCGCATATCTTTTTGTTAATTCCATTTCAGACTCTTTTGCAATAGCATTTCACAAAAAAGAGCATATTTATTTAAGAGCAAGTCCTTGCCTTCTCTTCTCTTTTTGGAAGGGAGAAGAAAACGCCTAGGCTCCAATGACATGCCTTGTAAAAAAGAAAGGACGTTGAAGTGCGAGTGGCATGCTTTGTGGCTGCTAAACAAAGGATTTTAGAATGTCTCTTTAGCCGACTGGGTTATATATATTAAAACACTACCGGCAAATTTCTGTATTACATGTAGTTAGCGAATCGGTAATTTAAATATGGTATTGTTTATGAATTTAGAGAAAACGCTTAATTTAGCAAAATACAAATGGCAAATTTACGCACTAGATGTACTTAGCAAATTGGGAATTTAAATATGTATGCTATTATTTTTATATTATTTATTTAAACAGAATGTTATCATTTAGCAACAAAATGAATTATCAATAGAGAAGAATGCGAGCCGTTTATTTTGAAAGTGGCCCAAGTTCATCTAAAAAAAAGATGAATTTATGTATAAAAATATTAAAATTTTTATGTACTTATATGATTTTTTTTTTCTTTTTAATCTTTATCTATAATATTAAACTCATATAATAATGCATTAAGTGTACAGTTGTCCTAAATATAGTAAATTTTTATAAAAGAAAATAAAACAAAATATTTCTTTTTTAAGCTGAAAGAAGCATAATTTTTTTAAGAAAAAAAAAATATACGTGAAATAAGACTAAAATAGCTACTTAATCATACGAGGGCGGATCAATAAGTCCGTGACTTTTTGAATGAAACATATTTTTTTTTTTTTTGCAAAACAAAAATTTATTTTTCAACATAATCTCCGAAAAAATAGGATTTTTCGAGGTTCTTAAAATAGGCATTTGTTTGATCAATAATTTCATCCTTAGAGCTGAATCTCTTTCCACCGAGCCATTTCTTTAGGTTTGGAAATATGAAGTAGTCACTATGGGCTAAATCCGGAGAATATGGCGGATGAGGTACCAATTCGTAGCCCAATTCATAAAGTCAATTGAGTCAATTGAGAGCAAACACGGCACCCAACTTGCAGACAACTTTCTTAAACCCAGCTGATCATTTAAAATCGAAACCACATGCCATATGTAACCCCTATGACATCAACAATCTCACGCACTTTTACTCTTCGATCGGCCTACACCATATCGTGGATTTGTTCAACATTTTCGGGTGTACTGACCTCAATTGGTCGTCCAGAACGTTCAGCGTCATTTGTACTTGTGCGACCACAACGAAAGTCAATAAAGCACTTTTTTACCATTGAAGTCGATGGTGCAGAGTCCCCATAGTATTTATCGAGCTTTTCCTTTTTTCGCAAAAAATAGTGTTTAATGAGCAATGGAAATTCACTTTTTTCCATTTGTAGCAAAATACACGAGGTTGTATGTTCTGAACAGCTGTTAAACGCAAAGTAAATGACGACACTTGCTCAAAATTTGACAGTAGTCTATTAACATGTGGTACTTGATGGAAATAGTGTTGCATTTCATATAACTATGAGGGAAGTTCGTAGAGTCATGGAAATAATGATCCGCCCTCGTATAAATAAATATTCAATGTTATCAAAAATTATTTTAGTAGTCAGTATAAGTATTTGGACAGCTTTGTTTAACACATTTAATGAATCAATTTATGCGTTGATCTCTTTTTTGCCGTAGTTACTCTGTTCCTCTCCGTAGATGGATTATTTTTAACGGAGCAACTTTGTTTCCTTTTATTACGTTGTTACTTCCTATATATTATACCCTACACCGTAATAAGTGGTTGGGTTATAATGCGTTTGTATTGATGTTTGTAACTTACAAAATATTGGTCATAGACCAATCGGTTCAGAATAAATTTATGGGTCGATTTAACGAGATCCCTC
The DNA here is from genome assembly GCA_932274085.1 of Protocalliphora azurea. Taxonomy (NCBI): domain Eukaryota; kingdom Metazoa; phylum Arthropoda; class Insecta; order Diptera; family Calliphoridae; genus Protocalliphora; species Protocalliphora azurea. The sequence continues at coordinate 124,527,145 of OW026522.1, forward strand.
TGACAGGCTGGCTATCTACGTAAATCTTGTGCAAAAAGTACAGGTTATAATTTTAAAGATAATCTTATGAAATTTACATATGGGGAATTCCCTTTTAAAACTCAAATATTCTTTTTAATTTAGATTTTTTAAATTAACTTTTGATGCAGTTATGTTAGCATGTGTGCTAATACATGTGGAGTAAAATAACAAAAATTCAAGATCTGAAATGATTCTATGCGGTACCGGCAGACTCTCAAAGTTAAAAAATTAAAAAAAAGTGTTTGAAAATAATAAACTTTTTTTTCTTTCTTTTGATTCCTGTTATCACGGATTTTAATATATGAGTCCAATTCCTCTAACGTACACTATAAACACTTGTAGAATTAGGCCAACTTGTGTTCAATCAATGTGTCTTTGACCAACCTTAAATTATATTGTGTACAAGTGGTAAAACTAAAATTTTCAAAATTTTATTTTTTTTAAATTTTTCAACTACAAAATTTGCGCCGCTTCGAGTATTGCAAAATAAAGAACGGAGGTTTATTTTAATAATAAATCTTTTGAGATACATCTTATTGATGTGGCCTCAATAACAGCGCTATAGGGGGTGGCCAAACTTGGAGAGAAAAAACGTGAATGGCTCTAAGAGATGCCTTTTTCGCGAGGCACACTCGCAAGGTAATTTCAATAAAGCTAAAATATCGCATGACCAAAAATGTTTCCAAATTACATTTTGAAATCATTGTGACGCGATAAAATATTAAATTGCAAAAACGCTATAATTCTTTAAATTCGACCTAAAATTTTGCATACTCTATATTAGCATATCTTTACATTTAATATGAAATTATATTTACAATAAAAACAACTATTCTGTTTTAGTTAAGCAAAAAAGAGGTTTCAGCAAAAAATTGCATAAAAAATATTCATGACCTGAGATTTCTGTGTCTTTAGTATTTCATAAATCGTCGAGGCATACCCAAGGCGCTAATTGAAATCGGTAAAAATGTATACCAATCTGTATTTGTAACGATAGCTTATATCGGAATCAAGTGGAAAATGATTAGGCGTTTCAATTTAATGCAAATTTAAAAATATTTTGATGTGTATTTTTATAATTGAAAAAATGTATTTTATAGTTATATAATTAATATATAATAAATTAAACTTTTCATTTATTAATATCATTCATTTAAATTAAATGCAATTAAAAAAAAAAAAATACTAAAAATTCATTTACACTTTGATTTTTACTCGGTATTCTAAAGGGAGGTTTAAACGAAATCATGATCGCGATTATGTTCATTAATATAAAACTTATCGAATCTTCATTAATTTTTATTTTATATATCTTTATGCAGGTTACATATGTGCATTTATTTTTGATATCGGGCTTAAAATCGAATTTTTAAAATTTTTGTAAATTTTCTGATTTTTAACTTTCATAACATGAAAATCGGTGCATAATGGACCATAGCTTACGAAAATCACTTCAGCGTGCATAAATCATATACACACGTTTATATTCGACACAAATAAGCTTTATGTAAGTTGAAATCACAGTGACAAATTTTATGAGAATCGCTCCGTAATTTACCATAGCTCCCATGTAAGCCCACTTTCGGGAATCACCCTAAAGTGCATGAATTCATATATATGTTAGTATTAATGTAATATTCTGTATTCGTATATTTTATTTACACTTATTAAAAGTGTAAAGAGCCACCAATTGCATTACACTTCAATAGTGCATTCACCAATTTAATAGATTAAGATTATTTCTGGAGGCAAATTTAATAATTTTTTGTCGATTGGCCACTAACTGTATTACATTTCAACAGCGAATTCACTAAATTAATAGTGAAATCACTAAAGAAAATGGTAGTAAAAAATTCATATATAACATAAAGATAGTAGTGGCACTTTCCTATATGATATTATATTACTTATTTCGCTAAAGAAATGTAGTGCAGAAAGTGATTGTTTAGCTACCATTTGCACTATAAAAGGAAATAATGAATCGTCTAAGCAGTTATATATCTAGTGCTAAAGGGCAAATTTGCACATTTAGAACCGCTGGGTTGCTCAGAGTTTGTCGAAACAATATATATTCATAGTTACATCAGCGAAAAAGAATGTTAATGTTGTAAAGGAAATGTAATGTAAATAAAAAAAAACACTTTGTGCATTGTTTGTTGACACATATATATGCACATATAAATATGTACATATGCAAACCTACATTTTCATAAATAAGCTCACAAAAAAAATCTGAACATTAAATTTTCAGTGACTGTGTGAAATGAAATAATAAAAGTGAATATATACGAAACAATGAAAATAAAACAACAAGATTATTTTATATTAAAAGATGCAAAAAGCGATGAAAAAATTAAAAAATATGCATACATACCTATCTATATACATTAAGAAGGAAGGTGATCCAAAATGGATTTGTTTATTACAGCATTTAGGAATTTATATCGATAATAAGCCGCAAATGAATTTAGCAACTGTTTAATTTTGAAATGCTACAAGATCTTCAACAAATTTATTAGAATCAGATCCAATTGTTGCGGTATATGTTAGATAGGATCACTTGTGAAAAAGATTCTTCCGTATGCATTCATTAACAAATCTATTGATTTTATATAACGACAACATATCTATGCAAACAATACACGTATATTTTATGTACATAAGTATCAACAACATAAAGAACACCGTAAAAAAAAAATAAATAAAAACATTTAAACCACAAACCTCCATACACGTGCATGTACGTTCAGTGGAATAAATTAATTCTGTCATTATCTTTTGGCCGATAGTGTGAGAATTCCCAGCGGTAAAAATATAAAGGCCCTTGTCATGCAGGCCTTCTAGAAGATCTATTTACACCTTCTTTATGCCTTACATTACAGTAAGGCCTACAAGAATGCCTCATCCTTGCCTTCTAAAATATCCGATCGAACATCCGACTTAACTTTTTTTAGAGGGAGATAAGAAGCTGTATATGTTTTAATATATTTCGTTTTAAGCAACACCAATTCTATGTATAAAAGATACAGCGTCTTAATTCCCTTCTCTTAGAAAGGAAGAAAGATTACAATATTTTTTTGCTTTAAGAAAAAACAAAACCATTCAGATACCATTACAAAAACAAAATCAGAATTCAAAGCAAAAATAAGAATACATTTAGTTTTGTTTAATACTTTGGTCATAGACTAATAACTAGATATTTATGTGAGAGAAAAAAACCTGATTCAATTGTCAATAATCCAATTCATGCAACAAAAAAACACAAATAACAAAAATTTATTATTATTATTTTTTTTTTTTTGAAAATTTTTACTTCGAAGTGCCTCTCACATAAAATTCTAGTTGCATTCTATGATTTGGTTGAGGTTGTGTTTTCATGGTTGGGGTATTATGCGTTTGTGTTGGTGTTTGTAACGCATAGCAAAAGTTATCCAGCACCCACCTTAAAGTATACCAGTCGACTCAGAATCACTTTCTAAATCGGTCTAATCGGACAGCCGTCCATATAAACCTTGTGCACAAAGTAATTTTAAAGATAATTCAATGAAATTTGATATGTGGGACTTTTATAATACAAGGAAAAAGCCTATTGAAATTGATTGCGATCGATCTTTTATTTCACCTAGCTCTCATACAAATGCCCCCCCGGAATAGAGTTTAAACACTCAAAAATACCTAGCATATTTTAATGAAATTAGTTGAAAAGAAGTTCTATATAAGTATCAATATTTGTACCAAATTTTATAAAGATCGGTTCAAAATTGACAATAGCTCTCATATAAACCCCTCTTCTTAAAGTCACTTTAAGGTGCATAAATCCCATACGATTGTTAGTATCAAGTTAATATTCGACATAAATAAATTTTATGTAAGTAAAAACAATATTGCCAATTTTTATGAGAATCGGTCCATAATTTATTATAGCTCCCATATAAACCCACTTCCAGGAATCGCCTTAAAGTGCATAAAATCATTTAGATGTTAGTATCAACACATTATTCTGTATTTGTATATTTTTTATTGTACATTCCCCTTCAAGAATTTTTATGCTCGTACACAATGGTATAGGGTATCATATAGTCGGTCTTTCTTTCTCATTCTAGGTTAATTTCATTTTTTATTTACAGTTTTTAATATATTTATTTTATTAAAAATTAAATTAAATATATATTATATCTGTGTACTTTTGACAAAAAAAAAAAAAAAAAAAAAAAAAAAAATTACAAAAACTTAAATTCTTTTCAGGAGAGTTAAACAATTTTAAAAAATCTACAATTTCTATGAAAATATAAATTTTTCGATAAATTGTCTTATCTCGACTTAATATGTTTTTTCAAAAATTGAGATATGTTTTTTAAAACAGATTTTTTTTAATTTTTAAACTCTTTACAATAATTTAAAATAAAAAATTGTTATTTTATATAAATATAATTATATTTTATTAAATAATGCAGAAAACCTGCTAATACCCACCATAAAAAGAACATCCAAAGATGTCAATAAGATTCGGAACTTGTGATCCAGAAGTAATGCAAATTTGGATCATTTTCAATGAATTTAACATAGGCTTGTTATTGGAAGATGTTCTCTTTTTTGATACCTATTCACCGAGGAAGAATTAGTGTTCACGAGGTCATATAAAATTGATTTCTTTGATGTTCTTTATTATTAATTCAAGGAAATTAATTTTAATTTTTTTATAAACCAAATATTTTTTAATAAAAACAGATATAACGATAATTTTTATTTGATTAAAACAATTATTATTAAGTAACAAGTACTTGTAGATATTTTATATCAGGAAAATTTATCTGAATTGCTTTTTAATAACATCTTTGGATGGAGTTTAAATAACTTCTTAAGCACAAGAAACCGTGCACTTATTGAAACTTTGGAAGTAATGAAAAAATACTTCCTCAAAAATGACTTCAATTTATTTTTGTTGGGTAGCTTTTCTTTAGAAGGTCTTATGGCGCCTCTCCTTCAAAAGGCTTTCTGTCAGTTTTTATTCAAGTGGTCTTTCAAAAAGGTCGCATCTGTTACGAGTATGTAAGGCATTCATCTTATTTACATAGCGTGTAAAAAGTACCAGGATATGGAATGCAGTGAGTAACTCTTCTAGCTATAAAAAGGACTTCTAGAAGGGCTCTTTACCCCTTCTTTTTACCACTGAATTCCTATGGTTGCACAAGAGTGTAAATGTAAGTTGAACACATAGATATACCCTATACAACCCTATAGTCATCTATAATGGTAAAAGGTAAATACATCTGTTTATCTTTTGTATTTAGAGACAAATTGTGTTGAAAATATATTTTCACTTCATTAAGAGCAAAAAAAAAAAATACTGTGGAAAAAAATTAATTTGCAACATCATTTAAACTTAATTAATATACAGCTTTCATTATAAAAAAAGATATACAAACAGACATACACACTTTCTCACATTAAATACCGATTGTAATTTATTCGTAAGCAGCGATTACTTACAAACGTATGAAGAAAAAAAAAATAGTTTAACCCAGTAGGAAAATACTTAATTTTGGTGAAAAGCATTAAGGCACTTGATAGATTTATTTTAATCTGTATAAACAACAACTTGCAGATTTCGATACAGCTTAACAATTTATTCATTTTGGCCTGGAGTAAATAGGTATAATAACAAAAGGAAATTTAAATGAATCTTTATCTACAAAAGAGTGATTTTTATATTTAAGCCTGGAGAAAATTTAAGATGTTAAGAAAGCATTCATTTAGTTGAAACTGATGTGTGATGGCAGCTATTGAGAGGAGTAAGTTTGTTATTTTAATTCTGAAGTACTATTTCAGAATTAAAGTGGTAAAACTTTAAATTATTACAGTGAAGTAAAAAATAGATATACAATGTATGAGTTACAAAATCATTGACAATCTGTCTAAACAATGTGCTATGGTTTCGTTGATCACTTTTCTTGGCCAATATTATCAAAGTGAAACAATTTTTTTTTTTTTAGTTTGAAATATAGTTTAGATGAAAATCCGAGCTTAACTTAATTTTTTGCTTAACTTTTTGCACTTTTATGCGTCAGAAATAAAGTTTTCTTTTTTTTTTTTTTTGTCAAAATGTCATTCCAAAGGAAGTTTGTACATATTTCATTTAAACTCCATCCAAAGCCTTGCATTTAGCTTTGGCAGCAATATTTTTGACATACAGAGAAATTTATCTTTATATTTTTTTTCTTTGATTAGACCTTTATAAATAATAAGAATTAATTTTCTCAAAAAACTTAAAAAACTGCAAAACCATATAATATGGTAAATATGGTCCAAATATTAGTCTATTTATTTCCATTGTGTTTCTATTTACCATTGGTCACTGAAAACTTGTAGTATTGTTAAAATTAAAATTTTTTACGAACTCAATTTTTTTTTTCTTGGTTGCATGCAGTGTTACCATAAAAATGTTGCCTCATTTCCCCAAACCCGAAGGTTAAAACTCCAAAAGTCTCCATTTTTAAATGTAAGTCCCCAAAATGTTTTAATATCAAATGAAGCATACAATTATTGTTTTTTATAAAAAAAAATATCTTTCTAAACAGAAAATGTATTAAAGATTTTTCATAAATAGCTAATAATTATTAAAAATATTTTATAAAGAGAAATTTGACGAACATTATTTTTTAAATAAATTTTCTATAGAAGGAAATTTTATAAGAAATTTCCTACAAAAAGGAAATTTATCTAATATTTTCTATAAAAAAATATTTCCTATAAAATTTAACAATAATTCCATATAAAAAGGAAACTTGCCAAAAATTTCACGAATAATCATCTAATGCAAATTTTCTACAATAAGAACATTTATCGAAATTTTCTTAAAAAGATATATGATGTTTGTAACGCGTAGAAAAAGTTATCCAACACCCACCTTGCAGTATACCAATCGACTCAGAATAACTTTTTAAATCGATCTAACAATGTTCGTCCGTTTGTCTGGCTGGACGGCTGGCTGTCTGTCCATGTAAACCTTGTGAATAAGGTACAGGTCGTAATTTTAAAGATAATTCAATGAAATTTGGAACGTTGGACTCTTATGATAAAATGATGAAGTCTATACAACAAATATCCCCCTGGAATTAAGTTTATACAAATAGCTTGAAAATGTTTTTTGACTTGTATAGGAAAAAAGGAATGTAGTTTTTTTCTTTTTCATTAAAAAACCGCATAAAGCCAAAAACTACTAACTGCCTGTTTTTATAACACGAGCGCAAAAACAAGCAGTAACTCTTGTTTTGTGAAAACAGCATATAAACAAAAAATAGTTTAATATTTTCTACACATAGAAATCAATTAAATTTTTCATTAAATAAATAACAATTTGACAATTTGCATATATAGCAAATTCGTTGAAAATTTCCTTTAAAAAGGAAATTAGCAACAATTTTTTATAAATAGAATATTTAACGAAAAAATAATTACAGTTACTCAGAGCTTTATTCGCCCTCGCTCGAGTTGAAATTTTTAAACTCGTGTTTTGTTTTTGTATTTAACCGTAATTTTTAATTTGGTTATTTTATTCTAATCCTATTTTAAAGATTTTGAATTTTTTGTAGAAAAAATCTACATTTTTAGTTGTTAAAAAATAGAAAAAAAATATTGGAAAGATATTTATGTACTTTATAGATTACAATTGGTTCAGTATTAGATTAGTTACAATCCTGAAACGTTTCTACTAACATTTTTATTAGATTGTTAATAAGTGGTTCGGTTTATGCTGTAAAATAAGTTTTATGTACATAAAACCTTTTTATTTCAATTCGATAAGGATAGCGAAACAACGCAAGTATAATCTTGTAAAAATATATTTGTAATTTCTTTTCGGCTGGCCCCATTTACTTAAAATTCCCAAATGCGTAGCAGAGAAAAATTTAAGTTTAGGACCGGAGTTATGGAGTCTCACAATAGGGGACCTCTGTCATGAACATTTTTAAGACGCTCGCCGAGTTTTTGTTTCTCATTAATAATTTTGGGATAGTTTTTTTTTTTTTTGTCAAATCATAAAATATTTTACACTTAACATTCCGCATAACAAGCCTAACGTAACTTATTGGAAACTTTTTTTAACTCGCACAGATTTTTAAGACTCAAAAAATGATGACCTTCATACTTCAACAGAGTTTTCTTGTCTAAACTGGGATCAATATCTATTAACCTGAAATCCTATCCTCATATTCCTATATCTTCTAAAAATATTCCCCCTTATAATTTTATCCACCTTATGGTCTTCAGTACTATTTCATTTTAATGTTCAATCGTAAAATCATCTAACATTTTCCTATGAAGCTCATTATAAATCCATCCTCCAAGAACGAAATCTAAAATTAAAAAAAAAATGCTATCATCACTCAAGCATAAATACACATGTCTGTAAAAAAACAAAATCATGTAAAAAATATATAGGTTTAATGCTTTAAATTACAACAGTAAAAAAAAAACAAGAAAAAAAGATACTCTTACAAAATATTTATGCTGCATCATACTAAATAAAGCTCATACTTGACAACACACTTATTGTTGAAATAAAACCATTCAACCAGCAAGAACACCAAGCAAACCAAACCAGTCAACCGTTCATTCGTTTCTTCCCTCATTCACAATACTTCTTCATCATTCTCATCTATCAGCATCTTGATTTTTTCACTTGATTCTTACAACAATTCTTTCTTTTCGGTTGGGGGTTATACAGTTTTTGATGTTTAACCCTAATTCCTCTTAACTTTTCATTCAAATACTTCAAGTAGAAATACTTTCTTATACGTCATATTGTCTGCTTAGACGACTCAAAAAATACAATACTAGCTAAAACTTAAAACAAAATCAGATGCATCTTTGCAACAGCTAAACAAAAGAAAATAAAAACTAAATGCAAAAAATCAGCACTTAGTATATAATTTAAAATTGTTGCAAAATATCTGAGAATTGATAGTGAATGTTTTACATTAGTGGCTGATAGATAAGTAGTTTAACACCTAAAAGTTATTATAAAATAATGTATGTATATTGAAAAGTTCTTAAAATGTAATTAATTTAGATAAAATTTGCTTGTGGTATCATAAAATACTGCAAAACTTTAAGAAATTAACAACCCTTAGCTAAATGTTTATTTTAATTACTAAATTACTTTTGCCAGAGTGATGAGGAAAAAATCAATGTATATTATATATTATTTCCATAGTATTATGTTCTGCTGTTGGTTATTACTATGGAGCTAGAGAAATTTTCTATTTTATAATCAATTTACTTCGAAAAAAGCTCATATTCAAAAAATACTTATGAATAATCGTTGGTAGTCAATATATTGATTGTATAGAAGGGATAAGTAAATCTTTCAAAATGTTATTTAACCCTTTATAAAATGATGATGTTGCAATCAATTACTTAAAAACTTTACCATAATACACTGAAAAGAAAAACGTGCAAGTTGCAACAAAACTCAAATATTAAAACAAAATTTTGGAAAAAAACTAAAAAATTCAAACTTTACGTGTTAAGAAAAGTTAATTAACTAACTTAGCTTTTATGTGCTCGATTGACTACATTTGTAGCAATTGCATTTTAAAACTGGAATTAAGAAAAAATTCCACGGCAATAGGGTTGGAGATTTTTAATAGCTTCTTAAAAATTGATGTTAAACAGCTTTAAATGTTAGCAAGGTCCCCAGACCACACTTTTTAAAATGACTATATCCTGGCCGGTTGCCTACAAATGTAGTCACTATATAAAATGTATGGAAATTCATAATTTTTTGTAATTTTAACTGTAAATGTGAAATTAATTAATCAATAATTTCGAACTGACTGGACCGATTTGGACACAATACTTTAGATATGCGGAACAGAGGAGTATACGAGTTAAAGTTTTGAACGCAGAACCTACACCCCTCTCAGAAAAAGATTTACAGGGTCTTAGAGTTAGGAACCCCTATCTTTAAACCTTATAATTACACCGTACAACAAAAATCAAAAATTTGTCGCACACATAACAAATTCCATATAAATTTGAAAATATAGACTTAGTATAGCATAATATACATATAGGAGGAACATCTCCTTTAAATTGCTGGATCACTGCACTTCTCTTCAAGTGAAGATCACAGCCACTATAGAATATTCGAAGAGAATTTTCAGATTTGTACCGATAGTTAACCCGCTATTAAGTCTCTTTCGGATATCTATTCGACATCCAGGCTGATGGCGAGACAATCAAACCTAGAATTGTTCTGGGTCACTCAAGTACCCCAGGAAATATTATTGCGGATAAATTAGCCAAAACTGGTTCCCTTCTTTAAAGTGAAGAAACGGACTAGTTAGTGGGCACAACGCTGCCATTTTGCAGATCTATAATACTGCAGTACTTCTCGAGAATAGCTCAACAAAAATTGGATAATCGAGTCCGAATGTTCTACCTCGAGATAGATATGGCCCCAGTACGATGAAAAATGGTCGAGTTTCATTCTGGAATTGCCAAGGCGGCATCTACGAGCACTGTAGATATTATTACAGGGCACTTGATTGCTGGTGCACACGCTAGGAGACTAGGACTCCCTTTTAACGACTATTGTAGAAGTTGCTTTAACAAGGGGAAGAAGAGACTGTGGAACATTTTCTTTGTCATTTGGTGGTCCATATTTTAATCACGGATTATCTGATCTCTCTGCAATTGATGTGCGTTAGATTGGTTCGATTCGAACCTATTCTCGGACATGTGAAAACAGATTCACATGATCCATTAGGGTAACTCAACAAATTTGGGTAACACAATAGGATCCAAGAGAGCTGTATAGTTTACATTTGCAGGTGCTAATCTAACCTAACCTAACCTATAGTATAAGTACGTTTTCAATTTCTCGTTTCGTGTTCGCTTTTTCCTTTTTAAAGGACTTTATGGTTTTTAAGGATGCACGAGATTAATTTTTAATTTTACCACGAGGTTTTATAGTACTTTATAATTTATTACTTAATTATGTTCAATATTTACCACACAAGCAAAATAATAATAAAGTGACTCGAATTCGTCTTGCTAAAATGAAAACTTTTATTGCCGCAATAATCATATTTGTACTGCAGAAGTTTCCCCGATCGGGAAAGATTGTACATCACAGGCGATATATCTAACCAATAAGAAATCAGTACGCCTGGAACAAAAATAGACAATTTTATATATAATAATCATCTAGGTGAAAAAAAGAAGATACCGCCAGATAATCTTTTGGAAGATATAATAAATATATGGAAAAATTGTCACTTGGTTGGATTGGGCATCTTGAAATAATATAATAAAGAAAACTTTTACATCTTGTATATAATAATAATAAGCATTGCTCTAAAATTAATTTAGGCTACTTCATTGTGGGCATAAGCTCTCAATAAGAAATCTCCATCTGGAATGTATATCTCCAATCCTTCCTAGTTCCATCTTATCTTTATATCCTTAATCTTTCTATTCTTAAAGTCGGACAGCTTGTTAGTTTCCTTTAATGTTAAACGTCACCAAGAGTTCTTCGGCTTTCGCCGTCTTCTTGCACCCTGGGAATTATATGTTAGCGCTCTTCGGCATATGTTGTCATCTTCTCTTCTAAGTATGTGCCCAATCCAACCAAGTTTGAGTCTTTGGATTTCACAGTTTATGTTATTCATATTCATTATGGCGAGCAGTTGAGCATTTGTAATTGTATTAGGTCAATAAATTGCAAGTGTTATGTGAAGACTTGCATTTTAAGCTTAATTTCTTCGATTACAAGCCATATTTCGCATCCATATAAAAGGACGGACAGCACATATGCTGAAAATCAACTTTGATCTTTTGCTGTATTCATTTGACCTCCAAATTTTTGATAACAAGGCAAAAGCATGTTGTACTTTTCGTATTCTTGTCATGACATCGAGAAGGGCAGCATCATTTGTATCTATCATTCTACGTAGGTATTGAAACTCGCTTACATTTTCTATTACGACATTGCCAATGGTTAATGCTTCTGTTGACTCTGCATTAATACGTATTTTCTTTGTTTTATTGATATTTTATTTTTAAACCGACTTTCTCTGACTCTCTGGTTAGATCATTAATTTTTGCTTGTATATCAGCACTTCTGTGTGAAAGCTCACATTTATCATCTGCGTAGTCCAGCAACTCTAATCGAATCTGCGGGTTTAAGGGATCTCATATAATTCGCCTCGGTCTATTTGTAGTTGAGCGTTTAACAAAAGCATCTAATACAACTAGGAATAGAAGCAGTGATTGCAAACACCCTTGTCTAACGCAGATATTGTTTAAAATGGGTCAGAAATTTCACCACTATGTAACACAGTGCATTCAAATGTATCGTAAGTCGTTCGTATCATTCGTATTATTTTATCCAGTATGCCAAAATTGATTAGCTCAGCCCAAATACAGTTTCTATTTATTGAGTCAAATGCTTTCTCATAATCAACAAACAGCATGTATAGGGGTGATTGCATTTACAAAGATTGTTCTTTTATTATTCGGAGCGTGTTTATTTGGCTTGCTCAGGTCTAAACTTGTAATTAATATGGGTCATCATTCGTTCTAATATTATTTTCATAAGTAGTTTCATCACATCTGGAAGAACCCTTATACCTCTCCAGTTGTCACATCTTGTTCTATAACCTTTTTTTGGAAGTTTAATTATGATGCCCTTCAACATATCCATAGGGCAGCGTTTTACCTCCCACAATTCGTTAAAAAATGGGTAAAACATTTCAGAGAACATATTAGGATCCTTTTAAAATATTTCTGCTGGGATGTTATCAACACCGGCAGCTTCTTTCAGTTTCAGGGCTTTTATTGATTCATATATTTCTGATTTACTAGAGGGGGTATTTTTGTATGGGAAGTGTCATGCATTAGTGCAATTCCGGAACGCTGTATATTCATCGTTTCCAAAAAGTGCTCTTTCCATCTTCAGAACTGAGCTCGTGTATTTTTAATAATTTACTCGTTTTTGCTTCTAACTGACACCGGTTTTTCGCTGCTACAACCATTGAATTTCTTCGTAATATCGAAAAGCTTTCTCATGTTGTGTGACTTTGCAAAGCATGTATGCAAATAAATTTTAATATTATAAAGCACGATAACTAAAACACTCACATAAAATATACATTATTTTGCTAAAAACAAACAAATTGCTTCATGTTTTTTTTTTAATTTTTGAAAACTTTTCTACAACTGAAAAAATTGTGACTGAAAAATAAAGGTATTACATTAATTTCTTCCAGATGATCTCAATGGGATATCATCAATTTATTGCGGAGGTGATAATCACCTTACTGAAAAAGGGTGATATTTTGAGTAAAAAAATAATAAAAAATTAAAATTTTATATATTTTTTGTTGCTCATTGCCTAATTTTCTTTAAACTGATAAAAACACATTATTAGGAAAATGTTGCTTTGATGATTTTCATCCAAATAATAAAAAGAAGATATTATGTAAATTTTTTTCAAGCAAGATATTCGGCAAATATTTGTAGGGTTAAAATTCATTCAATTGATTATTTATTATTATACAAAAATATATAGATTTTATGATAATTTGCTCTTTTTTTTGTATTGTATATAGTGATCTCGTGCTAATGTTTCAGCTCAACTTTGTGCAAACTCTTAATTTCCTAACTATATCGGTGAAAAAATAAAAGAAGCGACCAGTACAATATTTTACGCATTCATTATTTGGAGTTATATCACTTAAATTGTGAACGAATTATGAAAACATATTTATTACTTTCTGAGTTATTGCACTTTGAACATGACAAAAAGCACTTTGGACCACTGTTTGTCTCAAAATTTAGGTGTTTTGTTTTTAATTTTTGAAAATTGTTATGTGATGTCCTAAAGAAGATAGGTCCTTTATGTAAAAGTAAATATTAATTTTGCATTTTAGATAATCATATATAAAATTTAAGTGAGAACAATATTAAAGAGAAATATATGACCATACTCTGAAACATAATTTTAATATTTGTTTATCTGTCTCCTTATAATTTGTCTCCCTTAAAACAAGATTAGTATAATCTTATTACATTTGATTTTATTTGCAAGCGATTTATTTGAGTGTAAAATATTTTTTGCTAAAGTCATATTGTGTACATATTTTTTATTACTTTCACTTTTTAGAAAAATACTTGAAAGAAATAGTTATTTAATTATTTTTCCCCCATAAATACAATTCGATTTATTAGTTTGGGTTTTAAATGAGCAGTGTAAAAAAATGATAGGTTACCCATTGTTGCGAATTTTCTACAAAACAATTTGTGTTTATTGACTTAAATAATTTTATAGAGTATATTATGGTTAACAGGAAAATGATCTTAATAATTTGGTATTATAAAAATATACTTAGTTTTGATGTTTCAAAAAGAATAATAGTTGTAAATAGGTATATTGTGGAATGAAAAATATGTATTGAAAAATATAATATACAATCATAATCATAATAATGGTCTAGATAAGCTGAGTTCTTGCACAAAATAATATTATTTATTTTCCAAATTTCATTACATTATGTTATAAGTTACGGCTTCCACAAGAAAGCTGTTCTTGTAAGACGGTCATATATCGATAAAATGGTCCACAAAATGATTATTTTTTGTTTTGTTTTGAGCATTGAAAGCATGAATGTATATGTTTTAGAAATGCTCCTGAGAATACTACTACTGAAAATCACCAACCGGTATACTTGTGGTTGTGTTTTGAAAAAATCTCCCAATTTTTTATTTTATATATTATTATTGTTATATTATTATTATTATTATTATTATTATTATTATTATTATTATTATTATTATTACTATTTTAATTTATTTTTTTTTTATTTTATTTATTCAATCAAAGTAATTTTAAAGCCTTCAAGGCCAATACACAATAGGTAAAAAAGCCTGAATAGAATATACTAAGTATAAAAATAAAACTAAATCTGAATTAATTATTATTTTATAGAATTATAAAAAAATAACTAATTTAAAGTTTTTTGGTATACACATGCTATTTGCATCACACGAGTCCAGCAGCAAAACAAAGATAGAGTTAATGGTACAGAAATTTCGAATGTGGTCTTGTTTGTGGCAAAACGACTAATAACATCGCATTAGCAATACTATAAACAATCAGATAACAAAATTTTGTGGCCCACGTTCTTTATGGTTATTAGTTATAATTCTTTAAAGTTTAAAGAATAGATAGGTACAAAGAGAGGATATAAAAATTTGAATGTGTTAGTGTACTTGGTTTTTTTAATCTCTTTGGTGCATGTGTTTGCTGTATCTAGCATATAAAAACGTGAAAGAAAGATATAGTCAGTCAAGGCCGATAATATGACTATTGTATACGAGCATAAAAATTCCGGAAGGGGACTTAAACGAAAATTTAACTGTTCGGAGGGAGTTATTCGAGGCTTTCTTAAGAAAGAGCAGAAATACGGAGTGCGGAAACCAACAAAAGGTAATCAAAAATTAAAAAAGACAAATTAATAAAATAAAAGAAGAAGTCACCCGCAATAAATTAAATGGTACGAAAAATAAAAAACAGTAAAGAAATATATATTCGGTCAAGACCGACCATATGATACCATACACCATTGTGAAGGGTATCATAATAATTCTGGAAGGGAACTTATATTATACCTGTGGCCAATTTTGCTAAATGTAAAATAAAATGTACAAATATAGAATAATGCGTTAATACTAACATCTAAATGATTTTATGCACTTTAAAGCGATTCCTGGAGGTGGGTTTATATGGGAGCTATGGTAAAATATGGACTGATTCTCATAAAATTTGTCAATATTGTTTCTACTTGCACAAAACTTATTTGTGTCAAATATTAATGTTAACATTTTTATGGGATTTGTGCAGGTTAGAGTGAGGGAAGAGGGTTTTATATGGGAGCTATGGTCAATTGTGGACCGATCTTCATAAAATTTGGTGCAAATGTTGATAATCGAACATAACTTCTTAGCACTGAATTCCATTAAAGTATTCTTATTTTTAAGGCATTTTTGAGAGTTTAGAGTGAAAACGGGGGGACATTTGTATGGGACCTAGGTGAAATAATGTACTGATTACAACCAGTTTCAATAGGATTCGTTCTTGTATCATAAAAGTCCCACATGCCAAATTTGATTGCATTATCCTTAAAATTGCGACCTGTACTTTTTGTAAAATGTTTACATAGACAGACAGCCAGGCATCCAGCCAGACGGACGGACATCGTTAGATTGATTTAAAAAATGATTCTGAGTCAATTGGTATACTTTAAGGTGGGTGTTGGATAACTTTATCTATGCCTTACATAGATCAGCACAAACGCATAATACCCGAACCACCTATGATGGTGTAGGGTATAAAAATGATTTTTTTCTTACTCTCTTTGTTATATATTCTGTTTTTATTTTTACTTGACTTGCGACATGAACCATGCTTTTTTGAAAACTTGAACCAGAGAGTATACATGTAAAGTCGTAACTATCGATTTACAATTGAAAAAAATTGTTGTTTTATAGAAAAAATAGTGTTTCAGTTTCTGACTGAATTACTAAGGAAGAAGACAATAGACCTTTATATGCTTTTTAAATAACACAAATTCGTCAATAACTTCAGGAGATATTAAGATTTAAAGTGGCATATTTTCTATATTAATTAAAACCATTTTGCAAAAACTAAAAAAAAAGAAATATTTTTAATGATGAATTTGGAACCTGTTGTCTGTTTTTTATTGTATTATGCACAGTAGATGTGCGTATCCCAAGTATTTTTGATTTTTATTTTAACATAAACATTCCAGATTTTCCAAATATTTTAAAAAATCAAAAATCATAAATTGTATATTTAACGAAAAATACATTTAAAAATGAAATTGCTGTAACATGCATTAAAAAAAATCTTTCTTATTTTTTTAAATTTTCATATTCCAGCCAACATAAGGAAAATTCAAACGCCATTTAAGTTATTAAAGCTTACAAAGCCTTTCCACAGTTGTTGCTATTTAAAGTTACATACTTTTCATTTTTTTTTTTTTTTTTTTTGATTTTTGAGTAAGTGAAAAAGCGAAATAAAATCGCGAGTTTTCCCAATTTGGCGATACTGGGAACTTAAATCGATGAATGATTTAAATTGTGTTTAAAAATTCGTGTGGAATTTGAAAGTCACAGAGTAAAAAATTCTCTTTTTGCTGGCGTTTTTCATGGTCTGGTTAAACTCTCCAAAAAATAAGTCAAGAAAAAATTACTTTTTTTTAATAAACATCTTTTTTTCTCGCGATAATTAGTTTTCGAAATTTTTTAAAATTTATTAAAGATTATATAAACTTATAAATAAAAACCTACAACACACAATGTTTCCAAACGCTTTTTTGGAAATAATTTTGTAACTTGTGGTTCGTAAAGTTATCTAAATAAAATTTGAGATAACCAGAGCTGAGGTATTTTCGAGTTGATTTGAAGGAGCACAGATAATTGAAATTCAGACCGATATAAATTTAAATATTAACACTATATATAAAATCTTAAAATCTTAATTTAAATTCAGACCAATATAACTTTTTATCTGATGCATATGTATTTTATAAGGAATCTAGTTTATATTTAAAAAAAAACTTTGGACCCTTAATAAGCCCGTCATGTTTAAAAGAACATAAAAATCGAGAACAAAAATGAGGCAACATTTTGTTTCCATTTAAACTGAAAGAGATAAGTGTATTTTTTAGAGATTTAAAAGGATTATCTATGTTAAAAATTTCTTTACAACAAAATCATAAATGAATTTTTATTGATTAAAAAAAATACATACCCAAGACGGCCAACTTTGTAGATACCCCACTACT
Source organism: Protocalliphora azurea (assembly GCA_932274085.1). Taxonomy (NCBI): domain Eukaryota; kingdom Metazoa; phylum Arthropoda; class Insecta; order Diptera; family Calliphoridae; genus Protocalliphora; species Protocalliphora azurea. The sequence goes on from OW026522.1 coordinate 124,545,039, forward strand.
CCCCTGACGCATTAGGAATCTGTGCTTGTTCAATTCAACTCGATACCTCTGCTCTGGCCTTGTCAAATTTTATTCTGATTTCTATTGGAACGGCTAAAAGAAAAATTACTCATAAAAATTTGAGTTATATTTCATATGAAAAATTACCCAATTTTTTAAATTGTTTTTTCGTCATTTTTGAAACAAAATTTCTTTTGGATTAAAAGTTTACAAAATTTAGGGTAATTTTTCTCTTTTTTATGACTTTTTTTAAATAAATTTATTCGACACAGAATCAATTTTACAAGGATTTTTTAATAAATTGATTCTACATAGAAAAAATCACCAATCACGAAATATATTAGTAAATAATTCATACAATTTTTAAATTTGCACCTTTCACCAAAATGATATATCAATAACTAAAAACTGTACAAAATGAAAAACAGACAAATTTGATTGGTTAAATCAATCAAGTAGATGATTAAATAAATTAAAAATTTAAGTTGAAAATAAAATATTACTTAAATTTTATTTTTGTTTATATTGTCTTGAATATATTTATTAAATTTAGATGTAAAATGAAACAACTGTGTTAATTGAAAAGTATACGAAAATAATTTTTCCTGAGTTTAATGAAGTATATTAGAAAATAAATTTAATAGATTTAGTCCGTAAAACTAGTTGTTATTTTTGATATAAAGAATGAAGCGAAGCAGGCGAAAAGTTTTGTTAAATATAATTAACTTGGATTCTGTGTGCTAACAAATACACAAAAATACTTTAATAAATAATTCTGTAAAAATAAAATTAGTAACAGAAAATAAGAAATTATTTTCTTAGTTCCTGAAACATAAATATTTTAACTTTTTTAAGGCTCCTTTTGTTTAACATTTCTTCATTTTTAATTTTCCATTTCAATGGCTTTTTCATAAAAATTAAACTTATAAAAATATTTTAAGAATTTTAAACCACAATTTTAATTTTTTTTGATTACTAAACATATTTCATAAAATTGGCATGTAACAAAAACATTCTTAATCTTTTACACACACATACACTTGCCGAATTATACTGCATATACGAAAGGAAAGTACTGCCTGAAATACTTATGTAGAAAGGAAAACAGTTTTCATTATTACTTAAACAAAATTAACATGATAATTTTATGAATGTCATAATTTAATCCAACAATAACCTGAATACATACATACATACATACATACATACATACATACATACATACAAAAATAAATGCTCATACATATTTACTCACTCACTCACTAACATACACATACAAGCGGATACTTATATATGATAATAATGAACTACATTCATAAAACTCTTTGTATACACCAAGGACACATGTCAAATGAAACTTACTGCAAAGTTTGGCATATGAGTATAAGGAACGTATGTAAAAGGCAAAAAAGAAAAACAAACTTTAAAACAGTGTTACACAGTGTTGGGCGTAACTGGATTTTAAGTTTGAGAAAATATATTGTGTAACTTTCTATCGAGTTCAAATATATGAATTAAATTTTATTCGAATTTGCTAAAATCATCAAAATGATAATATTAAATAAGTGAAAGTAATTGATTTTTTTAAGAGTTTTAATTAATTCTCAGATTGTTTCAATTATATTTATGGCTGAAATTTTTATTACATCTTAATAATGTATTTATTGTTTCTATGCAAGAATGAATTGAATTTGTACAATTGCAGAGAAATACTTCCCTAAATTTAAACTCAAAATTATTTATTTAAATTTTATAACTGTATAAAGAAATAAAAATTAAATTGATATAAATCTTGTAACACACATAATGCATTATTTACTATACATAAAAAATATAATATGGATAATGTGTGCAATGTATGTAGTATCTCAGTGGGTATGTATTTTAAACATAGTAGACACAAACTTGTGATTTATGCCGAAAATATTCCTACTTGACTCAAATTGGTCTTCTCGGGAGGATAAACCATCAAGAGGATTTTGAATAAAACTGACGATACAATGTAGGTGGCAACATACAAAATTGTATTTTAAACGACATGTGACATATTATCAAAATGAATAAATACATACTTACTTATCCTTTAAAACAGTACGCAGCTTTAATGCTATCCCGAATGTTGGTTTATCAGTTAATTCCCTTTATAAATCGCGGTAATATCTACAATAACATCGGAAAGATTAGAGAATATCACTAAACATAAAAAGTGTTACTTATGGAATAAATAAAGAAGTCTGTATATATCGTCACTTTTGCCATCAGAATAATTTATAATAATCAGCATTTCTAGAGTAATGAAGCCTAGGAATATATTTTCCCAAAATATTTTTATTTTTTAGTTAATTTTTTTTAAGAATTTCAAGCTGTTGTCAAACAAATATTCAATTAAAAAAAAATATTTAAAATAACTATTACACTAATTACTTTTTAAAATAAAATAGTAAAATAATTGAAAATTATTGATTATTGATTGAAAAATTTTGTAGAATATTTTTTCTGTGTGCAGCTGCAAATAGGCTAATTATCATATTTATTTATTTATATTGAGTCTTAAAGTATATGGTGCAAAAACCTTTAAGTAAGTAGTTTATAAAATATTTCTTGTTTTGCTCTTTACTGTTTTATATAAACTATGAAATAATGAAAATATTCATGAATTTTTTTTCACTCTAATCAATGTTGATAAATTTATAGACAGTTTTGTTGGTACAGAACAAAAATTGTTTGCATAAACTAAAAAAAAAAAAGAAAAACACAAAAAAATTAAGATAAATTTAACAGAAAGTCGGAATATTTTTAAAACTTGCAAAGTTTTACATACAAGGATATGTAGGAAAAAGCATTAATTAAAAATTGTAAAATCTTATGCGTATGCAAATTTCAGTCCTAAATAAAAAAGGAAGCAGCTTCATTAATATTGCAAAGTTAAAGAGATATTAAAATTCAAAATGCAAGAAATAATTTATAAATAATATGTCCACAGTTTCTATTCTCACTAAATAAGGTCGTGATTCAGTTCATTCAATAAAAAGTTATATAATCCCAAAATTACTAAATATCTGATGTTACATCAACTACTTAAGTGCAAAGTGGAATAAGCGATGGAAATTTTCTTTGATATTTGACTCCTAGTGTTAATGTGTTACACTAAAAAGTAAATTGAATAATTGAATTCCAGTTACTATATTAACTTATATTGAACAAGTTCGTTTCTATTACATTATCGATTTGAAACAGAGTTTATAAAAGGCATTAATTTTCCCTCCTACATCCAGTCTATTTCGCATAAAGTATTGGAACTGGTAGGAGTGGAATGCAAGAACTATTTTTAAATTACACAATTCTAAATAAAGAATGTCTTCACTGTGTAAAGAAAATATATCTTAATTATACTAAAAACTGGCAGAGACAGTCCACCTACTTGCTGAATAATATGCCCGAAGTTTTTTCAGTTTTCAGATTGTAACTTTAGTCTGCAACCACATTGAAAAATTTACAATTGCGGACACCCAAACTTTGACAATGATGAGATTGTACATTAAATCGGATATAAGATGCGCTATAACTCAAAACTAATGATAAGAAAAATAGCTTGCGAAATATACACAAAAAGACACAGTGTAAGCTGCATAAGACGCCAAGATGAAATCAAAAACAATTTCCTCCATTAAATTCCAAGGTTGAGATATTTTTTCGTCTTACTTAATACTAGACTAAGGAAGAAAAAATTATCTGATTAATTTGGTTTTATATTGTTTTATATTTTTGAAATTTAATAATTTCATTAATTAATATAATCAAGATTTAAAATTATATTTATTTCATTTCCAGAAACTGGCACCTTAAAGAAAAATCAAAGAAAGAAAAACACTCTGAAAACAAACAAATTTATGTTCATCATAAATTTTTAGCTATTTTTAGCTAGTTGTGAACTTTTTACATCTAAGTGAAGATACCAAATACAACAATTTTTAAAATTCTTCCTAAGTACGCTTTTTTCCTATATTTGATATTGGTGTTAACCATTTCCCTATCAGACTTCTCCACCAGATAAATTAAATCTTGTTATCCCACTCGGATTTTCATTGAAAACTATTTCTGTACAAAATGTATGTTTTAGGTTTTTGAAACAACTCACCCAATGTATTCAATGTTTTATTTGACGTCTTGCTTCTAGAATCTAGACCATATATTTCACTGGTCAGAGGGTGAATAGGTAGACCTCCAAAGTAGGTCACCTCGAGTATGTATTTCTTTTTTTAATCGCCAAAAATTAATTTATGCTTTGACAGAAAAAAAATTTATATGTAGGTAGTCTTTGTAAGTCTCTATAAAAAATACGCTTACATATTTATGTAATATTTAGGTCGACATAAATTTTTCGCTCATTTTCAAACTCCTTTTTGAGTTTTTTTTTTACTTGGCGGGCTTAAAATTAGCTCTAAAATTTTTAAAAATATTAACCACATTCCTTAAAGAATTTTTCATAATGTTGCTGCAGGAATGATATAAGTTATATTAATCCGAAATAGGAATTGTAAACAAATTGTATATTTTTTTAAAAAAAGTGGCAATTTTTTCATTTATAAAATTAGTTTCTTTTCAACCTATATATAATTTGAGCAACGGTCCAAACCCTATCCAAACTTTGTCAATTTTCTACAATTTATTTAAATTTGTTTGTAAAATTCTTAAAAATCAAAGCTGGGATTAAAAAAAATTGTGTTACTGACAGACGCCTCTTATTATGGAATGGAGAGCATTTGAAGGAAAACAGTCAATTTTTTAAATACTTTTTTCCGGGGAGCGGAAGTTTTTTTTATTCCCTGATTTCAAACTAAGTTTATCTGTGTTTTGCCGAAATTTCATTGAAATACCTTTACTCTTTAAAATTTTATTGGGGTCCAATTACTAATATTATTTATAAAAAAAAATATACTTAAAATTTAAATTTTAAGTTCTTTTATTTATTGCAAAAAAAAAAAAATACATTTTGGAACATCTGTTTGACAGGTTCGATACTGAATGAAAAACGTAATTTACGTTGAAAAAATACTTTTCTTATACTTTAATATAATTTTTTAAACATTTAATATGTAAATATATCTTTTCATTTATTCTCAACTAACTAAATTACAAATTTTTAATTATGTTGATTTTTGTTAACGATTTTAATTATTTATAAAATTTAATGTTTATCGTCAAAATAAATTTGTTTTGTTTTCTGGTAAAAAATTCTAATTAGAAATTTGTTACCGATTATGGCCAAAAGTCTGGGTTATGAAATATTATTCAAAATAAATAAAAAAAATATAGATCCTTTAAGTATCGAGCACCCAAATGAAAAGTAATGAGTAGAATCGGGTATTCCAAAGTAGTAGAATTTGCCAACACTAATATACAGTGGGGCAAAATCGAAATTTTTGGGAAATAAATATGTAACTTATAATAGCCTGGTTCGATTTACATGAAATATTAAGCAAATGTAGCAGGAGAGTGTATATTTTCAAGTTTTGCAAGAAGACTCCACATACCCCTAAGGCAGGGAGCTCATAGATAACCGCTTGCCATATTTTGGTTCCTTATGCGATTTCCTATGAAAAATATGCTTGCTTATGCTATTTCTCTGATATTTTTCAATTCATCTGCATTTGAATTTTCAACTATCTCAATTTTACAAGATCTTGGTCGAAATTTTTCATTATATAGAACAATATTTTCATTCGAATTTAAAACATTTTTTTACTAGTTAAAGAACAAAATTATCTACCGAACAAAACGAGTGTTTAAGTCGATATCTTTTTCGAGTCCAAAACTAAATGATTGTGAAATTTGTATTTTCAAAGTTGTGATTATTTGTGTTATTTTGGCTGAAAAATTGTCTTTACTCCTTTTTTTCTATAGTAAAATTTTCCTTTAAGAATATATAATAATTTTATACTTTTCTGAAAGTATCTTTACGGAGAAAAGGGAAAATAACTCTAATTACGCAATTAACCGCAGACCCTTCCATATTTGACTTATTTTGTATCAAAATTTTGATTTTAGTTGATATGTTCTAAAAGCCCACAACATGAATATACAAAAAAATGCAACTATGGAAACTCTGATGTTCTTTTAAGGGATTCTTATCGGTTTTTTCCTAATCTGAACTAAATGTGGACTTTATGTACAAAATTATAAAAAAAATCACTTTTTGTGATTTTCGATGGTTTTTTGGGAATTGTGGGATTCCTTTTCCAAAAATCTTAATTTTTTTTTAAATTTTAATAGAAAATTGTATCCAAAGTCTTTTCAGTTTGCGACTGTAATTTTATTCTATAGCATGATTGATCAGAAAGAGATTTCTGGACATGATGAGTAGCAAGAGATAAATACACGTCCTTAGAAGATGGTATAATTATAATCACTATTTTACTATATCGTCCTGATATATAGCGAAATCACTAAATCGATAATTCCAAAACTGATGATGATATATAAGAATCTACTGGAGCAAAATTGTTGGAAATGTTATTTTCTATAAATATTGTAATGACATCAAAATACGTGATAAACGAGATATATTAAAAGAACTGATTTTTGTCAGTTTTTTGTATATATCTCGAATAACTCGCATAGCGGACACATGATTTTCGGTGACTTTTAACAACATGTAGAACATACCAAAAGGAAACAATATGGAAAAATTGCTTCCCTCCATTAAATTCCTAGGTTAACCCATTTTCGTGTAATTTTCCTGGAGCATTCATAAAAACAAACACTTTTTTAATATTAAATTATATAATTTTTATTTTGGAAAATTTTAACGTTTTATTTTCACATTATACATAACTAAATAATAAATTAATAAATAGTTTTCATGCGATTTAAATGTTAGCGTAACAAATGCGTAAAATTTTCAACAAAATTAATTGGCATACATTGTTTTGTTCACAAACATATTGTTTATCAAATATTAAAATGGAAAAATAAAAAGAAAAAATTATTTAGAAATTATTTTCAATTTAATTTGCATAAAACAGAAGTTGGCCTATTTGCTACAATTTTATTGTTGAGGTTTTTATAAATATTTGTTATTTAAATATGTAGCTACATATATATACAAATCGTTTTATTTCGAGCTATTTATTAATATAATGATAAAAAAAATACATAAAACTCAAAAAATTAAAATTTTCAATTCAACATCATAGTATTGAACAAAGACCCCAAATAAACTACGAAATAATAATCCTTAAGTGTTAAGTGAAAAACTTCGTGCAACATTAACTGCTCGTATCTATAAATTGCACAATAATACTTCATTCGTCCTTGGATTTTTCTAAGGTCGAAATATCAAAGTACAAGTATGTAGGTGTTGCACTCTTTTGACTTTCATTATTTGGACACAATTCTGTTTGTCAAGTTTTTTATTGCATGAAATATTTTCACACCTACGACATCTCCCGACACAAAAAATAGTCGCTCACACAGCCACTCTCGCACACAAACCCACAGACTGTTAGTCTAAAGTAAATTGTTCCATTTTTGAGATTTATTTATTCAAATAACGTAGTAAATCGTAACCTGCACCAATATATGTGTTTTATATTGTAATAGTATCTGTTGGTTTCTGCAAGTACAATGTGTCTGTATTTGGGTTACTGAAAAGCATGATTATCCTTGAAATATAAATTTACTGCTTTAGGCATTTTGGGCAAAATGCAAACGTATTCAGCATTTAAATTACTTTTACTTTTATCCCCTCTTTCCTTATCCCCTCTTATATTTTTTATGCAATTTTCTGTTTAAATTCAAAACTCTTATGACTTGCTGCATATTCATGGATTTTAATTCGTGTTTTCTTTTTTTCATTTTATTCTTGCCACATGTACTATTTACATAATGAAGATGTAAATAATGTCCCAGTTGCATATGTTCAGTTATAAACATTATCAGTTTTCTTCATCTGCAGGAGGAGAAGTAGAACGGTATGAGTATGGAAAAAGTATTAAGGAAATTTGTATGAATTTAAAAATGTATTAAATCATAAAATTTTTTCTGTATGCACAAGATTATGAAAAGTTTTGTCATTAAATTTGAAATATATATATATATATATATATATATATATATATGTATTCAAATTATAACTACATACTATTCCTATGTATATTTATACACTGACGACTTATGAATATGTGGTTTAAACTTACTGAAACTTTTAAATCTGTTTTTAGAATAAAGAGAATTAGAATTTGAATATAAAGAGGAAACTAATGTCGTTATCGTTGTGTTTGAAATCTAGATTTTATTTTTGTTAGAGTTTAATTGATGTTTGGCAAAAAGTGTATATCTTAGTAAACGATAGCATACGAGGATTTAGGTGAAAAGTTGATATATAGGAAAAAGAATTGTAATGGTGATTTTAATTATAATGAATTTATTATTTTGCTTTTTACAAAAAAATTAAATAAAAAATTACTTCGCTAAAAAAAATCTCAAGTGCTTAAATTTCTCATTTTATTTTTTATTAAATAAACTGCATAAAGTCATTTAAAACCAATCAGCTAATTTCCTCACCTCTTCCGAATGTGATGATATTTAATACAATCATTACACTAAAACTAAGGCTGGCACAAAATTTCAGATAATTTTATAAAGTGGTTCGCCAAATATGACGATTAAATAACAAAAATATTAAATTAAAATAAAATATAAAACGGAGGAAATATAAATAATTTTCTTATTTAAAAAACGTTATATTTTTAAAGAAACCATAGGACAACAAAGAAGCATGTTATATGGGTGATTGTTTCTTTATTAAAAGAAATCTTAATTAATTTATTTTCCCTCACAGAAATTTTTGAGGTGGATAATTTTTTGCGTTAAGTAACAGTTCAGTCACCTTTTCGAAACATTTATTCTTTTGCGAAGATTATTATAGAGAGAGTATAAAAACTGATAAGGTGATTAAACCCTTTTTAAATATTTCTTCAATAACTAAACTGTGGAAGTTTCTTTCTTATTAAACGATTGTTTAAAATGAAGTCGTTTTTCCCAGGATTAATTATATATTCCCTATCAAATTCAAAGCTGTTTTAGAGTTACAAAAATAGTAATAGAAACAGTAAAATGAATAATATTAGTGATATTTGATAATTCGGTAGTAGCAACCATTATGGTATGTGGAAATTAATTTGAATAGTTTCTACAAATTTGGTTATCATGACTAAAATATTTTTTGTTGTTCCTATAATATGATACTAGTAAATGAACTATTCGGTGATTGCAGCCGATTTATGAGATAGTTGGTGTAACCGACCCGATTCGTTCTTTCTTTTCTCTGTGTACAAATTGCAAGCAAGTATTGTATTGCTTTCGTTTAAAGTAATTTAATTATTTACGCTTAAATTCATTTACAGATCATCATGAGCACCGTCATGAAAATTAGTTCTTATACAGGTTTAATGTTCAGCACTGGTAAAGTTCTCTATTAAGTCCATTTATTCCTAATAAACTTGTTTGTATCAATGCCTGCAAAGAAGACACCAAATTCATTGCTGAACTTGTATTGTAAGTTAATTACACAGAAAAAATTATTATCGCATATTTTTCAATTTGTATCTAAGTTTAATAAATATATAAATATAAAATAAAAACAAAATTTGAGTAAAATTTTGTTTCTCATTTAAATTTTTAATTCATTCAATCATCTACTTGGTTGATTTGAGAAAATTTTTAATTTTTTTTCATCTAAAAAAAAAATTACAAACTTTTGTACCAAAAAAAAAAATAAAAAATAAATAAAAATATCTTTCAAAGTATTTACGGTACAAGATTCATTGAGATATCATATTAAAAGTGTGAAAATTACTTTTAATCTGACTTGCAACATATCCATATCCCACGATTTATAGTTCGCGGGAAAATATTTCAAAGAGTAGTCCTTTTAAAAATTAAAAATAATATATACATATATATGTTAATAGTGAAAATGGTTTCCATATCCTTGGTAATTGACATTCCGAAAATCGCAATAGCTTAGGAATTATTGCAAAAAATGTCATAATAAATACGAAATATTTATTACAATTTGTATATATTTGTTTATATTTAAACAGAATAAATTGCCAATTGCTTACACAACTCATCCAAATTTAATGAAAATTGGCAAAAATATTAATATTAACACTTGTATCAAATTTTAGTATAATTTCCGCCATGGTTCGTTATATACAATACCTCTAAAATAATATAAATTGTCTTTATAAAAATATGAACATCTTCCAAAAAGTATACGTTACAATATTCATTGGGGTCCATAGCTAAAGGTAATAAAATTACCTTTAAAATGATACCTGAAACATGCTTTTATGTTGAATTTGAAGGGTTGATAATTCACGAATTAAATTTCGCAGTCGCGTATCTCAAAAATAGTACTTTTAAATTCGTGAAAAATATATATGTAGACGATGAAGCCTTTCTGTATATTCTCTGTAAGCATCGTGATGGGCCTCTAAACAGCTTCTAAGCTATTACAAAAAATATAACGCAATATAAAAAAAAAGAAAAAAATTACTCGTGCGAGTCTCACAATGCCACTTACCATGGGTCTATATATATATATATATATATATATATATATATATATATATATATATATATATATATATATATATATATATATATATATTTAAAAAGACCATTTTTGGAGGTATCTACCCGCAAACCAAAATCGCGAGATATGGATCATTATAATGTTGATAATAAAGTTATGTTGTACACCATCTTAAAGGTAATTTTGATACCTTTGAAATGACATCTCAGTGAATCGTGTAACATAAATACTTTCAAAACTATTTGTAATTTTGTGTACACAACTTTTTTAATTTTTTTTTAGCTATTTTACACTTTTAAATCCCTATATTTCGTGAACCACTTGATCAAGCGCGGTTCCTTGTGAAGTATTTGGTGGGCGAGGAGGGGGATGTATACTTTTTTTTGAGTATTCAAAATTATGTACAAGATTTCAGAGGCTAAAAATTCAAAATTCAATTTTATATTATATATTTATAAAAAGCTTTTGTACTATATATATATATATATATATATATATATATATATTTGTCACTAAATAATTTCGTATTTTACATCATTATTTCTTTTTAGTTTTTGAAATAAAAACAGAAATTTTTATGAATCTATGGTTCGTAAATTTCAGTGAATATGGGATAGATTTTGATAATTTTAGGTGTATTTTTATTTAATTGTTATACTCTAAAGTATTTCAAAAAAAAAAAAAAATACATTTCAATGAAAGGTAGATTTTGGTATTTACAATATCAATATTACTTAAATAGATCTAATTATATTCTTTAATATCAAAAACTTGCTGATTTAAAAATTTTGAACTAATCTGATAAATAAAAAATACTATTCGATTTCTGTTAATAGAAAGAAAAACAACAAAGTTTTCAAACCCGAAAGACTAATAAATTTTCAAAAATTTGAATTACCCAGTAAATTTTGAGATATTAGAAAAAACTTTTTGATGACAATTAGTGCACTAAAGATCTAGTCAAGTTTGAATTTAATTGAGTGAAGAAAGCAAAAGAAAGTAGCTTTTAAACTTTATTTAAATAATTTGTTAATTTTTTTTTTTAATTAAATATATTTTTCTATTTCAAAATAACACTGAAGATATCAAAATAAATAAATATTATTTTATTTGCAATAAAAACAGGCGTCAATCTTTCAAATTCTTTAAATACTCAAACAATTATTTAAAAATTTCAAAACTTTATTTTTAAGCAAATCAGTTCATACTTTATTTGAAACATAGTTTGGGCAAAAAAGTTTAAATAAATCATTCCATATAAAATCGAATAAGTTCTAATTTTTTTGTTCAATTTAAAGGAAAATAAATCTCGTTATACAGAAAAAATAAAATTTCGTATTCTATTACAAAATTCATAAAACCAATTATATTTTAACTGAAATCACTGTAAAGTAAAGAAATCACTTAATTAGTAAAATCAAATATTCAAATTCGTAAATATTTAATTGAAAAAATTTTAATTTTTTTCTTATTAAAATATTTTTACTATTTATAAATCTGAATATTTGAAAATTCTTAAGAAATTCAATAATATGTTTTATTAGAATCAATAAAAAATAATATTAAATTTTTGGGAAAATTTCAAACAATTTATATTTTATTTTGATATTCTTTAATATCTTTTACATTTTTTTACATTTTCTATAATATATACAATAATTCGGATCGAATGTTAGTATTGTATTTTATCATATAAATGCATGTATAAACATTTGGTGCAGAGAAACTAAACTTTTATATAATACTAACTAATTAATGTAGACTCTTTTAGATGAAATATAATACACACTGTATAGTATGCAGATAATGTATAATTATGCTGGTTAAAAATATTGGTGCCATAACTAATAGTCTTTGTATTCATGTAAAATATACATATATGAATAAAAAGTTATATGAAATAAAAGAAGACACGACACTATTTCCAAATTTTATTAGTGGCCAAAACCATCTAAAACAGAAACGCAATCGTTATCAATTGAAGCATTTTGTAAATGAATTCAACTTACATACCTTTTAACAGAGTGAAATATCTAAGTTTTAATGAAACCAAAATAGATAGGATATATATCAAATGCACAAATAACCTCTGCTTTGGTACCGCCAAAAATGTACAACTGGGCAATTTACAATTGCAAACATGTATCATTTTGTTAAGAACCACTTCTGCTAAAGACCATTTCCGCAAAATACTTTTAAATGATTTGAAATACAAAAACTAAAACACATTAAATTATTTTCAAGAAGTCCAGTTACTTTCGCATAATTATTTTACGAGAGGAAGCTACATTTTCAAGCACACAATTGAAAGGACATAATTTAATCGAATTGAAGATTATACAGCAATATACAATAGACCTCATAGTTTATTATATATTATATATTGATACATGCATGCATATTTTTTCATATGCTTTTGACTCATCTAGAAGATACACAAAAATAAATCACTATAATGAAATATATACGAAAATTAAGGTAATTTACCTTTGGAATCCTGCAAATGATGGATTTTATATTTTATGTGTCAAAATTATTATAATTTTATTTATTTCTATATTTATATTTATATTTAATTGTCAAAAAACAAGAAATTGTTATTGTTTTTCGTATTAGTTTAAAATGAATTTACAAGAAATAAAATCGTATGTTAAAACCAAACAAATTCTTTTACAAACATTTTATTTAAAGCTAAATAATTATTTGTTTAAAAAATTATAGTCATAATTTTTTCTCCGCAATATAATAGAATATTAAAACCAAATATTAATTTTTTATTAAATTTCATTTAAATCTAAATAATGATTTATTTAGAAAAATTTTAGCCATAATTTTTTCTGTGTATGCTTACAAAAAAAAAAAAAAAAAAAAATATTTACATTTATATTACACCATTGCATAACCTTTTATAAAAAAATGTATAACAAATTGCATAATTTTTGAGCATAATTCAAAATGATTTTTAGTTATAAAATTATGCATATTTTCAATTAACCTTTTTCTTTAGATTTTACTGGAAAAGTTACCATTTTTAAGCAGTTGTTCATAATTTATGTGTAAATTTTTTTCAAAATAAAATTGTCTTAAAATACATAAAATTTTCATTATTTATAACTTAATAATATCTAGGATAAATATTATATTTTGTCAGAAAACATTTGGGGAAAACTTTTTCTGTTACTTAACCGTTTTTTTGTAAAAAGTTTTGGAAACATTTTGATTTATAAAATAAAAAATTTTTTTCTTTTACTGATAAAACTGGTACTTAGACAAATTACTTTTTATTGAAAGATGCATTTTTAATTGTATGGCCGTCTTATATTTATATTTAGAAATTTGGAAATTTAGAATTTCGGAAACCCAGGAAAAATAAATGAAATTACGGAATTATTTACTATTATCAGAATTTAACATTTTACAAAAATTCTTAAATATGTTATGCAGTTATTAAAAAAAAATGAGCAATAAAAATACTTAAAAATGTGCATTTACTACATTTTTTTTATTAAAAAGATGCCAATTTTTATAACCTGTTGATTTACTTAAAAATTTTTGAAAGAATATGCAAATTTTTGGATAGACAATGTTGAAGATAAATTCATCGTTCTTTTTTTTATTTATGACAAACTAATTTTTTCCAAAATAATTTTTATTTTTTCCTTTTCTTGTTGTAAATTTTTCTCCGTGTTTAATTTTTCTTTGTTAAAAATTTTATTTCTGTTTAATTTATTTAATTTTTTTTGGTAAATTTCCTTGTTTCCCCTCCTGCACTTGATAAAATTATCTGAAATTTTATATCAGTCTTACCTTTGATGAGTACAATGATTGTACTGAATATCAATAAATTCAGGGAGGTAAGAGCCAAATTTGTAATTTTTCATGTTGGTTTTAAATAGAATGACTTCATAGTAGACTAGAATCAAAATATTTTATATTTGTAATTTTTCATTGACTGATTGATTGATCGCACCGATTTATACATAAAATCCTTCAAAACTAAAAGTATTATATTTATTTTTATTTATTTGATTTATAATTACAATACAATTACAAATTGAAGCACCCAAAGTATTATAAACCTCTGTTATTATAGTGAAAACTTTTATATTAATTCGATTACAATGGTTCTATTTAAAAATGAGATGCCAAAGAGAACGAAATGAGAAACAGTTTAATAATGTTATGAAACAAGATGCCAATTTTAAATACTTGATCCTAATAGACTATTTTTAAATTATTTTTACTATTTTAAATAAAACAAAGCCTTTAATATGGGTTGTTACAGTATCCGGTTCATATGTAACCTCCTTATACTAGACTGGGTCAAATTTTGATGAATTTTGAATTTTAACCGTAATTGCCCCAATAATCGTTTACTGGGTTGTAGAATGATATTGTGTGAAATATTAGGGTGCCTTTATATGGGAATATATGGATTTTATTAAAATTTTTAGAACAATTTAGCTATTAAATACTTTGCTTTTTAACCAAATGTTGCAAGATCATATTCTACGCATAATTATATATCAGAAAAAATACAAAGGTAACAAATCGGTTAAAAAATGTTAAAGTTAGTACGAATTTCACAGACCATTAAAGTGCTTTAGACCACTTGAGTAAAGTGTGTACAAATATTATATATATATATATATTTTTTTTTTTTTTTTTGACAAACATTTCAATAAAATGGTATTTTTAATAAAATTTGAACCATAATTACTGCGAATCAGTTTTTGCAACTGAAGGATATATCAAAACCCTTTTCATGCTTGGTTAGAAATGTTGAGGCTGTTTCAAAACTACAATTTTAAACTTTTAAAAATTTTGTTAAACAAATTTCAAAAACTTTCACAAGGAACTATGTAGGTTTAAAGTCAACACTACAAAAAAAAAAAGAATTAGGTCAATATCTTATATCACTGAGTCGTACCTGCGATTTGAGTTTGGCGAATTTCGGCGAAATGGAATTTTTGCAAGTTTTTAGATATAAATGAAATTCATTTGAAGTGATATTAAGTCAAAACTGTATTATTATAGGATAAGATAAACCATATTTCAAAAAATATATTCTGAAGTATTCAAGAAAATTAGACAATGATAACTTTTAAAACACGTAAGCCAAATGTCAAAATTTGGAAAATTTTAAAGTTTTAATGAAGACATAAAAAAAATTATTTGCTTTTATCTAAATTTCGATAAAAACTTTATAAAAGTAAAATTGAAAGACTTTCGTGGACACTAACAGTAAAAAAGACAAATTTAACCCTCAACTGAGCTTATAAAGTAAAATTTGCTAATTAATATCATGGACCAATCAAAGGATAATTACCTCGTTCTAAGCAGTCATGTTGAACCATTAAAATTTATCTCAGAAATCATTGCATCCAAATCTAGATCAAAAAAGAAATCGTAATATTTTCCTTAAAAACTTTAAATATTTCATATTTTAAACTTTGATTTTCATATGTTAAAAGTGGTCGTTGTCCAATTTTCTTAAAAACTTTAGAATAAATTTTTCGGGACATGTTTTATCTTACGGTGTATAATTATATAAATTTCTATCTAATAAGAAAGAAAGAAACTAGTTCGACCTGTGGAATATGTCTAATCTGACATGATGTTATCCTAGTTAAGACAGGAATTATCTATAGTTTTGTATATATTTTTAATTAATCACATATTTACAGCTTTAATCAATCTTGGACACATAAAAGTCAATGGCCGAAACGACTTCCTCAATTCGTTTAGTAGTTAGTAATTGCGTGGAGTACTGTGCATGTACTTATAACCGATAATCTAATAGCATATCAAAACGGCGATCAAGTACTTCCAAAAAAGAACGTTTGCACCACCTTAAAAATAGAACTAAGTGAATATTTTGTGCTTTTTTGGACGAAATTAATAATTACTTCCAAAAAAGTGAAATAAATTTATTTTTAGCATGAAAAGAAAATTGAAATGCCACATATTTAAAAGTATTTCTACCATCTTTTAATGAGACTTAAACAGATTTTTATTGAAAAATTTCATAAACGCAGTTTTAAGAGAAGTACTTCTAAAGCAATGAACGAGAAGCATAATAGGAGAACATCCTAACATATAAGAACATACTAATCCTCATTTCAAAAGGGGTACATTTGCAACATTTACTGTTTGTATACTATAATACTATTTGTATATATCATATCAGATTTTTTGAATAGAACAGTGGATTTGGCAGAAATGTATTTCGAAATTAGAGTATTGCCATAAAAGAGTTCTTCTTCTTCTGACTTAGGAACACAGTAACGCATATTGATGACGCATGAGAATATGATAAAAATAAAAATTCTCCGATCTCCTTTAGTAGCCTATGAGCGTATTTTATGGTTACTGGAATAATTGAAATAATTGCTGTAGACAATTTAAGGTTATAGTAATCAATTATATGTTTCCGTAGCTAAATAACTTTTGTTTTTTTTTGTGCTTTTTACTCAATTTTTTTAACATAATTTAGTTCAGGAAACATAAGTTTGATTACTATAACTATAATCCGGTTGCTGCAATTGTAAACATGATGCTAGTGACAATAAACATTTTTAAAACATGATTTGTTTGCCGATTAGATCTCGAAAGAACTATGTAGGTTTATAGTCAGCACTAAAAAAAATATATTTAGAAAAGAATTAGGTCAATATCTTGTATCATCAAGTCGTACCTGTAACTTGAATTTTGTGAATTTCGGCAAAATGGAATTTTTACAAGTTTTTAGTTATAAATTAAATATAAATTATCTGTGCACAATAACATGTTTGGATTTTTTAATAAGTCTTAAATTTTTGTCATTTTATTTATAACTTTTAGAAGCAATGCACACTGGGGTAGCCCTAAACAAAACTTTGCATTAGCTAAATTAGAAAGTTTTGGTATGAGTTTAATTGTCATTGAAAAGAGGAAATATTCTAGATATTAAATAAAGAAAATAACGATTGCGTTTAGAACAATCTTTTTTTTTTTGCAAATCTAAAAAATATTAATAAAATATATTAGTAAAAAGTCTTCAATAGTTTGGTCCACATTTTGTTCTGTTACAAACTCCCACGAAAACTAATAAACAATTTGTGCAAATTGTATTAAACTTTTGTTAGTAGCACTCGTATAGTAAATTATTCAAAATATATTAAAAGACAATTCAATAAGATTTCGCTAATGGCAAAAACTTTGAAGATAATGGCAATTTAAAATATCGCATTGGTTTTATAACATTCGTATGTTTAATATAAAAACAGAATTTTTCAGAAAAATGCCGTACGATGGTACTTTTTAATATCAAAATTAAAGATAATATATGAAAAAAAATTCAAACAAAATATTCATATAACACCTTAACTTTAATGGTTCACACATGGGTCATAAATCAAAAAGCAAATTATGGAGATATATGAAGAAAGTTCTTAGCTTTCCAAATGTGTTAAATTTTATGCAAAAAATATATAAATATAAATAATTTTTTAGTATTGATTTTTGTCAAATTTTATTAAGAGACAACCCTCTGCGCAATATTTAATAAATATGTACGTACTCGTATTTCAAAATTTGCAAAAAAAAAAAAAAATATATTCCCTACACAATAGTCACAACTCAAATTATATTATTTCTTATCCCGTAATAAACCTTTTAATTCTCATCGTTTTAGTGGTATTCCGAATTTTTTTTAAATACTGCAATATACCACCATTAATAAAATAATGTTTAAAACATTTTCTTATATTAATTCATAAAAACCTTTTAAAGTCTAATGGACTCTCTCTTAAACATTAAAGTAATTACCATCCGAGTGACTAGGCTCCAGAGTTTAGCTGTTAGTTAGATGATATTATATGTACACGATACTTAGAAGCGACAATTTCCCCAAAGGTATAATATACACATACATAATAGGGTGTTCGACTTGGTTTTCCAACCGGTTTTTTCGGTTTATGTACTGACGGTTTTTTTTTAAATATCCATTCTTAGAATATAGAATAGACCGGGTTTTCTTAACACAAAAAACCGGTTTCAAAAATAACATTTTATTTAAAAAAATATACGTACTAAATTCTAATGTTTAGTACATACATACATCAAGCTTCGAACGAAGCAAGTTTGTAAGGGAGAAAAGTGAAACATCGCTTTCACATCCCCTTACGAATGGCATGAATTTTTTGTGGGGAGTTCCTAATTGCAAGCAATACATTTTTAAAGTAATTGCAAAAAAAGTAGCGAATATTTTGTTAATAATGAACATCTAGATAGTTTCACTTATTATTTTCTTCTTACAATTGCGAACTTATTCGCATCGCTTCGTGCGTCGTAGCGGTGTTGCCAAGAGATGAGAAAAAAAGTGGCTAAATTGAACTTTAAAAAAGGTCGAAAAAGGCTAAATGCCTTAAAAGATAATGCCAGAAAAAAATTGTCTTTTTTAATTTTAAGATCTATTTTTTATCCTCCTCATTAGCACTTAATACTTTTTTTTTTTAAAGAAATTGCAATAAATTTATAAATAAAACCTAGAACGGCAGCCAGCAAAATAACCCAATGAAAATTCGTCAAAATAATTTCCATACAAATTTGAGTTTTGCTAAATATAAAACATTACACAATATTTTGAAGTGATTTGTCGTCATTTTAGAACCATAATTCCTTTTTAATTAAACATTTCCAAATTCATAATTGTTTATATAAACTATTACACTTAGAGTCCTCAAACTTTGTAAAAACTACTTTTTTACAAAATTGCATTAATCAAATGAAAATGGAAAATGGGAAGGGATAGCCACTATACAAAGCAAATACTCGTATTCATTTTTGCGTTTCCGAAGTAGTATTTATTTCAAAAATTTTTTTATATCAAACTTCTAATTGGGCGGACAGGTCAAGAGACAGTAATAGTCCCCATATAAAGTAAGTATTAGTTATCGTATCAAAAGGGGTAGCAAAGCACATCAAGGTAAGTTAGTAATGTATAAAACTTGGTCTCAGTTTTAATAATTTTTTGATGATAATATTAACTCTACATATAAACCGGTTAACCGGTTGAACGTTGTTTTGTCGTACGCTGAGGTAGTTCAGTTATGTCCATGGTCAACTTACAGGATCCACGTACCTTAAGTGAGAACAGAATTGGTTTACTAATTCTGTGGTTCAAATATACAGGGTATCTTTATTTAATAATTCAGTGTTTTAGTTATCGGTAACAATAAAATGTAATAAATATTTTGTGTTAGATAAATTAATAGCAGCACGATGATACGTAGGAATTCAGTCGGGTACTTCTTAGGTAATTCGAATTCTATTACTGGTAGATACCGGTATAAAGATCCCGTTCCCTCGGATATTATGCAGCAATCCGGATCGTTTATGATACTTAAAGATATCTTACGAATACTGATTTAAATAATACAATTTCTTAAAACTAGATTACAAAATTCAGACTTAGTCTAAAGACGATAAAATTCGCTGCGCCAAAACTAACAACCGAAGTTGCAGAGCCGAAACTAACAACCGAAGTTTTGGTATCAGAACTAAAAACCAAAGTCGTAGTGCCAAACTGTCGGCGCAAAGCCGCTGTGTCCGAAACAGGCAATTAAATGATGTGCAAGGTACCCCCCTGACTGTCGGACTTGATCCGAGCACCAAAGAAACAGTGACTGATTTCACAAGATCAACTGTCTTGTTTTTTTTTTGGCAAATTCTTCTATCGCAATACTTGTGTGAATACTTGTGTGAAAAATTCCATAAACTGAATGAGAATTATTACTTCTTTATAATCATAAAGTAAATATGATGGTTTGTGCGTTGATGCAGTAGTGTGAATTAATGTAGTTACAGACGAGTAAAGGATTGAAATGTTAATGGAATACGGACGTGTAAAAAAATGCAATGATTATAAATACTATACTTATATACAAGTTTAAATAGCTATTAAACTTTCTTACACTCTAAAAAATGCAACAGATTTTTTCAAAAATCCAACTATTCGAACTATTTGAAAACCGGTTTCTCCAAAAAGTCGAATAATCGATCACCCTAATAAGTAAGCAAATAACTAAAAAATAACATACTCTGTTGCTTGTGTTTCATGTCAATGGATTTCCTGCAAATTCAGTTTTTACTCCTCAGGCATGCAACAGATCAAGTTGTAAAGACGAAAAAAAAATAAAATTTTCACTGGGTGACAGTGTTGATTGACAAGAAATTCTTGTTTCTTTATGCCTATGGCAAATATTTATTCTTCTCAGTAAAATTAAGTTTTGTTTTTTTGCTTTACAATAAAATTTCCTTTAAAATTAAATATTTCCTAAAACATTGAACTGGCTCCACAAAAGCCAAATCATCGGTTTTTTCCTGAAAATAAACAACTGTTTTGTATTAAAGCAAGACAAGAGAGAAAAGCATAAACATAAGAATGAATGACTTAAAATGTCCTAAAGAAAAACAAGAAATAAGGAGAATAAAAAAAAGGAATTTTATAAAAAGTGGAACAAATACTTTCCCATTCATAAACAGTCATTCAAAATTTATGTCATCTTCAGTTACACTGCGTTTCTTCTACAAGAAATTATTATATTTGTGTGTGTTAAGGCGTATGTAAGTGTAAGGTGTCTGGTTGTTTTTAGCAGCATTATTTGTAATTGCACTTGTTTTAAAGAATTATTATACCCTACACCTCAACAGACGGTTGCGGTATTATGCGTTTGTGCTGATGCACAGTGTCCAATTCACAAAATAAAATGGAAATTAAGTTTCCCAATGACTGCACATTGGTTAATCCGTAATTCAGAAAATGATAAAAATAACTTATTTATATTTTGTTTCGTTAATTTGCTCATAAGTAAGTCAAAAATAAAATTTAATTTTGAAATTTTCCGTCTGTCCGTCATTAATTAACAACAATTTGGTTGGGTAAAGTACAGGTGTCTGTTTTTTTAAATAATTAAAATTTTTCGTATACACATTATTCGTATAGCTCCCACACAAATATGGCCTTAGGTGCTTTCTTTTGCATATGAATAGATGTGGGTATAGAAAAAAAAATTTTGTTTTATGTCCACAACATTTTTATTGCAAAAATTGATGGTTCCAGTATTCGTCTCAGTACCACTTTTCAGCTTATAGATTTCTCTAATATGTGAATATAAATTTGAAAGTGAAATATTCTATAAAATTTTTCAACAGATTTATTAATTATTTTTATTTTAAAGCTCAGTTAAATTATTAACTAATATAATTAACTTTTCAAATTAATTTTTATATTTGTTGTCAAAAATTGAAAACATTTGAAAAATTATTGAGATAGAAAAACAGTTTAAAGAAAGCAAATCAAAAATTTTATGTTAAATAAATATGATTTTTAGATTTCCTGGGTTTTATTGCTCCCGAAGGTAGAGATTGTTAAGAATAGTTTAAATTTCTATCGTGATGCTGTATACAGATTCCTTTAATTCTTAAGTAAGGACAATTTCAAGCTTACTTGAGATTTTTATAAGTTCCAAAGTTCTTCCGTGAATTATACAAGAATTTAATGGTGTCTATTCTCGAAAACGCGTCGAAGAAGTGAAAATTTCCATTAAAATAAAAAAAAAAGTTTAAAAAATTGTTTTTGTTTACCGTACATTTCTAAAATGGAATTTACCGTTTTTAAAAGAGAGAGAAACGCATACATTTTAAAAATATATGATAAACAAAAACAATTTTTTAAACTTTGTTTTTATTTTAATGGAAAATTTCACTTCTTCGACGCGTTTTCAAGAATAAACACAAATAATGAAACTGAATATTTGCTATTTAAATAGTGAATATGTGTTGATTATTTTATTGATTTATTTTAAAAATCTATCGTTTAACATCCAGATAAAGACGTCACCCCAAATATTAAATACAACTTCAGTGATATATGGAACGACTACAAGAGGTGACCGTTTTAGACAATGATGATAAATAACACCCTTAATACCCAAGTTAGATTAAACAGGTAGCGATATTTAAACAACTGAGAACTTTTTTCCTTTATTCTAAATCTTTAGTAAGGTTCATCAAATCGACTTTGGAATAATCGAACAATCGACTTTTTGTTGAAAGAAGTCGAACAGTCGAAAATTGTCGGAAAACGTCAAAAATAGTTGAAAAGTCAAAAATAGACGGGAAAGTCAATAATAGTCGGAAAAGCCGAAAAGTCGGAAAAAATCGAAAAGTCGGACAAAGCCGAAAATAGTGGAAGAGTGGAATAGTTCCTTAGCAGCTTTTACTTAAACTACTTCATCTAACTGCTGGAAATAATAACGCAAAAACATATTTTTGTATATAACCAGCACTTTCCTTGTATAGATTGTCTGATATTTTTTTATTATTTTTTTTTTTCTTAATTTGGTTGCAAGCTTCGCCGTCGACTCAGCGAATTTTATCGACTGATATATATAGCCAGCCGATTGTTTTCTCTCAATTTGATTTTTTTTTCGGATATTTCTTATATACCATTTACACCAAACTTAAACTTTTCGGTTTTTGTTAAAACTAAATTTCAAAAACCAAATCATTTACATACCTTGTTCTCTCTCTATTTGGTTTTTGTTGACAGAATTCTTTATATAAATTTGAACTTACATCAAATTTGGTTTATTTTAGTTGTTTAAAATGTTTTGAACAATATTTTAAAAATAATTTATACAGAAAATTTATAAAACAAACAAAATAATTAAAGAAATTTGACAATTTTCTTTCCTTTGTCATATGCAAAAGCTGATTATTATAAAATCAACAGGCTGTATAATAAATATTTATTCTAGTAGTTCTTATTTGGTTTTTAATAATAACTAGATGAAAAAGTTTTTTATTTGTATGGAAAAACTAAAGAAATTTATGTAGTTTTTCAATCAAAAGCCAAATGAAGCCCAAAACTACTAGTTTTTGTTTGGTGTAAATGGCATATTAATGAATGTTAACAAAAATGTGCACTAATATATTAAAAACGGTTAAGTTTTATTTATTTTATTAATTGCTGGAGCTTATGCGTAATTACTTTTAATAAAATTTGCAGATCACATGAAATCATTTTTGATTGGATGTTTTTATTTGCTGTAATTTGTATTAATGAAAAGAGAAATGGACTAAATCCAACCACCACAACGTTGTTGGAAGTGAAATGAAAACAAATACTATTTGTATTTATTCCAATTCAAGTAATATAAAAAGCCTTTCTAAACCAACAAACTTATATTTCAAATGTGAATTCTTAACATAATTATTTATTACATTTTGTTTAAGTTACAAACAGAATTCAATTTATTTATTTTTCTTAATTTTGTTCTTAAAGAAAAAACTTAATAAACACTACTAAAATAAAAATTTGATTTTATGTCTATTAAAGCTGAAGGTTTGAATTAATTCTAAGTTAAAAATTCAATTTATTTTGTTAATTTTATTATTAAAGGAAAATTTTAATGAAAAATATAAAATAAAAATAAAATGTGTACCCACAAGAAATTTCGGCTTTAAGCCTACTTTTAGCCTCCGCCGACTAGTTTAACTCAACTTCTCTTATTACATTTTTTATTACGTGAAATGTCAATGTGTTTTGTTTTTTGTAAACAAATATGTCTAGTGTCAAAGTTAAAGTTGTCATAAGAGATTTCAATTCAAAAACAAAATACATGGATTTTTTTTGGTGTTGTAGTTTGATAGAGTTGTCGTTACCTTACTTATACCTACATCCTACTAACTGTAAAAACACAACAAAGAAACTTATCGCATATCTATTACATCACATACATACATACATACATACATACATGTATGCATAAATACATACGTACATAGTTATACACACAGTACATTTCAATTATATTTAATAAATAGTTTATAAATTTTCAATAAATAATTTATACAATTTTTTTATGGGGAATTTTGGTGGATCAATACAGATTTAATCCAATTAATAAATATATTTTTTAGTTTTAGGCAAAATATCGATCATATATATTATTGATGCAATAAAAAATTTATTAAAATTCATCAAAACAAATTATTTTTCCTCAATTAATAGTATCATATTTGATGATTAGAGAAAAATTAAAAAAAAAAATTATTAATATAAGCAATTTCGTAATTAAAATGTATTTATTTATTTATTTGTAGGATTTTTATTTGTAGGATTTTTATTTTTTTCTGTTTACCGATTACGACTTTCCTATAATATAATGCGAAAATGAGTATTTAATAACTAAATTTTGTAAAAAAGGTAAAATTTGCCGATAAAAATGCATTTCCAAATTTTAGATCTAATTTGGAACGGTTTCGTGATACCCCATCACTCTGGTGATCGGGTATAAAAATATATTTTAACACCCGATATCAAAATATATTTTCAATTCCAAGAGAACAATTCTGTATGGAATTAAAATCAAAATTTCATATTTTCATACTTTAGAAACAGAGTATTTGCTAAATAGTTGTTCTCAGGAGACTTGAATTTTGCAGATAAGGTCAAGTATCTAAGAATCTCGCAATATATTTGCAGCTTTTAATTTTTTAAATACAAGTTAAAAATGCGTACTTTTTCAATCTACATATCTGAGCCCAATATTGTCCAATATTAAAGATCTGCTCCACTAAGTAAAAAAAATATCCCAAATTTGAATCTCTAAAAAAAAATATCTAAAAATATTTACAAAATATCCAAAACTAAAAACCTACTTTTTGGCTAATAAAATATCTAAGTTTGATGGTTCCAATATAAAAGTTTAATTTGTAGAAGTGCTTAAATGAAATATCGGCACTTGATTTCAACAAAATTTCGATTTTTCCATTGTATACGCAAACAGTAATATTTTCCCAACTCTTACAGCTTACCATAGATCAGGGATCGACGCTGTTAAAATTCATATTCTGCATTTGTATATGTTCTGTATAATTTAATATTATGCTTTAAAAAAAATCGATTGTTCTTAAATAATATAATTCCTGTAATCGAAACTAAATGAATTTTAAAATAATTTTCTCTACAAAATGTATCAAAATAATATCAAATTTTATAAATAATCATTCTTCGATATCTCATTGCAAATTGATTTCATTACTTTCGAAAAATAATACGATTGTACAATCTTACAGGTTGGAAGCTCAATCGAGACTGATTGATTGTGCTAATCTATAAGAGCATGTAGATGTTTTGCTATTTTGCGTCTATGCTATAGATAAATTAAACACCACCAGATATCAAATATTGTTATTACAACTTTATTTCAAAGTTCCAATTAACTGCCACTTTTAAGCTGGTCTGATTTTAATAAAATCTGTGATAGTAGAAGTGTAGGCGAAAGTAAAGATTTTGGATCATATAGATATAACGGGAGCGAATTCACAGGGTTACAAACTTGAACCAGCCGGGTGTGAAAAGTATTAAACTGATCATGATTCGTTATATCTAAAACGATTTGAAAGCTTTTTATATGGGTGGATCCTTTCGAATGAGTTGTATCAAAACCATATAGGTTATCTCTTTTTGTCAATCAGAGAGTAAAATTTTTGTTTTTTGTTATACTTATCTCAATTTTATTGATCTATTTTTGATTTTATTAACAACAATTAGCAAAATCGGAAACAAAAGTTAAATGCATTTGAATTCTGAAACAAATTAGATCTTTTCTCTATTTTATTTATTTTTTATTTTCGTATTTTTTTTTTTTTTTTTTGCAAAAAAGTTATACACCCATTTGAATAAGGAATCCCAACTAAAGTTCAGAAAAAAATAATTTTTTGCTTTAGTTTCCTGAAGAAAGAAAAAATATACATATTTTGTTATACTAAAATTATGCATTTATTTAAAGACATGTATTTCTGTGGTACTATTTCATGTGTCACTTGAATAAGGAATTCTTTTAATATTAATCAGGAAGGCTATAATTACAATTTATTTCAATATAAACGGCTAGAGAATTTTTAATTTGATAGTTTTTAAATATTTTTAATAGGCTCTTAACAACACTGAAAAAGAAAAACTCCGATTTTGAAATCTCACGGTCAAAATCCGATCCAAATAGCCAAAAACATTAATAGAGGAAAGACAGTTGTGTACGATTATTTAAATAACGTGGAAAGATATGGAAAAAACATGAAAGGGCGGAAGAAAATGCGGACGAAAACTGCAAAAAAACCACTACTTAATGAAAAACGCAAATCACAACGTCTGCAGTTTGCCAAAAATACAATGACATGGTCGGACAAATGATTTAAAGTTGAATTTTCCGATGAAAAAAAGTTTAATATTGATGGTCCCGATGGGTATAACTATTACTTTCATGACCTAAATAAGGAGGAATTATTTTTGAGCCGCAGATACAGCCGAGAGGGCGAAATAATGGTATGGGGTGCTATTTCGTATTATGGTACCATAGAATTCGTTTTTGTATCCAAAAAAATGACTGAAACGACTTACAAAAACATTCTGAAGGAAGCATTTCCAAAATTTTATTATTTCTTTGGACC
Source organism: Protocalliphora azurea (assembly GCA_932274085.1). Taxonomy (NCBI): domain Eukaryota; kingdom Metazoa; phylum Arthropoda; class Insecta; order Diptera; family Calliphoridae; genus Protocalliphora; species Protocalliphora azurea. The sequence continues at coordinate 124,572,142 of OW026522.1, forward strand.
CATACCTTGGACGTACCAACACGACAACGCTCCGATTCATACCGCCAGAGCAGTAAAACAATGGATTAATTAACAAGGTGTTCAACTTTTGGATTGGCCCCCATATTCACCAGACCTGAATCCAATAGAAAATTTCTGGGGTTGGCTTGCAAGAAAAGTTTACGAAGGAGGAAAACAACTTGAGACGATAGAATCCTTAAAGGATGCAATAACGGAAGCATGGAGTTCATTTTCGCTAAATTACTAAGAGTCATTATACAAGTCGATGCCAAATCGAATTTTTGAGGTTATTTCTAAAAATGGTGGCAGTACTCATTACTAATTGAATGATAGAAGATAATAACTTACATTTTTATAACCTAAAATTTAAAAATAAATTACAGTTTGCTTAGTTTTAAAATATTCCTTATTCAAGTGACACACGAAAAAGTACCACAGAAATACATGTCTTTCTAAGAGATCACTTAACAGAAGATAGTATGAAGAAAATAAAACTTGAAAAAACTTATTCCTGCCCTAACCATGGTCTCCCGAACTGAACCCTTTTTTCCATAAATTTCCGATTTTATATTAGTTTCTCAAACCGCTAAGCTCCTTGATATATTTTGGGAAGATATGGCGAAGATATCATTGATGTCTGTAAAGACAATATTGTATCCATAGACTAAAACTAATAAATAAATAAAAAATTCAAAAATCCCATTTTTTAAAGTTTCTTTGAGAGAAGTAACTATAACTTCAAATTAAGCACAAAGATTTACTCTGGTGTAAAATTTCATTCTAAAATATCCACTAAAAGGTTGTATTGCATAAAAATTATTAATATACACAAAATCTTAACTCTATCTTTTTTCGATAACTTTTCGCAAAAAGTCTGGAACAAATTTTCGTATTGCTAGTATGGAATGGACACGGTTAAGGGCGTATAAACCATAAAGAAAACTTTACAAAATCATAAAACTTTATAATTTTCTTACCTTTTTTCAATGTTTGGTAAGATTTATTAAACATCTATCTGTGTGTAAAGTGTCGCTAAAAAATCGGATTAGAACATGGAAAATTTTGCGTATGAAAATCTATACATTTTTGTAGAACAATATTAAAAATTAATGTTTATAAATGCTTTTTATTAATAACTATTTGGTTTAAATTCGGTCCCAGTGAGCTATATATATGCATAAATCAATGTATCGAATTTCATGACGATAAGAAGAAAACTGACCATAACTTTCATATAAACTCATCTTCCTTTAATCACTTTAAAATAAATAAGACCAATATAACTGCTAGCATACAAAGTTTTATCACAGTCTGCCTATAGTTGAACATAGTTCCCATCAGTGTTGCCAATTCAGCTTTTTTTAGGCAAAATCTAGATTTATTTTGCTTTTATCTTCAAAATTTTCGTTTTAGCTTCTATACTTTTTTCATTCTTAAAATTGGCATAAAATGGTTAAAATCTTAGTGTTTTAACAACAAAGAAAATAATTTCCTATTTGCTGTTACTAATTTTATTTTTACAGAATCATCCATTTAAGCATTTTTGTATATTTGTTTGCACAAATAATCAAGATTAATCATACAATATATGTATAACGGAAATTTTTTGCCTGCGGCGTTTCATTATCCACATTAAAAATAACTTAAGTAATATTATAGACTTACTAAATCAATTATAACTGTACTTAAATATACTTCATTAGAAACTATTTACGAATATAACATTAAAAAAAATAAAAGAACTAAAAATCTATCAAAGATTTAAAAATGTTTAATCAAAAAGAAATTGTAGTTGAAAAAAGACGAAAAATTACTTTAAACCATTGAGTCATATGAAATATAACCCAAATTCGTATGAAAATTTTTGTGAGATTTTTCAATGGATCGTTTATGTTTTATTTGTATTTTTTTTTACAATATCTTTAAAAAATGTCAAAAACTTATGAGAACGGGATAAAATAAGTTTTGAAATGAAAAAAAAATTCAGGATATTTTTTTGGAAAAGTTCAATTTAGCATCTTTTTTCTCTTCCCTCCTGATAACACTGGTTCCCTTATAAAACCTGCTTTGGGGAATCAGACGCATAACAAATTTAATTTAATTGGTAGCTTTACAGAAATACAATATACGCCATCATATGTTATAATAACCAGTCGACAATTGACCATAGGTCCCACGAAAGACTGCCTCCACAAATATTTAAAACGGATGGTGTAGGGTATCAAATGATCAGATTTGATCGACAGCATGTTTTTTCCTTGTTTTTCCAATAAATTTTCTGAAAATATTAACAAAATCACATCAAAAGATCATCTTATAATATTATTTAAATTATGGATATACGTTCTTTTATTTGTTCTTATTTTGATGTATTAAAACTCACAAGATAATAAATTTTTTTTTCCAATATAAGTAAATATAATATGTTCTGAAATTTATGTATCAGTTTAATACTGGATTGTACTTTATTAATCAAAAACACCGGAAAGTCCAAGAAAAAAAAATAGTATTTTTTTAAATTATTTTTGTATCAACAGATGTAAATTGGTTACTAAAGCAATACTTATTATGCAAAAAACGCAATTTGAAAAAGTAGGTTTGTACGTCCATGCTTCATATGTATATTTGAAAAGAAGACAAAATTTCGGAACCCCACCACAACGTATGCCGAGATTTAAATTAAATTTTTCAATACCACATTGTTAAAAGTTTATAACTCTTTCTTTTTGGAAATAATTCTGTAACTTTTGATCCGTTAAAAATACCTCAATAATATCTGAAATGGCTAGAGCTGAACTAAAATATGGAGTAGCACAGATCCCTAGAGAGTTTGAAGGCTAGAGTTTAGACCTCATACCTCGGATATGTAATTTTTTCAAAATTCGGAACCCCACCACAACGTATGCCGTTAGTCTCAGGATCATTTTCTGAAATGATTTGATGAACTTTAATATGAGACCCTCCCTAAAAATCATTTTCATAATTATACTATGGTGTACGGTGTCACATGTAGCATGACCGAATATAACTTATTTGTTATATGTATGCGTATATGTAGCAACTTAGGTACTTTAAATGTACTAGGCAAAAACCAAGTAAGCGTATACTATATTATAATATCATGTCATACATGCTATATTTTCACATACTCTTTTCGTTTTTTTTTCTTTTTGCTTTTGGTACTCGAGCGCACGCATATACACAGACATACATACATATATATATATATATATATATATATATATATATATATGTATATACACACCAGTGTTACCAGTTTTGCCTTTTAAAAGCTAAATCTACCCTTTTTATTTTGTTTTTAGCCTTAAAATTTTTATTTTAGCTTCTAGCTTTTTTCTAAGCTTTTTTGTGATCATTTTTGTTGGCCTAATTTTTTGCACTTTTAGCCTTTTTAAAATTCCTTAAAGTTCAATTTAGCCTTTTTTCTTACCTCCTAGCAAGTGTAGATGCATACTTGACTTCAATAAGTTTTACACATTCATATGCACCCATACATAACACAACATATAAATATAATACATACAAGTACAAGAGCAAGTTTATGTAAACCAAAAAATACAGAACCAAAAAAGAAGATATTTATATATAGAAGATAATTCTTGTTAATATACCCGTAGACACGTACATTAAAGAGTGCAGTTGAACATACATATATACATTTTTTTTTAGAAATGCTATTTAAAATTATAAATTTTTTTTACTTATTTCCAAAAATTAACCTCGAAACTTTTAATTTCTCAATGTTAAGGTAAAATAGACTATAAGACGCATACATCAAAAAGGAATTAAAAGCTATTTTTCAGCCCCCTTTACTTAATCAGAAACATGATCTAAAGTATGCGTATACTTCTTATGTGAAATACATATTACTAATACGCCACCAATGGAGTCAAACATTATTAAAATTATGGTTACATTTAATGCTAACCGTCGACTTTAGTCATCAATTGGCCGTTTTTCAAGCACCCTTTTTCATATGGAACTAAATGGTCACTTTCTCAGACTATTTACTAAATGATGAGAAATTAGGTTATTTGAAATATGTAGACCCGTTTTATATCAATTCCAATGAAGAAATTAGTTATTTTGAGATTGTTTTAGAATATGGTGATGCTGATAGGTGTTAAATGAAAGCTAAGAGTCTTTTCAATACAAAAAAATAAAAAAATATACATATTTAAATAATGCTGCACCAAATGCTGGACAGATTCCTCTATAAAAAGTTTTAACAATTTTAAAATAACAATAAAAATTATAATAAATTTTTATCAAATAAATAAATTTTGTGTTTTTTTTTACATTGAAGCAATTGGCCCCTTATAAAAAAAATCACATTTTTATCTACTTTTTATTTTAAAAATTCCCAACATTAACGCTGTTAGCACTTGACAAATATTTTATGAAAAAAAAAAACTGGACCACTTGTTTTATCAAAAGAAAAAAATAGTCTGATATTGCTTTTTTATTTATTTTATTTAATGGTCCCGTTCATAGTTTACAACTCGAAGTTTATGTGACAGGCAGTTCAAACTAAATTTTCAAAAAATGTACAAAACACAGAAACAAAATATATGTGACTATATGTGTTTTGCAGATGCATGAATTAGGTTTTTGTCACTCACGTAAACTTTTAATTGTATTCTATAGTCCCGTTATTTTCGTCTGAGTAACCAAGAATTATCAAAAAAAATTTGATTTTTTTGACTAAAAAAAAAAAATACAAACATCAAGTTTATATATAAGTCTGAGAAAAGTTACTCATATTGTCAAATGCTACTGAGTTATATGTCAAATAAAACTTATGACATTTTCAATGTATTTTAATATTAGTGTAGCATATTTAAGGGTTTTCTGAAAAAATTTTTAAATTTTCTTTATATTAAAAATCGCGATTTTTAAAAATTTGCAACAAATTGAATTCTCAACTAAGCTATTTACTCATAAATTGTAACTTTTTTAAACTTACAAAAACGTTGGTTTATTTGCTTTAAATAAATCGGACTGCTTTTACTTACAAATAATAACACGTCACTACTAATTTGCTTTAAATCAAAATACAGAAAATACAACTGAACTGCAATTACTATCAAACTTACAATACAAAGGTTATTTTACTACTGAAATATAATTTAACGACTGATTGAATTCGCAAAATAAAGCTGCTTATATATTAATAACAAGTATCTCAATCTTCTATCAACTTTAAAAACTACATATCAGTTTACAAACTAGTTTTGTTTCTCACTAACACATACGAAATAACTTATAACAGCTTATATAGTTAATACAAGCTTCTCACTAATGCTCAAGCAATAACCCACGACAGCCTTTATATTACAAGTTTCTCACTAATATATAAGCAAGTTAACAAAAAGCTTTCTGTATTATAGAGAAAGCTTAAAATTAAGATGAATCACAATTAAGAGATTTAAATTAAATTTGTCAATACCACATTGTTAAAAGTTTATAACTCTTTCTTTTTGGAAATGATTCTGTAACTTTTGATCCGTTAAAAATATCTCAATAATATCTGAAATGGCTAGAGCTGAACTAAAATATGGAGTAGCACAGATCCCTAGAGAGTTTGAAGGCTAGAGTTTAGACCCCACACCTCGGGTATGTAATTTTTTCAAAATTCGCCAAAAATTCACTTATGATTTTAATGTAAACAAATTTTATTTATAAAAACTCCCTATACATTTCTACAAAAAACGTGCTAACAAGTGCAAGTTATCTCTTTTTGCTTAAGAGATATTTAGGTCGAAGCAAATATTTTTCTCAGTTTTCAACTCAATTTCTTTCCAAACATTTTTTGAAAATATCCACTATATTTATACGAAATTCTAAATAATATTGCTGCAAGAACCATATCAAAATATGAATCCGATAAAAAGTTATATTATTCGGAAGTTGAAACTTTACAAAAAATTTCACGTTTTGGTGTTTTTTTCCAAAAGGTGATGCCATTCTTTCACTTCTTAGATATTTTTTCCGGATTTTATAATTTTTCATGTTTTCAAAATTTTTCAAAAGAAATCTTAACACAAGGAAAAGTGAAAGCGGAGTTACTTTGGGCATCTATATCGTAGTCGAAAATCCAAAAGTACGTAACATCACTTTTTCTAATTTTACAGAAGAAGCAAGAAACGTTATAAAATAAAAAATATTTCAAATATAGAAACAATTGATGGAATATGTGATCAAAGCAGAACAACTAAACTAATTCAAGAGACAAAACTTTATTTTTCGAAATATTTTTTAAGTTATATTTGTTATGTTCTTTCGTATTTGTGTTTTCTGAAACAAAAAACAAAAAAATTCATATATATATATATATATATATATATATATATATATATGTATTTATTAAAAAACGATTTTCGATTTATTCGAAAAATAAACTTTTTAAGAAAATCGGATTCGAATAAAGTTTTACTTAAAAAACACCGGTTAACCGGTTTTTATTAAAAATAAAATTGATACGTTTTTACCTTTTAAAAACTGTGGTTTATTTCCTTTTAAATAAACCGAATACTTTTGATTGCAAATAAAAGCAGTTACATGTATGTATGACGATACGTCCATTTTTTTTTTTTTTTTTTTTTTTAACAAACGTGAAAAAGTTAAAAATATGAAATAATTTTAATTCCTTTTATTAACGTTTTAAGTTTAATAAAATATTAAATGTATTTATTATGTTTTTTTTTTCATTACCTTTTGGTAAGAGGAATGAAGTTTCACTAAAATAAATACTAACAATAAAAGTAATGATATATATGAAATTCAAGTCCACAAAAAATTAGTATCCAGAAACCAAAACAATTCAATGTTCAAATTAAATTTTATCATAAAAATAATGACAGTTCGAAGGAAACAATAATTTTAGATTCTGTAAATGATGCCATTTCTTTTTAGAAATTTTTATTCTTTCAGAATGCAAGAGGTTAGGATGGGTGAATTCGGATTTTTTTCTGCTCGTTAATCTTCTTAATCTTCTCGTTAATCAGTTTTAAAATAAATGGTTACCGATGGATCATAACCTAAAGCACGGATCATATTAATCGTAGCCTCTCCAATTTTTCCTCTAAATTTTTTAATAAATATTTATTTTATAATGTATACTTTACCTGGTCGAATCGATGAGTACTGCTAAGGAACAATTTTATAATCAAGAAAATAATCATGTTTAAGGCGACGAACGTTAAGGGGAAATTGGTTTTTACGAGAATCCTTTATTAGGTCAACAAGTTGTGAGGGTAAATTTATTTTCTTGTTATTTATTCTTCATTGAATAAAAGAGTGAGCCGAATCGCAATCCCTTTTTCTTGTGCCCTACGATTAAATATTTATGTTCAATGGATAAAAATACATTGGGGTTTTGGTAAAAGTATCCATCTGAATATATAATTATATGATGAAAATTTGGCGTACGGAAGATTTCGTTTTTAAATATTTTATGAGAATAATGGCGAAAGTCGACGCAATAAAGTTTCCTTCAATTTCGTCCCAGACAAAGTTGTCAGATTCATGAGTAACGAAATTTTATATAGTAAAGTTGTGAACTTGCAATTTCATTTTGTAGTATGAGGAACTTGCATTTGACTGGGGAATAAGTTTTACAGCTTCCATGCCCATACACAATAGTAAGCATAAACCTGCCTTAGCACTTTCATTTATTTTTTCTTCTCCCGTATTGTTGATTTGGTTTCTGTAGCTGTCATACTGCTCCTGTGAAATATTTTTTGCTTCATATGATATACAAATGTCACACATATTATTTCTGGGTTTTAAAATGAAATAATTACGATTTCTTAAAACTTCCATGAATTTTGGGAAATGTGAGAATGGTAGTCCTTAGAATATACTTCACATACGTTCTTGTAAGATTTAAAATCCATCTGAAAGTACAATTTAGTTGTGTGTTGACTCTAGCTTTGGAACTTCGTCTAACCAATTATTTAAATAATTTACGCGTGATTCATAACGTTTTCCTTCTGTGGTATTTCTTTTTAAATCGGTTCTAAACATTTTTTTGGTTTTCCGGAGCTAATTATGTATTGTGTAATTTGCTTATATTCATCCATTTTCTAACTACTGATTCTGAATATCAAAGGTTACTACTGTTTAAAAAAATAATATTTTGAAAATGTTCGTCGAGAATTTTTTACGTATGTCCGCTTCTTGGTGAAACATGTAATTCTGACTCAAGACATTTAAAAGAAACGTAAAAAAAATTCTTTTCCCACACTTTCGGAAAAGAGAGAAAGAACAATGCCGTGTTGAACTTTCTTCACAATATTTGGAAGTACACCCATCTTTCATCTACCTTGGCTTTCTTTCACAAATACTTCCCTTTGAAAAGCCTTCATACTTTAGTCCATACATACTTTTTTTTATTTTCTTCTTTCTTATTTCTGTTTTTGAGCAATGAATATTTTTATCATTAATACTTTCTATATTAGAACACATTTTATTTATTTCTACCACACTTTTTACGTTTCTGTTGCAATTTTTAATTTGCTATAAAATGAGTCTTTTTAATGATAAAAATTATCAACGCTTACAAACAAAGGAAACATCAATGCTTGCTTTGTTATTTTAAAATAAAATATTTTATTTTCATTTCTTACCCCAAGTATGATTCATTTAATTTGTGAAAATAATGCACAAGTTGATACCTTAATTTTAATTATGGATATACAAGTGTTATTTTTGGTCAAAAAAAATCTAAAAATTGGTAGAAACATATAAGATAACCTAACGAATCAGAATCAATTAAAAAACTCAATTTTGATTTTTTCGATGGTACTTACTTTTGAATTTTTGACGACGATGTGTTGGTCAAACACACAAAAAGTACCTTCTGACGAATAGTGACGATTTCAGTGAAAAAAGTCAACTTTAGTAATACATTTTCCCCGCATTAGAATTTTGGGCATTTTGATACAAAAAAGTGGAGTATATATATTCAAACTTAGTTCCACATGATTGTATAATATTCTTAAAAATATATTTCCCTTTTTATATTTTAAATAGATATCAATTGTTCTTTCAAATCTTGTAACTTTGTTATATATATATATATTTTTTTTTAATTAGATCATTAGGCTTTAGCTTATATAAAAGCAACCCTCGTCTTTCATAATTGTGTGTGTAATAAAAATTGATGTTCGAATGGGTCTTATTTAAGGATAAGATAAGAATTAATATTTATGATACATTTGTACTATTTTAATCCAAATTTACACAGAGCACCCATATAAATTACATTGCATTATATGGAAATTTTTTAATAATATTAACATAATGGAAGGTCATTTATATTATGTGTTTGGAAGCAAAATATCCTTTCCGAAACCCTTAAACAAATATTAGTAAAAATATAAAAAATTAATGATATGAAAAAGGAATTCATATATTTCTTGCATCTGTGTAGTGTTAAAAAAATATTTTAGCATTTATATATAAATAAATATTACTTTATTATATTGTTATAAATCAATAAAATATATAAAATATCCTGCTTTTTATGAACCATATAACTGCTTTACCATATGGGGCATAACATAGAAATTTTATTGGTAATATTTTCCTTTAAAAATTTTGTCAAGAAATGTATTTTTTTTTTATTTTTGGTATAAAATGTGTTTTCCTAAATATTGCTCGTTTAGTACTTGAAACATTTCTTTAAACCCAAAAGTAATTCTTTATCTTATTGAATATAAGAAGTATAAGTTAATTAGAGTTTAGGAGTCCAATAGCCATTTAATGGATGTCAGGTTAGGTTAGGTTAGGTTAGAAAGGGTGGCGTATTCACGCCTACACCGAGAGGCCGAACGGCCCATTGTGATCCCTTTATGAAAGAAAGAGAGAGAAGAAAGTGGAACCTATACCCAATCAATCAGTTATGATTGTTCCTAAGCCATTTTATTCTCATTACAAACCCTATGAGGTTGACAAGTCCTTTGCATTAACCTCACCTACTTCATGTAGTGTATGGCTTCCAAACCACTTCAACCAATTACGCTGAAGCCCTACACAGTGACAGAGTATGTGCTCCACTGTCTCTAGCTCCTCAACATCATCGCACGTTCTACAAAAGTCTGATGTGCCTATGTTCTAAAATGACGACAAAACACTTCCAAATATTGAGTAGTATTTTATATAAAACAAAACCCTAATTTGTATGAGAATTTTTTCACAATTTTTTCATTGGGTCATTTTGCTGGCAGCCGTTCTATGTTTTATTTATAAATTTATTACAATATCTTTAAAAAAAAAAAAAAAAACTAACGAGGACGATAAAGAAAATAAGTTTTAGAATTAGAAAAGAAATGTTAGCTTTTTTCTGGCTTTATTTTTTAAGGCATTTAGCTTTTTTTGCCTTTTTTAAAGTTCAATTTAGTCCCTTTTTTCCTCCTCTTCTGGCAACACTGATTGTGAATAAAGTAAAGATTTTGCATTAATTTTGATGACACATTTATTCTTCTTTTTTTAATGTTAATTTTCTACACATAATATTTTAACAAATAATCATATTTTCGGAATTTTTTAATATATATTATACCAGTGTATTTTTGCATTGTTGTTTCGTTAAACTATAAGCAATTGATGTTTTTTTTTTTTTTTTTTGTTTCCTTTATATTTTCAATTCCTTTAAGGGACTTGTATTTTAATGAGATTTTATTAAACAAAACAAACTACATATATACAAATTTACACTTACGTGTATCATTTGGAGACCAATGACATAAAATACAATATATTTAAGCAAATTAATTGCTACATGTGTCTTGGCTGTTCTTGATATGTCAGTAGGGGCTGAAAAGTTGTGTAAATTTAGTTTAGATGTATTTTGGATAAGTTTAAAGTTCTTCAAATTGTTTAGTAAAGTAATAAACGGAGAAGGCCTTAGAGTAATGGAAAGCGTGTTAACTAATAAGGTTTTAAATCTTTAAAGGTCTCTTTGAAGGAATTACTATTCTTACTTAAATTTAGACTTATTTTAACGACTACAAGGTTTTGAAGCAAAACCGTTTCTTTTTTTTATTTTGTACAATAACAACGCCAAAAAATTCTAATTCAACAATTATTTCATTCTATTCCTATAGATAAAATTTCAACAATTAATGGTGCATTACCAAGAATTTCCAATGCGACATTCGTGTCATTACCATTAACGTTTAAAAATCTTGCTCAAGTAAACTTAAGTCACTTCTTTATCAAATTTTGTATATACCCGTACGCATATTGATTAACTTATTTTCTTAACAGAAAGGATTTTGACCTCTACTACTTTAATATTCTTTACGAAATGTATGTACAAGTGTTTATCTCTTTTAGTAGTTTGTAAAGCAAAATTTGTACACGTTCTTTTTTGAAACTTTATTTTTTTGTTGAAGCTTAAACTACAAACACACTCGTGCATAATTATACTCTGAGTGTAGTATCTTCATGTACATGACTCGTATTAAAGGATGGAAGGAAAAAATCAAGTTTATAGAAATTTATTTAGAGTGACCAGGATAAAGGATACAATTTTATTTGTATTGAAGACGGTTTTAACTGCACACATATAAACAAGAAGTAAAATGGATGAAATATTAATTAGTAGAATAAATTTAAAAAGCTTTGTGTTTTTAGTTGCTACTGCTGATTTTGTGCTTCTGATATACAGTGGGGTCGACCGCAAAAGTGTTGGTCATCAATCTGTATCTGAGAGCTATAGAGAAGGACATATGCTTTCAGAAAAATTATCTTGTAGTCAGCCTGTTATAATGCGAGATAAGCTACAGGGTGTCAAGGCTGACCACCTTGAATATGAAAAAGTTTCGAAAAATTGTGTTGTACAAAATATATCCGATTTTAAAGATTTTTGTATTTCTGTAAAAGGATTGGCTAGAGCCTACTTATCAAAGTTATCTTTTAAATTTAAAAAGATATTTGCGCTTGAATTTTTTTTATTTTTTGCCTCGAATTTATTTCACTTTTCGATAATAAGTTCCGAGATGTAGGAGTGAAAAGCTCTTTAAGTATATTCTATAACTTCCAATATAATCCGAAATAATATGCGGAAAAAATTGCTTGATTATCTCAATTCTTCTAGCTGGGAAGAATTTTCAAATTCAGCACTCTGAAATTAGTATGAAAAATTGTTATTTTTACATATTTATAATACAACACTTTCACTTTTTGCTCAAAGTTTTGTTAATAAAATCATTTATTTCTTTACATATTTCAAAAGCCAATATTTAATAAATGATTAATAAAGAAATTTTAAGTTGATGTAGATTTGTACCTTACGTAAATGTAAAATTTTTGAAAAAAAAATAATGTTTTTCAATTTGAAATAAAAATATAACACGAGTTTTTTTTTAAATTTATTGATGCTGTTTAATTACAAAATCTATTTAGATTGATTTGGCACTAAATTGTTTCCCACCCTGCCAAAAATGAATACAGGAGTGCAGATTTTGTGAAAAAAGTAAATTTTTCAAATGGATTTTTTAAATTTCACAAAAAGGCTTATTATATATTATTATGTATTATATAAAATAAATATCAGTCTTTTATTTCTCCTAAAATCATTGAAAAACACTTTTTTCATGCACTTTACGAAAGTGTAGAATTTGCAATTTTTTGAAATTTTTTCATAGTCTTTAGCTTATTTGACAACCTTTAGCTTATTTCGTATTATAACACGGTCACTACAAGATAATTTTTCTGAAATCTTAAGTCCTCCTCTACAACTCTTCAACACATTATAATCCGATCCGATCAGTAGTTTAGGTGATGCAGGTTTATTATCAAAACTTTTGTGGCTGGCCCCAGCATGTAACATTAGGAATTAGCTAGGACAGGCAATAAAGTTAGCAACGAATAATAGTTTTTTATTTGGTACCTTCTTGGGAATATAGAAATCCATAGCAACCAAATTTCAAAAAGAGTATCTAATTTTCCATCTGGTCACCTTTAATTTAAATATTGACATATACATTTCTATGCAACTTTTTTTTGTCTCTGCACATCAAAGTTTAACTTTATCTATTTTTGCACGTTTTAACATTTACAAAAGTGTGATAACTTCACATCACTTCACTTTTTCGTTTAGTTTCTGTTTTTATTCTTCAACATTTTGTTTAAGTGCTGGCAAAAATGACAAGTTAAAGAAATAAGCAAGTAGGAAAATAATAGTCGGTCAAGCCCGACCATATGTTATCCTATACCATGGCGGCAAGAATTATATGCAATATACACAAAGTTATGTTTATAATAAGATTTATGGACTTTAGGAAATGGGCCCTATCTATAATAAATTATGGCTTTCTACTTACACAAAAGTTGTTTGTGTTAAATACAATAATAATACCAATGATTATAACGCAATTATTCGCGGTAAAATGATTTTTTGAAGAGGGATTTATATAGGAGCTATGGTACACAGGTTTTTACTTATGTAAAATCTATTGGTGCCGAATTTTATAAAATTATTGCTATATTTAAGAGATTGAAACCCTATTCCTGGAGGACATTTGAATGGGGCTAGATAAAATAATGAACCGAACATAACAAATCTCAAATGGCTTCGTTCTTGTACCAAAATAATTATTTGTACTAAGCTTCGTCAAGATATCTTTAAAATTGCGGCCTGTACTCTGTTCACAAAGTTTACATGGACGGACAGCAAGACGGACATCGTTAAATCGACTCAGAAGTAATTCCAAGTCGAGCAGTACACTTTATGGCGGGCATCCGAAGATTTTTTCTGTATATTACCGTTACGGTTTCACATACCTTTTCAACTACCTGGCCACTTTTTTGGTCCCTATTTTTAAATGGAACTAAATGGCGACTTTTTAAGACTATGTGATAAATCACGATCATATATTATATATTAATTCCAACAAAGATATTAATTATTTTGAGATTGTTTCACAATACAGTAATGTGATAAAAGATCCTGAAGAATTTATAAATGAACTGAAACTGTTTATGAACAACTATTTAGAACATCAAATGCTGAAACTTTTTTTTCCGGAATGTGAAAATGAAAAAATAGATTTGATGAATGCCGCCTCGGCGAAATGTCCTTTTTCTATATTATCAGTAATGAAAAAAAAAATGTCCAACAGACTTAAGTTCAACACTTGAGAATCTATGATATTAGTTCCAAACTTGTTATAAAAATTAATTTTATAGACAGAAAAAAGTTTGTGCATAAATATAAGAATTTACTTTCATTGATTTTAGTTTATAATATTTAAGAATAATGTCCTAAATATTAACACTTTTTTACATTTTTTGAAATGCATCAAAAGTCAAGAAAAGTCATGTTCGATTCATAATATTTATGAAAAAAATTTTCAAATATATGAATTTATTTTCTCTGTGTAGTTTTTCTTAAAATACTACATTTTTTGTTATTGTTTTTATCAGATAAACAAATTTTGAGTAGTTTTTAAGTATTGAAGCAGTTGGCCCCTTAAAAAAATATCCTTTTTTTTGCGACTTTATTTTTTGAAATCCACTTTTTTGGACACTTTTTAAAAATTTCCAACGGTAACGCTGTACCCTAACCACCTATGATGGTGTAGGGTATAAAAATAGAATACCTAAAATCACGAAAAAAAATTGTAAGAGCTCAAAAAAGGAAGCTGTTAGTTGGTTGTACTTGTAGCAGCCGTTTGATTATAACAACATGATGAAAATATGTCAATGATGGCAACTCAAATGACTGTAAACTTATGAAAAAAGGAACATGATGAAAATGTGGGATATTTATAGTTTGTTATTTTGCTTCAAAGGTTCATGATGTACCATAGATTAAAGTTTGTAGGAAAAGTTTTTTTTTTATCACACAGAAACAAAATTAAGGAAGGATTTTATTTTAAGAAAGTAATAAGGCATGATATTTTATGTAGGAATTTTTTTTGTTGTACTTTGAAGGATATAATGTGAAATAAAGGCGAATTTTTAAAGTTCTCTTATTTTATATAGGCTATAAATAGAATGTAAAGAAATATGAATGAAACAAAAGTAAAGTTTATGATAAAATGAAAAGTAGAATATTTTGCTTATAACAAAGCTCAATAATTAAGAGTTGGAATCATTCCAATATTTGTGAAAAAGGGAGTTAAATAAAAAAATAAATGAAAAATACTGTTATCAAAGTGTGTGAATTATTTCACAGAAATATGGGAATAAAATGATGAATTTAACAAGACATAGCTCTATATTTGTCGTATCTTAAACACCTTCTGTCCATTTTTTTCTGTTTTTTTCGAATTATTTTAAGAAATTCTTATATACTTTTAAAGAAAAAGAAAGACTTATGATACAAAAAAAAAAAAAAAAAATTAAAAATGGATTTCAATTACGAAATTAATGACATTAATAAACATTTTTATTGATTTGGCTTCAATCAATGAAACTATTATTTCATTTAATTAATATTAGTAAAATTAGCAATTTTTATATAATTTTCAACAAAACTTTATTTATATTAATTACTTTCATGATTGAATTTATGTTTGAAATCAATTAGTATATTAATTAACCCAGTTAACACTTGAACTGAATCTGTACCATTGCAAAATATTTGAATATAAAAATCAAAAATTTACTTTCTTATTGATAATTAACATATACATCTTTATTTAAACCTACAAATTATTTTCAAAATACTGAAAATATAAATATATTTCACAAACGGTATAACGGTGGGAAATCTCTTATACAGTAATGGCAAGGGTACCTTTAGATCAACATTTTGATAAAGGAATACTTAAAAATATACACAGTAAGTATATTGCCAAAAAGTCAAAACATGTACTTAACGCTTCATAGAAACAAAATCCTGATCGAAAATATTATTCCAAAATTGAGAAAAGCTTTACAATCTTCTTTGTATTCGATCGATAAAAATGGTTGAATCTTAAAATATCTATATATAATTTGCTATGTTCATTTCTTTTTTTTTTTTTAATTCATAATTATTAAAAAAAACTTAATTATATTAATTAATATTTTTATTAAATTATAAAATTAAGTAAAAAATTTATTAAAATATAATACACAATAATTTTTCAGTGTACGTAATTTTTGGATATCTGAAGTGTATTAAAAAAAAATCAAGTTAGAGTCTTTTATGCCCTTCACCAACTTCATAGCAAGCGTTGCTTCCTTAAAAAAAAAAAAAATAACAACACTGATATCTTCTGATGGCTACTAAATTTGTATTGACAACTAATGCTTGCTTATACAAAAAACAACAACACTGAAACACAACGAATTCTGAAGCTTATATAGAAGCTACACGAGATCCAAAAATGCATTTTGACCGATATCTTAGTTACTAATATACCGTTTTTGTTCAATCCAAAAAAATATTCCGAATTTTCTTTTCTGTACAAAAACGAAGTTGTTAGCTTATATAGGGGCTTAGAAAATAGAAAACAAATAAGTTTTTAGAGCCCTTTTCGGTTTTTTGGCGATATCTCGGCCATTTTTTGTAAGATTATGTTGATTTTTACTAAGGAATATCCCCTATAACTTAATGTATAAAACATATATATCCGATAATTGGGGCATTCTAAAAGGTCAAAGAAAGTTTAAAATTTGTTTCTATTTATTCAGAAACTTATTCTTTCACATTCTTGTTAGTTTTTGATATTTTTTTGTTTTAATTTTTTATATTATAATTCTAATTTATAAATTAAACATAGAAAGGCTGGCAGCAAAATGATCCAATGAAAGGTTGCACAAAATTTTCCATTCAGTTTTGGATTATATTTCATATGAAAAACGAAACATTGTTTTAAAGCGATTTTTCATAACTGTAATTTCTATTTTATTAAGCATTTCAAAATTTTCGTATGATTTTTCGCTTTTGTAAGATTTTTTAAAATCTTATTCTACAGTTAATGAAGTGCGATATAATAATTGATTTAGTGAGTTCATAATATTAGTTGTTATTTTTTATCTAGTGAATGAAGGTTTCGATTTTTTGGTAATATCAAATAAAAAAATTAATTCCTTTGCGGTTGAAATTATAATATTTTATCATTTTTAAGGAAATTTTAAAAAGGCTAAAAAAAGCTGGAAAGCAAAATGAAAATTTTGAAGCTAAGAGCAAAACAAAAAGGCTAGATTTAGCATTAAAAAGGTTAAACTAGTGATACTGCTTAAAAATGATAACATGAAATTAATGAATGAGATTTATATTGCTTAGCTCCGCTTCTGAAAGTATTGTAGAATTCCCTTTCACAAAAAAGTTTATGGTATTTTATTGCCAATATACTGAAAGTAAAAAAAAAAAAATATAAAAATTAAAATACTTTTGATAGTTGGCAAACTCTGTTCAAGTTTAAACAACTGCTAAAGTATGTATTTTTATACACTACTCTATCATATATTACGTATATACGCACGCATTATTGTAAATAAAAATAATTTGCAAAAAAATAACTCACTGTTTATACGTAAATGCTTAAATAAATTGATTTCCTTATTTGTCTTGCCGGATGGGAAAAAGAAGAAATGGCAAATCCATACGCTTTATTTGCAGTTAATTTCACTAATAACGATTAGTTTTTGTGAATTGTTAACTTGAAAATAAAATATTAACTCAAACACAAACAACCGGCAGCGATGGTTGTTTCTAGTTCTCAGAGAGAAATCCAAATTAAATGTAGGCGGAGACGAAGACGGCTTTTTACATACATTTTGCTTTTATTTATTCAACAAAAAAACTTATGACAACAAAACTACTTATATAAAAAATTATAAAGCAAAGCTTTCTTTCACTATCCATCTTATACAAATTTAAATTAAACATATTTGATTTATTTTCTAACAACGGCAACACCGACAAAGAGAGAGGGAGTAAAAAAAAGAAATCTTATGAGAAACTATTCTAAAAATAAAATAAATTTTAATTTAGGACGAATTCGCTGTTCTGTTTTAGTTGTCAAATCTTTATATAAAAAAAAAATTATCCGCTAGCTTATGTTTCAGCACTAAGTTTTAATCTTGGGTGGATTCGCTTTTCTATTCATCATATAAAGTGCTTCAGCACTTTAGTGTTTTCGTACACTTATCTGCTAAAAGTGTCATTTGTTATCAATGAAATCCTTATATGGTCTTACCAAACCAAAAGTTTATTCTACAACTTCGATTTTTTTACACGATATTTATCTGAAATATTTCCTTTCACATTTTTTTCTAACATTGCTATTAGGAACTTTTTTTATTTGGTGGGTCTCCACGACAGCTTTTTTAACTTTTCTAATAAAAGATATAGAGCAATTTAAAAAATGACTCACATTCCATGCAGAGATGTGGAGATTTTCCCTTAAATCATGAATCTTTTGTATTTTTTATAGCTGAAAAAAATAAATTTCATAATTCAACTGAACTCCTAGTAATTGTTTTATATAGTCCACATTTGTTTTGAATACAAATTTGAGTTATGCGTTGGCATGAATTTTGTTAAATTTTCATTTTAAGAAACAATTTAGCACATAGTTACTGAAGATCATAACAACGACGGTACTAATTTTTTCACTTATAATAAAAGTTATAAGCCTTAAAGGGTGCACGGATTTTTACTTTCGCAATAATTAATTAAAAATACCAAATGCTATCGCTACTATTGACGAATAATATAAATCAGAAATACAAATTTTATAATAATACATTAGTTAAATTATGTTATAATTGCAACGCAATCATACTGTGTTTGCCACAATAATTTATATATATATATATATATATATTTATATATATTATTTATTTATGTATACATATTTATATACTACTTCTCTTTAGAGAATGTGTATATTTATATCTCTGAAGCCTTAATAGCGCCATATTTTTTCTTAAGTTTTTTCTTTCTTGCTACTTTATACACCAATTAAAAAGTGGCCTTAAAGCAGAAAAGGAAGAAAATATAAAACAGCGATATGACTGATATAACTATGTAGAATTTAAATGAACAATATGTAAACTCAAAGACAAGAAAATCGTTTCTTATTACAATTACCAACAATATAATGAGCAAAACAAACATATTTTCATTTATTGCAACATTTATCTATCTTTTCTTTTTCCATTTTTCCTTTTGTGCCATTTCAAGAAATAATGATAATAACCAAATGGTGTACAAAATGAAAAAAAAAAAATATTTAGAAGGAAATTATAAATAAATTGTTTTTTGCTTTTTAAAGGAACTACTGAAATAAGTTTAATTTTATTTGCAAACTTTTTTATTTGCAGATTTAACGAATGGTGGTGTCTCGGGTCCTCTAGATACATTTAGTGATTTTGATGAAATGTCCACGACAACAACTACAACATTTCCGCCTTACACACATCCCCAATGGATAGAACCATACTTTGATCCCACAACGCCGCGTAATGTTACGGCTTTAATGGGAAAATCGGCATATCTGAGTTGCCGCGTGAGAAATTTGGGAAATAAAACGGTAAGTAGTAAAGTTGTGCTTGAAAAAAATAAAAAAAATTAAGAAGAAAAATTATATAAAAAAAGATAGTATAAATGTATAAAAAAATATGTATGTATATCCGGTACAGATTTAAAGACTATTACTGAATTTACTTAAATTGATTTAAATATTTTTTTACAGGCTCTTTTGAAAGAATTTTGGATATAAATTTATATGAAACGGAATGGTTTAGGACCATAGCTTTTAATATGCCAATTCTCTTCAACAAATTTCTTTTTCCTTTTTTTTATAAACACCTTCTTTAATACAATAAGACCCTTTAATTAAATTTTGATAAAAAATATATTAAAAGTAACACTTAACCCGCTACTGTACTTGCGGGTCTCTACATAGTTCAGATATAAACGGTATTATTTTTATTTAGAAAAAACAAATGTAAATAGTTGACAAGAAACCGTAAAAACTAAACTAACTACTGTGGAAACAGTTATAATATTTGTGTCTTCAGAAAATTAATAACAAAAAACTCAATCGCACGTTCTAATGATTGCAATTTCATGCCTCCAGTTTTATATTTAAATAAGGAACATGCAAGGAGTGGGATATTGTACCACTTTGTAATCCCTTATGAGATCATCATTAAATAACACATGTTATTACAAAAAATTCAAAGAGTACCACAAAATCACTTTTCAATTTTATATTTCTATGCTGAAAATTTCAGAAAATTCAAGAAGTACTATTACAAGAAAAGCACCACAAAGTCATCACTTGGTGAATCACACTCATTTAAGATAGCATACATATTTTGAAGTTTGCGTTTTTGGTTTAGTATAAAAGAAAGTTCCCAAAGTACCCAAGAAGAACAAAAAAGTACCAAAAATGTCTTCATATAGGATATTATTCACTCAGAAATGTTAATATTTAATTCCATGCTTCTACGTTGAATATAATAAAAAATTTAAAAAATATCAGAAGAACGAAAAAGTACCACAAAGTTGCCTCCTGTGGATTCTCTTTTCTCCCCTTTCGAATAATTACCCACATAGGACCATGTGTCTTTTATTTCATGTTTACATGTTCAACATTACAGAAAATTTAAGAGATAGTATTAGAAAAACGAAAAAGTACCACAATTCAATTAAATATGCTAAAGTTCATATTTCTAGGTTTAATTATAGAAAATTCATCTTTGGGTTTGAGGAATATAATTTTCTGCTTTTACCCCTTTTAGGTATTTTTTTTCTCATATGGATGTATCAAATATTGTATTAAATTGAATTTCCAAATTGTGTTGGGATCCCATATTAAAATACGCATATGTATATTATAGAGCCTCACGAAAAAAGTTGCCAATGTGCCCCTCTAGAAACGAAGATTTGTCTGTTCTTATATGATTCCCAAAATATTATATCTGAATGTTTAAATTTACGTGAGCGGGACCATTTTCAAAACTACTCAAAAATACACACTTCTTTCAATGTCATTATCAAAGTTTTCGTAAAAAGAAAATTAACTTCAGATTGTAACAGAGGCCTGAAATATTCATTTAAATAATTGTTATGTCTCTTTTCAGTCGAAGAATATTAAGATTTTGCTAACTTTTTTGTCACATTTTCCTTATTCAAACATATAGTTTTATATATTTCGGATATCTTTCAACATATATATACCATTGGAATGGTATATTAGAACCCAATATATTTAAGAGAGTCAATTTTATGCATTTTGCTCCCAAAAGATTAAATTAGCAAAATGTGAAAATTAGTTACATTATAATTAAATACAAGTTTATGAAAAATATTATAAGTTCCTTTAAAATAGCGACAATAATCGAATTAAAGAGATTTTTTAAATTTATTCACCTTTTTTTACAAATTTATTATTTTTTGGTGACATTAGTTTTCTTAACTAACCATTTATTTGACATAAACTTAACCTATTATGGACCGGAAGTCCCAAAATATTACTTGAGCAACTAAAGGCTTAAATGAATACATATATCAATAGTATTGTAAGATACCTTTCCAATGATGCCCTAAAATATAAACTACCATGAAAAATATTCAAACTTTAATAAAAAACAGTACTTAAAATAAAATATTTGAAAATTTTACTAGAGAATGAAAACTAATTTAAAATTTTTACTCAATATATATTAAACTTCATTTGGCTATCATATGTTGTAATTTTTTTTTTTTTTTTTACAAAAAGTTAAAAATTATGTACACTGTTGATCGAAAACTATATATTTAGAGGTGTTTTAAAAATGGTTCAGCTCATGTGAACGAAATAATCAAACCGAAATATTTTGGGTATTAGCCTAAAATATATCTATCTCTAATTTTAGGGAGGGTACATTTGCAACATTTTTTGTGTCCTTACAAATCAAGGCACTTTAGTGTACCAAAAGTATCAAAAATATGTGAAATTTTTACATACATATTTTTGAATTTTCAAAAAAGCACCAAATATGTATTTGTCATATTTCCACAAGTTACGAAAAAGTAAAAAATAAAAATAAAGGGACCGATTTTCAAAAAACTAACAGCACCTGTCAACTTATTTTTCGATTGAATAATGTACATATTAAATTTTTTTTATCTACATTATTTCGGCAGATATAATGTTACCGATTTTATCCGTTTTTACCTTTTTTACCCTCTAAACAAACGAATTTGAAAAAATACAGTCTTAGTAGATCCACTTGATAGGAGACGAACCTACAGTCCAAATTTCATGGACTCAGTCAATTACTCAATAACGTTACTCCTTTTTATGTATAATAGATTAATTTTATTATTAAAATCACATAGTATATTTTCATAATTCCTTTGTTTTTGCTCCATAATTTAGGACTCACACTTCATGAACATTGTACAGTTTACATATTAAAAATAATAATAATTACTTTAATTTTTATGCCATACTGTACTAATATCCATGTTTTTGTCATTTACAAAATTTATACAATAACTTGTATGTAAAAGATAAAAATCATTTTTTGTAATGCTTAAAGTACAACGAAATACAACAACGACAATAGAAATTATTTAAACAGCAGTAAAAACTTCTTACCACACAAATACATACAAACCTACATTCAATTATACATACACATGAAAGAAAATTATGAAAAACATAAAAGTATGTAGGAAAAAAAAATGCTAAACGAATAAAAGAAAAAAAGGGGAAAGAAAATATGACGGCAAAAAGTTTGCATTTAAACAAAAATAATAGTAAAAAGAAATAAACGCTTTTTGTTATATTTGAGCTAAAATAAACATTAATGAAATTGTCATTTGACATGTTTTTCTTGTTTTTACACATAATATTTACATACATACATACATACATACATGCACACTCCCTGCCAACATTTTCTATAGAAATTGGAACTAAAGGGACACCTCATGTAGTTAATAACAGTCGAATATGATATCATTTTCTTATTAACCCATTCCTGCCTAATGGGTATTTAAATACCCTAGAAACTGAAAACTTTTAAAAGAATACTAGCTCCGGCCACAACTTACATTTTTATTTAAAAGTGAAGATTGCATTGCATGGAAAAAATTAAAACAGTAAAATTTTTATCTGTTTGAGATTAGTTTCCGTATAGGTAAAATTAAGGATTTTTCCTATGTCGGAAAATGCTAAGAAAAAATGTTATCAAATAAAGGACAATGTAAAATATAAAAAAAACTTCTGCTCATTCTAAATAGCTCATTCTAAATACCATCAGCAACGAAAAAAAAAATAAAAACGTTTGCCTAACACATTTGGCCGACTCATATTGTAAATATAATTATAATGGGTATTTAAATAACCAACAGTCTATAACGAGTTCCAAATGTAGATACATAATTATTTTTTCATATCGAAAATTAATATTTTAAAATTTATTTAAGGGAAATTACATATTATTTTGCCTTTGCAATTTTAGATTTATCTAGGGCAACACCATTGTGATAGTTCAGGAAGCATGTAGCTGGGTGAAAATTTACTTGCACTTCATGTATTCGCGTTCGGTTTTACCATCACACTGTGAAC
This sequence comes from Protocalliphora azurea, assembly GCA_932274085.1. NCBI lineage: Eukaryota > Metazoa > Arthropoda > Insecta > Diptera > Calliphoridae > Protocalliphora > Protocalliphora azurea. Next base: position 124,595,682 of record OW026522.1, read on the forward strand.
AACAATGCGTGTGGGTAGTTTTCCTATAAAGTGGTCAATGCGGTCATATCTAAGTCCCATTTGTGCCCCAGATATTTCTACTCGGAAATCAAACTGTGACATTTGAGGCTTTTTTTCATATTTTCTACAAAAATAGTGCATCTTACATGCATTTACCACAGCCGCCGGATTTATTTTTTTACTGCGCAATGTTACACAATAGTAACGCAGTATAGTATAAAATATATAAATTTATTATTTATACTCACCAACGTCTATTGGGTATTTAAACATACATCTCATATTTCGGGTTTGTGAAGAGATAAAATTTCTTTTTTTACTGCAAACAACTTCTGCAAACCCACAGGTACATTTTTAAAGATCTAGTGAAAAACGTACAAGGCAGGAATGGGTTAAAAAAGAGTCACCGTTCGGGAAGAAATATGCGCAGTTCTAATACTTTTTTGATGATAATATTTAGTGCATTCTTTGAGTATCGAAATACTATCATTTAGAAGTTTAAACAAGTATATCAAGAAAGTATCGAAATATAATGGTTTTTTGTATAATAAACATGCTTTTAATGCAGTTGGAATATTTCTAATAAATATTTTTAACTATAATTGAACTAAATGATTACTTTGTATTTAAACACACTGTAATAACTCACTATAGCTTTAAACTAAATTAATAATTCACTATAAATGAATTAAATAGGAAATATTTAAAACCAAATACACTAATTAAAAATTAAAAATTTTTTTTATATTAACACATTGTTTTTTTTGAACACTATAAGCAACAACATTAATAATTTTAAAAGTTATACATTCACTGAGAGAAGTTATTTCATGCATATTCTTTAGCAGTCGTCTAAGACAATTTTTTTAGATCAAAATTCGATATTAATGTGTTTTGTTATTGCAAATTTGTTTATTTTCTACTTTTGAACATTCGAGAGTATCAAAAGTAGATAGACGAAAAAACTCTCTTCCAAATGCCGGCAGGTTTGTTATAATTATACTATTACATAAAAATACAAAATATAGTGTTGTATGTCTTAACAAGAGAAAAACGCTGGTAAGACAGAGTTTACTTTAATTCAAAAATGTTTTTATATTTTTTGTTTTTTACATGTAAAGAAAGGGTGTTTCATATAGTAGCAATAATGTACTACTAATCTAGTAAAGTGAAGTGTATTTCGGTTTTATAATCAATAAATTTTTCAATGAGCTAAGTGCGATATTCATATAGATATTATTATCTACATATTAGATAATAATATCGATATCATATATTTACGCAAAGAATCGGAAAAACTTTAGTAAATGCAATCTGCAAATCCGTTTACTTACGAAGGCGTATGTATGAAATGCAACACTATTACCATCTAGTAACACCTGTTAATAGACTACTGTCAAATTTTGAGCAAGTGTCGTCGTTTAACAGCTGTTCAAAACATACAACCCCTTGTATTTTTCTAAAAATGGAAAAAAGTGAATTTCGAGTGCTCATTAACCATTATTTTTTCGAAAAAAAAACGTCAATCAAACCAAGGAAAAGCTCGATAAATACTATGGGGACTCTGCACCATCGATTTCAATGGTAAAAAAGTCGTTTACTGACTTTCGTTGTGGTCGCACAATTACAAATGACGCTGAATGTTCTGGACGACCAACTGAGGTCAGTACACCCGAAAATTTCGAAAAAATCCACGATATGGTGTTGGCCGACCGAAGAGCGCGAGATTTGTGATGCCATAGGCATTTCATATGGTAGTGTGGTTTCGATTTTAAATGATCAGCTGGGTTTAAGAAAGTTGTCTGCAAGATGGGTGCCGCGTTTGCTCTCAATTGACCGTAAACGTAAACGTGTGCCAACTTTAAAGGATTGTTTGGAGTTGTTTAATTACAATGTGAAGAATGAGTTTTTGCGTCATTTTGTAATTGTGAATGAAACATGGATCGATTGCTGTACTTCGGAGACCAAGCAGCTGTCTAAACAATGGGTTTATCCGGGTGAACCTGCTTCGAAGAAGTCCAAGGTAAGTTTGTCGGGCAATAAGGTGATGGCAACAGTTTTTTGGGATGCACGCGGGATAATCCACGTCGATTACCTTCATGAGTTAAAAAAATAAACGGCGAATATTATACAAACTTATTAGACCGATTTAATGAGGATTTAAAAAGAAAACGACCCCATATGGCCAAGAAAAAAGTTCTTTTTCATCAAGATAATGCACGGGTGCACACGTATACAGTCTCAATGGCAAAACTCTATGAATTGGGCTACGAATTGGTACCTCATCCACCATAGTCTCCGGATTTAGCCCCTAGTGACTACTTCCTATTTCCAAACCTAAAGAAATGGCTCGGTGACAAGAGATTCAGCTCCAACGATGAAATTATTGACCAAACAAATGCCTATTTTAAGGACCTCGAAAAATCCTATTTTTTACGCAAAGTCTATTAACAAGTGTTACTTGATGGGAAAAGTGTTGTGTTTCATATAACTACGAGGGAAGTTCAAAAAGTCACGGACTTATTGATACGCCCTCTTATTATTATTTATTTTAAGCAGAGGTCTTCCATAAAACAATTTTGTTATGAGTCAAATATAAATCACACGGCATAACACTGTTTCTGTAGCACGAGATTTCTCAATATATTTTGATGCACGTGATCATAGAAATATCAATATATTTTGAGAAGGAATTGTCTGATATGCAAAATACTAAAAAAATTCTACTTCAAATTAGTTCCAAGCTACACCTATATAATTTTTTTTTTTTAATCTGCACAATAATTTCAGAAATATTAAAAAAATTGTGTTGAAATGTCCCCAAGTAAATGTTATGCTCCTAAATATATAGAATGTTTAATGCTTTAAGTTCAACCTTAAGTTAAGCTTTATTCTTCATATCTAAATACAGACAGTTGCAGATCCGGTTAAATAGCAACTTTTTTTGCAACTTCTACACTAGTTGTTCAATATAAGACCGCCCCACTCCTCTTCGTACATTACCTGAATAGAATACCAAACACCGATCTCCTCGTCACCAAGCTTCGCTCCTTGTAAATAAATAGGAATAAATTTTCTAAATTACTTAACCGATCCTATTGAAACTATGAATCAGGGATGGAAAATGTGTATTTCATTTTGTTTTTATTAAACAATTTTATTAAAAATATTATCAGCAATTTTAAAATTGCAGCAATAAATATGTGGAGTTCGTATCTTGTATGTGAATTAAACTCAATACAGTAGAAAATTATTTCTTTTTTGTTGTAATTATGTTTTGCTAAAAAAATTTCGCTAACAAATGCGAGATATACAGAATACATACAATAAATTTCTAGAAACAAAAGCTCAATTAGCTCATTTTTCATAGCTACATCTTAGACCAGAAATAGTAAATTTTCTAGTCATTATTCCTTTACATATTCTAGTGTTCTATATTGAATATTTATTATTTTTTTATTAACTTTTATATATTTAAACTTTTTTTAATTTTTTGGAAATTTGGAAAAGAAGTCAAATATTTGTGTTGTTATAGAATATTATGAAATAATTATTTTGTTGTCGTAAAGCCTGAAATATGTAAGGTAGATTGTGGTAATTTCTGAAAAAGTCGGGGTATTTATTTCTGATATTAAAAAAAAGAAAATCGTATGCATTTTTCGTGTCAAAAGTATTTACACACATTCGTTGTACTTCAAAATTATTTACACGGCTTCAAAAGTCCAGAGCCAAGTTGAAGTTTTCAGGCTTTACAACAACAAAACTATTATTTCAAAATATTCTATAACAACACAAATATTTGACTTCTTTTAAAAATTTTCGAAAAATTTAAAAAAAATTTGAAATATATATGATTACGACTATATATTTTCCGGAACCAAACTTATGAAGCCATTTAAGCATTTTGTTATCAAATTTCTTCTTCGATTAATTAATTGTTAATTTTTGGCTTTGACTTTTTATACCCTATGCTACGTTAGGTGGTTGGGGAATTCTGCGTTTGTGCTGATGTTTGTCATAGACTCGCCTTTAAATATACTAATCTAATCAGAATCACTTTCTGAGTCGATTTAACGATGGCTGGCTTTCAATGTAAACCTTTTGAACCCTACAATAGAACTGTTTTGTAGAATGAATTATTGTGTAACATTTTGCATAAACACAGTAAGATTAATTTATTTTTCTGTATTATTTTTCGACATATTTTTAAATAAATGTTGGGGTAACGTGAAACTTATTAAAAATGCGCTTATTAAATATTTTTAAGTGCTTTTTGTATTTATGAGGCTATTCGAATATCAAAATTTAAATAAGTGATGAAAACAGATAGGTAATTATTGATAAAACTAATAATAGAACAAACATTTTAAAAATAAGCAATTAATTCTCGTATTTGAAATAGTCTAATTCACGGATTCCTAAATAGGGGTCCTTAGTAATATTGTATAAATGTATTTTTTGTTTTTTTTTTTTTTTTTTTGATCCGATTTTTGCTTAAAAAGTTAAGAAACGGTTTTAAGTTGGAATTCATAAATTGCCAGAAATATGGGAAAACTTATAGATTTCGATGGGCAATACAGTGAATAAAATACACTCTACCTTTAGCTTAAAATGAGCATTAACTTTTTATTAAAAAAGAAAACGTGAGAAATCAATTCATACATCTTTTTTAATTATTTAGTATTTATATTGTTAACGAATTCAATCATGGCTGGGCGTCCGCGGCAAAATCGAAAATGCCTGAAAGGACCCGAGGAGTGAATAATTGTCGGAATCCCTGGTCTAATTCATAGTTGTGATAAATTGCTATAATTATCGAACACTAAAAGTTTAAATACCATTTGCATAAGTTTTCCAATGCCTAGTGAGTATTTTTACAGCATCCAATATTTGCGCGATATTTAAAGCCAGATTTTCTTCTTTTAATAAGCCAATGTTGTTCATGTTGATTCTATAAATTTCTAATCTTAAAGCTGTGTAGCATTACATTTTAGATCTGTTTAAGAGTCTCTCAAAAATCATTCATCCTTTTCGTGATGCCTTATTACACGTTTAATTAGCCACAATTTTGAATCTTCTAGTAAACCCAAAAAAAAAACACATTCCAGCCACTTGGTATAATTAATGCAGCTTCCAAACTAAGCTATCGTAACATTCATTGATCTCATACATGACAATTCTTTTTTTTTTCAAATTGTCAAGTCTGGAAAAAGTGTCTGGAGTATTTATAGTCATTTTCTAAAAGAGAGGAAATTACATTTGTAATGAGCTTTAACACGGCGTACATATGATTTTTTGCATTCTATAAGTCGAATTACTTCGAACCAAGGAATGCCTGAAAAACCTTTAAAAGCTTCTGTATAGCGTTACCGTTTGCAAATTGCCCGTTTTTCAACCACCTGGCCACTTTTTTGGCCCATTTTCTTAAATAGAACTAAATGCGGACTTTTTAGCACTATGTGCTAAATGACGAGAAACTAAGTTTTTTGAAATATCTAGACCCATTGTATATTAATTTAAAAATGAAACTGTTAAAATTCAAGCTAATGATAAAGTTTATCAAAAAATTTTAAAACATCAAATGCCAAAGCTTTTTGAACGGGATTGTGAAAATTAAAATATAAATTTAATGAATGCTTATATCCTATTTTATATTTTTACTTTGGCTCATAACTTTGCCTCGGAGGAACATTTTTCCAAAATTATCAAAAAAATTGTCCAAGGTCAACACTGGTGAATCCATGCTTTCAGTCATAAATTTGCTAAACGGGGATTTGTAGGAGTGGAGTTCGAGTGAAGACCTCATACAAAATAAAAAAGTTTAATTAATAAAAAAGAACTTTATATTAACTATTTTTATGAATAAATCGTTTTTTTTTTTTTTTGCAATAATAAAAATTATTATAAATTATTTTGTTAATTTAGTAGTTTTTCCTAAAATATAATATTTTTGTCAAATAAGCAAATTTTGAGGAATATTTTAGGTATTGAAGCAGTTGGCCCCTTAAAAAAAAGTCTCTTTTTTGGACATGGTACTTGTACTTTTTCGACCTATTCAATATTCATTTCTTGTTCTCCTTTTTCCTGATCCAGACCTTCTCTGAATAGGTAAAGAATTTGTAAAAATTTATTCAGCAGGTGATTTTTTTTCTAACCACTAATTTTAGCACCAACTTAAATAGGTATCGGTGCATAAACGATCTTCCCAAATGTCCCTTAAAAGTGCATAAATCTCATTTATTGTTAGTGCCTTGGCATAAATAAGTTTATTTTACTTATAATACTTATATTCTGCCGAGTTTTCGCTATATAGCCCCCATAAAAGGCACTCCCCCAAAATCATTTAAACGTGCATAAATCCCATAAAAGTTTTCGTACGTACATAAAATTTGTTACAAATAATATTTATTTAAGTATAAATTACATTATCCAATTTTAGAGGTCAATTTATATTTTGAGCAAATGTGAAAAAATTAACATGAACAAAGAATTTTAAACAGAGAAATTTCTAAACACATTATGTACTTTGTTTCAACTCATATGCCTTAAATTGTATATTTATTCTAAAAAATCCCTTCAAATTCTTAATACTTTCATTATTTTGAAACACCCTTTTTAATTCGAATATTTACAACGAATTTGTTTAACTGAATCTGATTATACGAACGAGAACAAATATGAAATTAATTCTTTAATAGGATAAAAACAAACACTGACTTTACTTTATTTTTTCTCTGTCTCATTTTCGTAATGGGCTGAGAAACAATGAAATGTTTTGTTTGTCTTACAAATGAACATAAAAAAATAATGTTGAGAAAATAAATAAAATTTTTGTAATTAAATATGCTGGCGAATATGTTAGACGCAGGGATGGAAAAGTTGGTGCTGTACTATTTTTTTTTTTTTTATTTATTTATTGATACCATTTAATATTCAAAATTACGAAATAAATTTATTTCAATACATTTTATTAAGTTCTTAATATTTTACTATAATATTTAATTAACCTGAATAAAATCATTTAATGATTTGTTAATGATCGAATTAATGATCACATTTAATTTTTCGTTTTAGATATACAAATTACATTCTTTAAGTTTTGCACTGAATAAAAAAAATAAATAACTGTCAAGAAATGCAATTTTAGTACTCTGAGAATGAAAAAAGTACTATTTGAAATTTATTTTGATAACGAGAAATTAAAAAAAAAAAAAAAATAAATAAATAAAACAAGTTAGAGCGCTATTTGCGAATATTCTATACCCTTCGCCTCTTTACTAACAAATAAAAAGAAATAGAATGCCTTAATATTTTCATATGCTTAAATCAAAAAAAAAAAAAAATATATATATATATATATAACATATATTTATATATTTTTGTACTCGTATGTATATACAAACTAACTGCATATACAAAACACAACAACACCAATAATAATAATAGTGTTCTCATTAGTTTTTCTCATTTTTTAAGGTATTGTAATAAATTTATAAATAAAACATAGAACGGCTGCCGGCAAAATGACCCAATGAAAAATCTTTCAAAAAATTCACATACGTTTTATATGAAAAATTACTAAATTTTTTGAAATGATTTGTCATAACTTTAGAACAATAATTCCTTTTTAGAAAATTTTTTAAATTATTTTATATATTATATAGAAGCTAAAACTAAATTTTTGAGGCTAAAAGAAAAATAAAAAGGCTAAACTGGCAACACTTGCTGTCAACTAAACTGCTTATACAGAAAACAATAACATCGCTAACAGTAATTATAATACTGCTATTATCAACTAAAATAAATGTTTGTGTGTGCTTATAATTAACAGATTTTTTTAAGTTTTTAGCCTAAATAAATAAAGTAAATATCTTTACAAAAGCTACATTTTGTAAAAATATTTATGACCGATATATATAAAGTTAATTCCGTAGCTTAAGCAGGGGCTACAAAGATTCAAAAATATGTTTTGCCTGACATTTCGGTTATTATTACACCGATTTAGTGAATTTCTTCAGCAAAAATTTAGAAAAAATTATCCAAATCTTCTGTGCAAAAACGAAGTGCCTAGCTTAGAGGCCTTTTTCTGAGATATTTCCGTAACTTATGAACCGATCTTGCTGAATTTCAATAGCAAAATTCTCGATTGCATAATATATATATATATGGCAGTTATCGGCGGGATTCATAAACGCCATATAAACCGACAAACGTACGATCGGACATCGTCACTTGAAAACCCGTGTGTGTGGTGAAAAAAAATTTTGTAAGGTAAAATAGGCGAGAAAATGATCGATGTTTTTGTTAACATATTAAAAGGTATTTAATGAAAATTTTTGTTTGCAGTATAGTCTTTTTCTCGCCTTGCCGAGAATTTAATGTTGGATTTTTTATTTCTATTCCACTACATGAAACTTTGGATTAAAAACAATATTATTGTGTTAGATTAAATTATCCATGTACTAGCGGCAATTATACAGCCCATGGAACGAAATTAAGTCTATACCCTCATTGCTTGGATAGAAAATGTGTAGGAATTTTCAGGAAATAATTCATGAAATGGAAGGGAAAGAATTGTATACATTACTTAATTACCTAAGTGATTCCGATTTTTTTTTAATTCCTATGACAATAATATGTTTCAATATTCAGCAAAGTAATCCGTCATTGGATAAGCAGAAAATCTGTTTGAGCTCCTTTTCGAACATCAGAAAAAGAAAATATAATTTCCAAACATTTCCCTAAAAGTACAATAAGTCTCATTAAAAATAGAGTTAAATTTTTTTAAAGTGATTGAAAAACCAACCAAATATATTTATAAAAATTAAAAAAATATTTTTATAAATAAAATAAAAAATAAATAATAATAATAAGGGTACTTATTAAACCCTTAATTTTCCCAGTTGTGCAAATTTACACGACATGTTTCATTAACAAATATGGTTCAATATTAAGTAAATTCTTGAAAATTTTTGTTGAAAACAATGATACGTGAAATGATTTTATTATAATTAACGGAACTATAATTTTTATATTCCCTTTATTAATAATTTTTAAATATAAACAAAACTCAGCTGATTTATAAATGCACAGTTAAACAGCGCAAGTTTACGAGACTAAATAGTCTTGCAATTTTATAAGTCTAGTGCAAATGATTTTCCATAAAATTTTTGACAGTTCATTTGTGAGTGTGTAAAATTGCACACATTACATAGTTTGCAAGGGCTTTGCACGTTTTCATAAAGACCCTTAATATTTTTTTGTTTTAATTTTATTGTTAAATGGGTTGTTAAGTTTTTGTTTGTTATTAACAAAGCTTTTTTAAAGAATTAAATATGTATTTGTTCTGATTTTTTATTACAGATATATAGGAAAAATTGCAATATAATATTAAAAAAAAAGCAATGTATAAAAAAATCAAAAAATTTTTTAAAAAATTTATGACCAACTTTTTGAATTCGTTAGAATTTGATCGTGAATAATACTTTAAGCAATAAAAAGTATAGATAGATAGATAGATAGGTCTGTTCCAGTGCTTGTTAGACTTGCAAGATTTAGTCAGAATTTACAGGAAAGAATTCTGTACTAAGAATTTACTCGCAGTTTTTTTTCGGACAATTTCTGACTAATTCTGACTAAAACCTTTTAATTAGGCAAATGCTGGAGCAGAACTAATTTGTATTCATAGAAAAAATTATTCTATAAAATTTTTAAATTAATTTTTTATTTAGTTGTAAAGTGAAATTTAATAAAGAATATTTATTAATATAATTAACTTTTCAATTTGGTTAATTTATTTTGATTTAAAACGACACATCATTAGAAAATTTCAAAGAAAATATTTTGTTTTAATTTTTGGTATATTAAAAGTTAAAAATTACGTATTGTTAGATTCAGATTGTATTTCTTCAGATGCCAAAGATGATGTTAAATATATAATTATCGGTTAAGTAAACGTTTTTAAAATTTTATGAAATTATTAATCACTCTGGTGTTATAGTCGTTGGTGCTTTTGGTGTTTGTATCAGAGGTGTTTATTGTTTAAAACTGCTTTTTGGTTAAATTTGTGAATAGTTGGTAGAAATATATTTATTATTTCCGACCTTTTACTGCTTAAGATTTTAATTGACGTGTTGTTCTATTGGTTGTAAAGTCCCTTGTCAAAAGGTCAAACCAAGATGGTGGCTATTGTAAGGAGCTTTCACGGGAATAAACAATAAGCAAGCACTAAATATATCAAACAGTATCCTGTAAAAACCATCAAAACAAACTAATATATCACACTTAACATTACACTTATTATATTACATTATATTTTATAAGTATTTTGTAAAACAAATTTTGTATTATATAAATTTACATATATAAAATAGCAATAAAGCATTTTTCTGAAATTTTAGTATTTTTGTTGGGGGAAACAATTTTTTTTGCAATGTATTTAATTAATTTTAGAATCGGAATAATAAAAGCTTTCTTTGATTTAAATGAAATTACTAATTATAATTCAAATTAATTTTTGATTAAAAAAATTAATGGAAATTTAAATGAAAAACAATAACTTTCAGTTAATTAATAGTATTATTTTGGTGATTGGAGCAAAGTCAAAAAAATTTAATTACTGTAAACAATTTTGTAATTAAAATACATTTTTACTTTGTTTAATTTTATTTTTTTCTGTGTTTATTACTTTAAAAGTGTTTAATAAATATTTTTGATAACAACTCAAAACCCAAATATCACAAAAATTATAAATACCACCCGCGTACTTTAATTAGAAAAGAAAACTATATAATCATGTGCATATACTTTTCTAATTTAAATAACAAACTATTGTGAATTTATATCAATATATTAAGAACATATGCATAATATTTACCTGGTTCCAAAATCTTTATTATTTTGAACTATTCAATAAATGAAGTACTTTAAAAGTACTTCATTTTTAATCTCATCCACTATCAAATCCACTGCAACAATCTCATATGAAAATTACTTTTAATAAGAAAAAAATCTTTTAAATGATAAAAAAAAAAGAATTACAATGAAACCATTTAATTTTGGTAGGGCGTATTTATGCAAATGAAGATATCACATCTCTCTCATTTAAATTTCAACATTTACTTATTTTATTTACACAATGAATGACTGTTGGAATGAATGAATATAACTAAAAGAACGACAGTATAAATAAAGGAGGAAGAGTAGGTGGCAAATGGTAGGTTGTTGAAAATCTACATCAGGTGAATTTACCTTCTTTATAGAAATAATTACGTTTTTAAAACGTAATGCAAATAAATCTCATTTATTGTTGTTAATTAAAAAAAAAAATATTTAAGAATGTAAAATAAGTGTAAAAGAAATAAAATTAAATAAAAGAAATAACTAATGTAAAACAAAAGCGAAATTTATATATTAATTTTTTTTTTATTTTTTGCTTAACTGTAGCCGTAATATTTAAATATAAATTTTTTGTTATCCCATGTAGAATCAGTTTATGGAACAATAATTTCTTATATTTGTGATCATTTAAATAGCGGTAGTTAGAAAATAATTTAGAGTTCTATATTCAAAAATTATTATTTTTTGGTGGGAGGTAAAGTGGATCACATCCATTTTTGGAATTTAAGTTTGCATCAACCCTTGAACTATTTGTACAAAATTTTTTTGTCGTACAGGCTTTTGTTTAAGAGATATCGGCGGTAAAGTATGAACTGGAGTTACGGCGAATGCTTTTTTTCTAGTAGTTGGTCCATAACTTTTTTGTTTATGAACTGATTCATTTTCAATACCAAACAAACCTTATTTAAGATAAATACTTGAGCTAATTTTCGTCTTCCTTTGTGGACCGTAACGAGTCCTATCCTGCTTTCGACATACAGACAGACGGAAATAGTTAAATCATCTCAGAATATTACCAGGACCCTGAATATATGTATACTTTATTGAGTATTAAATGATTACACACGGAATTACAAGACCAATAAACGGTACTTCATAATATCAATTTCTTAAGAATTACTTTAAAACTTTAAGGTTGGTGTAATTAGATCTTGCCATGCCTACCTTAAAATTATTTTTTATTTTAATAAAATTTATAAAAATATCCGAAATTTATAATATATATATTATATATACTAATAAAAACTTATTTATTTAAATAGTTATTTTTTAAGCTTCTTATATATCTGCACTGGTTTGTGTGGCCGGTTTATAAATAAAAAATGGTCACATAATGAGGATCATTCATAACTTTATGAATCCTTCTAAAATTCTGTGTGGACCCCCGATCGCCCCACAGTGTAACATTTGGCAGTTTGAGAACGACAAATATTCAGCTCTGGAGATATTGCACAGAAATTTTGTTTTTTTTTTTTTACTATATATATATATCAAACTACCAAATGTCACACTGTGTGGCGATCTGGAGGATCACACACAATTATATTTTAGAAGGATTCATAAAGTTATGAGTGATCCTCATTATGTGACCATTTTTTATTTATAAACCGGCCACACAGACCAGTGTATATATATATATAAGAAGCTTAAAAAAGTAACTATTCAAATATATAAGTTTTTATTTTATTTTTTAAAAATTTGAAGTTAATGACAGCTGTACAACTAGTTACAAAAATGTATATATACAATTAGTATAATTGTGATCATTTACTTAAAAATATTAATACATATACAAAGGGCAGCTGTTGATTGCTGTTATTTGATGTTGTATTTATGTTTTAAGTTAAATTAAAAATTTGCTCCAAAAAGTGGCAAATATTTTTTCCTCTTGTGTTCATGCATTCCTCATATTTGACTAAAGGCAAATATATCTGTTTGACTATTTTCTTTTTGAGTATATTAAATATTTGGTATTTATATTAGACAAAGAAATAGTTAGCAAATTTCGTTAAATATTAGCATTTGTAAGTAATTAATCAGCATTTTTTGTTTCTATTTTTTAGAACTCAACTGTCTTAGCCTTACGTTCCTAAAGTTATAAGGGGATTTTATCTACTTATATAAACGTGTATTTATTTTTCTATCTATTTTTGTCCCTTCGTTTCGCAGTATTTGTACTAAACGGATTAAAGTACGTTGACAAAATGCAACACAAAGTAAATAAGTACTAATGAAATATTCATAAAAGATGGTGTAAAGAACCAAACAACAGCAACAAGATATTAAAAAATAATAATAAAAAAAGAAATAAACAATTATAATATCTGACCTGCATTTATTTTGAATTAATTTACAAAATGGATTATAAGTGTTGAACAAAAATAATTCCTTTTTGCTTTTTTTGTATTATTTTGTTAACTATTACGGAAATTATTTTAAAATTACATCGGTATTTAAATATACGTTAGTTTTTTCATTGTATGGTTATACAAAAATCATATAATTATAATTGTATTGTATACAAAAGTAGTACAAACTATGTAAATGAAATTGTTAGGTAGTTAAACAAAGAAAAGATTAAAGGAATCTTAGGATAAAGTATTGTTTCCTATATCGTCACCTAAAATGCAAAAGGACTGAACCACACTTTAATTTTTTTATTTCAAAATTAAGAAATTCACTTAAATTCACTTAAAGTAAAATGGATAAAGCATTAAATAATCTTCAAATCAAAGCTTTTTGACTTTTGTTAACCCTACGGTACATACTAGGGTTGTTAATTATTCGAAACAAAATTTCATAATTTTTTTAATTTTTATAATTTAATTATTGATCGAATAAAATTTGAATTTTCTTCGATTAATCGAATTAATAAATAATAAAACATATTGCTCGAATAATTAATTACAAGTTAAAAAAATTAAAAAACTTGAATTTCTTAAATCAATTTTTGATTTACTAATATAAAGCAAACCTAAAACTAACAATTCATTAATATAGAACAAAAGAATATCCAAAAATTGAGACTATATTCAAAGGGCAAACAAATTACGCAACGAAATTAAATTTCTTTTATAATTATTATTCATAAAAAACAATGTTATGCATTTTGGTTTTAAAACGACGACGGTTGGGACATTATTTGCTTATGCTTATAACGCATAGAGAAAGTTATCCAATACCCAAAAACACTTCTTAAGTTGATCTAATGATGTCCGCCCGTTCGTCTGGCTGGACGGCTGGCTGGCTGCCCATGTAAAACTTGTGCACAAAGTACGGGTCGCAATTTTAAAGATAATTTAATGAAATTTGGCACCTGTGACTTTTATGATACAACGACGAAGCCTATTGAAATTGGTTGTGGGCGGTCCATTATTTCACCTAGCCCCATACAAATGTCCTTCCGGAATAGAGTTTAAACACTCAAAATGCCTTAAAAAAATACTTTAATGAAATTCTGTGCAAAGAAGTTCCGTACAAGTATTAATCTTTGTACCCTATTTTATGAAGATCGGTTCACAATTGACCATAGCTCCCTTATAAACCCTTCTTCCGTAAATGACTTTAAAAATCTCATACGAATGTTAGTATGAAGTTAATATATATTATTTATTAATTAATAAATAAGTTTTATGTAATTAAAAACAACATTGCCAAATTTTATGAGAATCGGTCCATAATTTACCGTAGTTCCAAACCCACTTCCAGGAATCGCTCTAAAGTGTATAAAATCATCTAGATGTTAGTATCAACGCATTATTCTGTATTTGTGTATTTTATTTTACATTTAGTAAAAATGGCCACAGGTGTAATATAAGTCCCCTTCTCAAATTTTTTTGCTCGTACACAATGGCGTAGGTATCATATAGTCAGTGTTGACCGACTATAACTTTCTTTCTTGTTTTTTTAAAAAAACAGATGTGCGGAAAAATCCTTTTACTTACTATTGATGGTGGCAATTCATAGCAAACTATAAAACCAAAATCTAATTTTTCTGTTCTTTATAGATATTTCTAAATAAAGTCAATGATCATCAATATTGCTAAAATCAATTTTTTTTTAATTTTTTATATTATCTACTCATTGATTGAGTTCAGTTAACAAATCATCATTATGCATTTCATAATTTTCGGTTATTTCCACATCACTTGAATCATTGAAATAATTTTTTAAATAAATAATAAATGAAAAATTCTCAAAAAAATATATATTTTGCATGTACTTTTGTTTCAATTTTTGTTAAATATTTAAAAAGATTAATATGCGCTGGACAATTTCAAGAATTTAATAATAACTTATTCTCTCGAGTATATTAAAACAAGGGTTATGGAGTTTTTGTTTTATGAACCTCAATCCAACATTTTTCAGTTCTTTTAATACATTTTCCTTCAAAAACTTTTATTTGTTGAAGATAGTTTTCTAAGTAATAAATTTCTGTGAAATTTGTTAAGATCATTTTAATAATTTGGACATTTGAAATTGGATATTTGAAATCAAGAAAACAAATTACACAAGTTTAGGGATCTTGTGTAAGGTTTTCTTATAGATGATGGCAGAGACGTGGGGATGTAATTAATAAAAGGGCAAATATATAAGAAAATGTTTAATTATAATTACTCATGCAGGAGTTGAAGGGATGAGAAAAGAAGGATAATAAGTTTAGTGTTAAAATTCATAGGGTAGCTGGCTGTTGCGGCATAAAAAAACTCACTTTGGTTGGGTTACCTTTATGAAATGAAGTTTAGGATTCGGTTGATGTCAATTCAGGTTTGGTTTTTATTACAAATCTTCAGGTTGCAGTAAGTATAATTTCTAAGTTAAGGAAAGTATAAGTTTTAGGTTAAGTATAAGCTTTAAGTTAAGGTACTTATAGATTTAGCGGCATTTTAGATGGTGGGATTTTCGTGAAGAATGGTTAGCAAGTGACTTCTTTTTTCTTGACAGCAATAGTAGTTATTAAGTAATGTATTCCAATAAGTTTCGGTTTTTTAACGAAATCCAAGTTTAATCAATAACATTTTCTTTTACAGAGAGTACAAAAAGTGCTGCCAATTTATAAAAATTACACTTAAAAAAAGTTAATGTCTTATATTGACTGATACAATAATTAATATAAAAATTATAATTCAAAAGTATAATAAAAGTGTCCAACTAGTTGGACACAAATAATATTTCAACCGTAAAAAAACTGAGCGAAGTTAATGTTACCCCATTAAAAAAAAATATTCAAACCAAAAACAAACGTAATGGGCAAAAAATGTTGTCATATTTAGAAAGAAGTAAAAAGGAGCTAAAAGGGCTAAACGAAAATTGTGAAAAGTGCTACATTTGCGCGTTGTTTAGTTTCGAGCTAAAAAATATTTTTCGCATTTTTGACTGCTAAAAATAGGCTAAATCTAGCCGAAAATGGCTAAGGAAAATTTCAATAAATTAAATACATGTAGAAAAGCTTGTTGGAGTATGTTCACGATGTCCGTCCGTCTGTCCGCCCATGCTAAAATTTTAACTAAGCTCCAAGTTATAATTTTTAAGATAATTGTTAACAATAGTTTACAACGGTTACCTATTATAGCTTAGACCTCAATAAAATTTTCTCCTAAAATATTTTTAAACAATTGCATAATTCATTATATATAAAAGTCTTAAAGACGATAAAAATCCCTTTTGATTTTTTTAGAATAATTTTCGTAAACGTAAAAAATCACGGTATCAAATTTTTAGGAGATTCGCTAATCATAAATCCATAGGTCTTTTTTATGGCCCACTTTCGAAATTCATTACAAAGTGTAGACATGAGATTCTAAAAAATATAAATTGTTATTTTGAACTTGACAACAAGATTTGATACACAATAAAGCACAGGTTTCATATAAGAAACTCTCCGAAAATCTGTTAAGCTCGACTATATCATACTCACAATATTACAGAATATTGTCAGTGATTGCACTGATGATGCACAATTGAGCATAGGTTTCATATAAAATTATCTCCTAAAATCGTTTTCACCAGACAGTCCAAGCATGACGGGATGCTGTGCCATCACTGCGCTGTACCATCGGAGCTGCGAATATCGAAAGTTCACGTGTCCTGGCATGAATAGCGAAATGATCAACAGCTTGAGCCTTTGCATTACATTTTACATTAAAAATGTTGGACACACAAAAAAGCTAAAAGGATTTCATCCAAGTCACAGCCAATATTAAAGTGGCTGAAATGTGCGCCATCATTATCATAATCATAAAGACTGCGGCAAAATAGTAATGATGAGAAAGGTTTGTAAGTTGTCATGTATTATCTTTTATTTCTCTTTCTGAAGCTCCCAAAAACCTACAAAGTTCAAAATGAGATAACTTAAAAGACAAATTTTTCTTCAAATCCTACCGGAGCCAGATTTTATACAATGACAATGAAGGGGACTTATATTATACCTGAGGCCAATTTTAGTAAATGTAAAATAAAATACACAAATACAGAATAATGCGTTGATACTAACATCTAGGTCATTTTATGCACTTTAGGGCGATTCTTGGAAGTGGGTTTATATGGGAGCTATGGTAAATTAGGTACCGATTCGCACATAATTTGGCAATGTTGTTTCTACTTACATATAACTTATTTCTGTCGAATATTAACTTGATACTAACATTCGTATGGGATTTATGCACGTTAAGTGATTTTCGTAAGACGAGTTTATATGGGAGCTATAGTAAGTTGTGGACAAATATTAATACTTGTACAGAACCTCTTTGTGCCAAATTTCATTAAAAATTTTTATTTTTAAGGTATTTTTGAGCGTTTAAACTCTATTCCGAGGGGACATTTGTATGGGGGCTAGGTGAAACAGTGGACCGATTACAACCAATTACAACATGCTTCGTCCTTGCATCATAAAAGTCCAAAACGTACAAAATTTCATTGAATTATCTTTAAAATTGCTAACAGTACTTTGTGCTCAAATGTTACATGGACAGTCAGCCAGACAGACGGATATCGTTAGATCGATTTAAAAAGTGATTCTAATTCGATTGGTATACTTTAAGGTGATTGTTGGAAAGTTTTTTCTATGCGTTATAAACATCAGCACAAACGCATTATACCCCAACCGCCTATTCTCGTGCAGGGTATAATAATAATAATAATAATAATAAAAACAATAATAATCACAGAAAAGTTAATTGCAGTGCAAAACACATTGAAATTATATGCGGGTACCGAGGTAACCTGGATATTGACGCCCGTAGGTATCAACTTTAAAGTTTTTTCTATGCGTTATAAACATCAGCACAAACGCATTATACCCCAACCACCTATTCTCGTGCAGGGTATAATAATAATAATAATAATAATAATAATAATAATAATAATAATAATAATAATAATAAAAACAATAATAATCACAGAAAAGTTAATTGCAGTGCAAAACACATTGAAGTTATATGCGGGTACCGGGGTAACCTGGATATTGACGCCCGTAGGTATCAACTTTAAAGCCATTTTATATATAAACCAAGTTAAAAAAATTAAAGTTTCTTCAGTTTTTAAATTTTTGAAATATCATATTTTCTACGATCTGAAGTTTTGCGACCATATTTTGATTACTAAGGAAATACGAGTATTTTAAATTGAAAAAAGTACCCGAGCACCTATTGAATATGAAAATTTTTGTGTTGGGTCAGAACATTATAATCCAGTTAAAAAACCAACATTTTATTTTTCAGTAGTTACGGCTTTTTGCAATTTAAGTGACGATATATATTTGCTTGAGATGCATTTTATTTAAATAATTTCAAAGCTGCCACCTGCATACAAACGAATGGACTGACTGACGGATATCGTTAAATTGACTCTAAAAGAGTTTCAAACTTTATCAAAATGAAATCTAAAACTATATATTTAATTTCAGACCGATCAATATATTCTCTTGGTATAAATTAAGTCTAGTTAACAAAATTTCATTTGAAAATGAAACCCTATATTATCATCATATTAAAAAATTTAATAAAGTAATTTTCTTCTTTCAAAATAATTTTAGGTCTCTTGGATAAGACATCGTGATATTCATATTTTAACCGTTGGCTCGTATACATATACATCAGATTTACGTTTTCAGGCAACACATCATCACGATTCGGATGATTGGACATTGCAAATTAAATGGACACAAAAACGTGATGCTGGCATGTATGAATGTCAAATATCTACCCAGCCTGTTAGAAGTTATTTTGTGAATCTTAATGTAGTGGGTAAGTACAATTATATATGATTACATCCACACATTCCTAAGTGCCCGAAATTAAATTCAAATTTACACACAGACACTATGAGAGTGGGAATATTGGTTGAAATTTTTAACAACAAGTAAATTTATAGTTTCAATGGTTTAAATTCATCATTTTTATTATTACTTTTTTTGGAATTTTGGGAATAATATAATTGGATATAGGGATTTCGCTAGTTTAGTAAAATCAGTTTTTGAATAAATAAATAAAGTTTACTTATGAAAAAAAAAAAAAATAAATAAAATACTAGGTAACCTGATACTATATAATCAGTTGGAAATAAAATATTACCAAAAACGCATTTATTGAACATCCTTTTCTCAACAATTATGCCAACATTTTTCACTCGAAATCATTAAAGAGGAGAAAAAGCCCATCAACAGTGATGACGACAACTAACGTTAAATACAAAAAAAGAACAATAAACGAACAAGAGAATGAATGAATATTTGAATGAGTTGGGAAAAAAGTATTTAACATATAAATTTCCCGTTATACATCAACAACTCTTACACAATACACATGACATGTCCTGTGTCCTGCCATTGTCTGCTGATATGTCTGTCTGCTTGGCTGAATAAATGAGTGTATGTCTGCTTAATTCATCCATAAATTTTGTGATTGTTAAAGTTTTTGCTTTTGCCATTGTGTTGTTATACTTGTTTGGCCATATTTGTTTGGAAAACATAATGTTCTCTAATATCTATCTTGCCATGTTCTTGTTTTTTTTTTTTTTTTTTTTTTTTTTTGAGGCGATTTATCCTTTTATTTGCTTTTTATTTCACCGTTTGTAGTCCTATAAAAACTTAGTCACAACGTTTGTTAAACTTGTTTTTTTATTCATGATGAATGTTTTTATTTCATTTTTTTTTTCATTCTTCACACAAGTACTATTAACTTTTTACCACACAACACTAGAATTTTTTTATTAAGTCTCTCTTGTTCTACTTTTCTTTGGTTTCTTTACATGTTCCATTTGATGATGTTGCTGCTGCCGCTATGGTTGTGGATTATTTTCTGCACAAAAAAAAAAAAACGGATGGATATGGGTATATAAACATGACAACAATAACGACAAAAAACCATATACATACACTTTGACAATAAAATTTGCCATTTATGTGTCAACAGTGCCAACAGCAACCATCCTTGGTGGACCTGACCTTCATGTTGACAAAGGCAGTACAATAAATCTAACATGTACAGTTAAATTTAGCCCGGAACCACCAGCCTACATATTTTGGTATCATCACGAAGAGGTAATTAAAACAAAAACGGCTACTAACAATTCAGTTCGGTTCAATTTATGTTATTTTTTATTGCAAATATGCCCCTTATTCTTTTTTTTTTTTTTTTCATTTAACATATTTAATTTGTTGCATATATTTTTTTAAACATTTGACTGTTTTTGTAAAGTTATATATTTATGTATGAATGAGTATGAATATCACAGTTTTAATATCACATCGAATTTATATTAAAACATAAAAAAATAAATAAATAAATAGAATAAAAATAATAAGTCTCTTAACCTACACTATATAATATTTCACAGTATAAAATTTTTAGTTTTCCCTTTTTAAGTTTTTTCAAAATTTTTAACATGAAAAAGATAATGTTTGCTTTTGGTATTTTAGATACTTACAAAATATATTAATGGTATTTATGAAAGACTTCAGCAAAATTATATACATGAAATAATTTTGTCCTTTAAATTAATTTTCGGAACTAGAGAGCTATTGCCAAGTATGGACCAGAAATGGATAATGAAAACATTTTTCGCTATCAAAAAATATTTAGATGCACTTTCGGAGTACTAAATTAAAAAAAATTCCAGACGAAAGTTAAAAAAAAGGAAATAAAAAGTACTGAAATTTTTAACATCGCTAAATACTCGCTTTTATTTTGGGAAGATATTACAATAAAATATAAACCTGTTTATTTATTTTTAGGTCAAATTAAAGCGAAATGGAGTAGAAAGAAATTTATTAAAATAAATCCTTTTCGCATTATATACTAGACTATGAAAAAATTCGCAAAAAAATTGTTTGTTCTTCTTTATAAGTTTTCAAAAAACTTTTTATAAAACATTTAAAAAAATGTTGAAAATTATTCAAAACCTTATATTGCTCACGACTTGTGATTTTCATAGTTCAAAAAAGAGAGTTTTATATTTTGTTTAATATCCACTTTGTTCCAAATTTAAAACTAAAAGCTGATTTAGTTTTTATATTTTTTTAAACCTAACATAATATATATCCACATATATATCTTACTGCTTAAATCCACATATTTTATGACAAAATTTCCTGAATTAATCTGCAACAAAATTTATTTATTTTTATTTTATTTATTTAGATAAATATGCTATTTTGCAAATATCTTAAGACAAGTGCCAACATTACATACCACTTTTTCCAAAATTTTATTATATTATTATTTCCCACACAACCATAGGGTATTATGCGTTTGTGCTAATGTTTGTAACGCACAGAAAAAAAATCATCCAACACCCACCTAAAGTATATCAATCAAATCAGAATTACTGGCTGGACAGCTGGCTGGCTGTCCATGTAAACTTTGTGCACAAAGTACAGGTCGCAATTTTGACGATACTTCAATGAAATTTGGCACGTAGGGCTTTAATGACACAAGGACCAAGCCTATTGAAATTGATTTGGTCTATTATTTCACCTAGCCCCCATATAAATGTCCTCCCGGAATAGGGGTTTAAAAATCATATATGCATTAAATACAGCAATATTTTAATGAAATTCGGTGTAAGGAAGTTCTGTATAATTTTCAATCTTTGTGTCAAATTTCATAACGATTGGTCCATAATTGGCCATAGCCCCCATATAAAACCCTTTTCCGAAAATCACTTTAACGTGCATAAATCACATACAAATATTAGTATCACGTTTGTATTTGACATAAATAAATTTTATATAAGTAGAAATCATAGTGACAAATTTTATGAGGATCTCTCCATAATTTACCATAGCTCCTATATATGCCCACATTCGGGAATTACCCTAAAGTGCATAAATTCATTTAAATGTTAGTATTAACGTAATATCCTCTATTCATATATTTTATTTTACACTTAGTAAATGTATCAGATCCACAATTGTCCACATGTCTAATATAAGACCCCTCCACGAAATTTAAGACCCCTACACAATGGTCGGGCTTGACCGACCATATCTTTCTTACTTGTTTTATATTACAAAATTGTAGAGAATTTAAATAACATCATGAATGCAATGAGCAATATTTTACAACAAATAAGTATTTTGCATACAAAAAAAAAAAAAAAAAGATAGAAAATACTTACATTGCTTTTTTATTTAAGTAATAAATACTCGAGAAATTGAAAAGAATAGATAATTTCTCGAAGAATTTAGTTTCGAGATTTTATTAAGAAAAGTTTAATATTGCGATATCGTTACATTTAAAATTTTCAAATATTACCGAGAAATAATCGCCAAAAGTTCGATGCTATAAACATTCATATTTAATATAATTTGCGATATTTTGTCGAAAATTCTTCGTTTTATGAACTTTATTATTAATTATTCTTTAATAAGCTTCATTAACCAAAGAAAATATTTATGAATATAATTAAAAAAAATCTTATTAAGAGAAAAATCACCCAAAATTTTGGAAATAATTAATCAACAATTATAATTCAAAAATGACGAAAAATCACGTCATTGGGTAATTTTTTATATGAAATATGTAGGGTATAAGGGGAAGCATTCGCCACTTTTTTCTTTAAACTATTCTCTTTTCATAACCGTAAATGATATATACTTCCTTTTATACTAAAGACTTAGATATGCTAATTCTAACTTAAATCCTCTTGAAAGGTTACGTTATTTTTTATGAATTTCTGAAGCGATCATAAACGGCAAAACTACCCCAACCCATATGAGCAGTAATGGGAAAAGAATCGTTTTCCTACATCTAACGTTTTTATTTTATTTTAATAATGATAACAAACAAATTAAAATTAACATTATTGATTGACTTTTATGTGAAATAAATAAAAATTCAATTAGTAGTGCAGATTCAAAATCGCTGCATTGCGAAAATCACTAAATAAATTTTTGTTTAAATTTTTTAAACACTAGAGAAACTTTAGTAAAGTATAGACCTAGTTAATTGTGAAGTTCTTGTTATCCTCCAAGGGTCTGCCTACCAGCTGTCTGACGAATGCTCCCCAGGAGGAGTCTTAAGCAACAATGATAATTTTTTTTCACACTTTAAGTGAATTTATTAAAACATTCAATTCTTCAAAGTACTCAATTCTTATTCATTATCATCAAATTTATAACACGGAATAAAATCTTTATTAAAAAAAAAAATAAGAAAGTTATCGCAGACAATACCCACAGCGAAATATTTGGGACAGTATTGGAAAAACAATTAATCACGTCTAGCTCAGATTAAATATAAATTGAAAATATCAAAATTTGGTAGATGAAAAAGTAGCGATAAAAGAAAAAAAAAATTCAATTAGTGGCACAAAAATTATTACTTCGTTATCAAGATAATTGGAAAAGGTAGATGTGCCCCTTGTACTGATATGTATGTACATACTTATATGTACTTACATATATATATATACTATTCTTTAATCAATTATTTTCATTAATTACAAAACAATTTACATTAAAAAACATAATTATAAACATAATTAGTTATACTTATACGTATAAAAAAGATATATGGTCGGTATGCTGACGAAGAGTCCTATATGTAATTTTTTAATTTTTTATATTCGCATCTTGCATCATTATTAGCGTTAAAGCGTTTTTCATTACCTCAGTGAATTTCGAAGTTACAAGGCCTATGTGTATATTTACTTGGCAAAATTAAAACTCTTTCTGATTTTTACTTCACATAGGACTTTTTTAAGAAAAAAAAAAAAAAAAAAACAAAAATATTAAAAAATAAATTAGAAATTTCTTATACAAAAATAGATTTTTTTTTTATATTTAATTTTAATTTAATACAAAAGTCGAAAAAGAAAAAGGGCTGCGAATTTACTAAATAAAACGATTTTCTAGTTCTACTGAAAAGTAGTAAAAAAAAAACAAATAAGACTCATCGTCAGTGCACCTATGTTATTTATGTATATAATATAATGTATATAATATATATCATTCCATTTACTTCAACACTGTATATAATTTTTCTTGATATTACGCACAAATAAATTTGTTACTGCATTTGGTATTACTGTCGTTGTTTCATTTCTCTCAACTCAAAAGCAAAAATATACAAAAAACTCAACAAAACTCAAAAATACACACACACACATGTAAATATATCCACGCATTTACATTTTATTCAAGAACTTTCTTAATCGCGATTTACCGCTGCACACGAACTCAATTCGAATAATTCGTTTTGAATAATTCATGAAATAATTTTATTTTTCACATTTATATTTTGTATTTGTTTCGCCTGCATAATAGCTAAATTTAAGAATAAAATTATAAAAGTCGTTCTAAAAAATTAAAATGAATTTCGCTGTATTGACTTTTTCTTTGAGAGAAATAAAAAATGAACGTTCTTTCTTCTACTACGTTACATACTTCAATTTAGTTGAATGTTTTTTTTTTC
Source organism: Protocalliphora azurea (assembly GCA_932274085.1). Lineage (NCBI taxonomy): Eukaryota > Metazoa > Arthropoda > Insecta > Diptera > Calliphoridae > Protocalliphora > Protocalliphora azurea. The sequence continues at coordinate 124,620,494 of OW026522.1, forward strand.
CAAAATTACTTCAATAGAATTCATGCGTTCGGTGATCAAAATTGAAGACATGAATGTAGATAAAAGTAGATCTTAAAATACTAAAAGTTTTCTTGTAACCCGAACGCTACCATGAAAAAATTAAGTGCAAGTAGAGGGAATAGAAGAAGATTTTACGTAGGATATATATAATAAATGATCATAGATCTTAGTTCGTGATCTAACTGCACTCCCAAAGAAACGACTGTCGATAGCAAGAGAAATATATAAAAAATAGTTAAGGATGGGCATAGGATCCAAGTTTTTTGGAAAAATCATCACTGCAGCAATACTGCGTTCTAGTTTTTAAATTTCTTGAATTTTAATAACTGTATGTTCATGATAACAATGCTTTGGTTTAAATTTTGTCATTTAACGTTCACACCCAATAAAAAATTTTAATATGATTGACTGCAAAAGTTATATGTTTTTAAATATTTTTAACAAAAATAAAATGTTATTAATATGAAAAATATCATTACTTCTACAACTATATTAATACCATTCTTCCCATGACAACAATATGTTTCAAATAAATATAATACTTATCCCTTTTACAAATTTAGTAGAAAAAATTCAGTACTTGTTTGTCTCTAAATGTATATATATAAATATAATTTTTTTATTGTTTGTTTTCCTACTTCAATGTAATTCTCATTTACTTTATATATGAATAAATATAAATAGACGAGGTTTGCTTATACTCGGTGTAATTCAAGCAATATAAGATATTGAATAACTACCACTAAAGGGTTTATTAAAAAAACATATATACATATACGGATGTAATATAAAAGCTTAGAATCCCTGCAATATATAAATATTATTTATGTAAATGTAGCAGCCAGTGTTGCCAGTTTAGCCTTTTTAAGGCTAAAATGTTAGTATTTCAATAGCGAAGAAAAAATCTTCTTATTAGCCATTACTAATTTTATTTTTACCGAACATCCATTTAATTATTTTTGTTTACGAGTATTTATTCGTACAAAAAATCTATATTATTTATATTTACCAAAAATTTTCGCCTGTGGCGCTTCCTTATCCAAATCAAAAATAACAACTAATTTTATGGACCATAGAGACTATTTATAAACATAATATAACATACATTTGTTTATTTATAATATTATTTATTTTTATTTAAAATTCTTATAAAAGCGAAGAATCACCCATAAATCCAAAAATGCTTAATGAATAATGAATTACAGTTTAAAAGTGATAAAAGATCACTCAAAACAGTAAGTAATTTTGCATATGAAATATAACCCAAATTAGTATGAGAACTTTTTGGGTGATTTTAATGGTGGCTGTTCTATATTCTGAATATAAAAACTAATGAGAACGACAAGAAAAAATAAGGTTTTAAATTAAAGAAAAAATTTTACTTTTTTCTGGCCTTACTTTTTTAGCTTTTTTTTTTTTTGACATTTTAAGCACAAAGAGTTAAAAATATTTCTTAAGGGATCTCTTCAAACTTGTTCACTTTTGGGGTTCAGAAAAGTATGAAAAATTGTTTAGTGGTACATCAACGTTATTTAGTATCAATATTAGCTAGCTTTAATGAATGATCTTTAGCGAATGGCATTAGCGTTATGGAGGTTTAAGTTGTCAAAATTCTATTTTTCACACACAAAAATCCACATTAAAATATCTAAACTACCAATTAAAAGTGATACGATAATCAATCGTTAAATAAATTTTAATCAACAAAGTATTCATAAATTTTCTCATTTTTTAATTTTATAAAAATTTTAAAATTATAAAAAAAAAAATAAAATGAAATTAATGGATAGGAAATGTCCGTTTATGTTATGATAATTATAATTCAGAAGTTTAAAAATATTGTACAAATTTCAGATTAAGTTTTATATCAATAATTAATGCACGTATGTAACAATACAATATAAATTAAGTTTTTTAAGTTTTTTAATATAGAATAAAATCGCGACCACAAATCTGTTTAAAATTCCCTTTCGAACATAGAGCCTGAAAACAAAGTTTACATAGATTTTTTATATTTTTTTAATTGCATTTAATTCGCTGATGTATTTTTCACAAATAACCACAAAAAAATGCTTGAATGACGTTAATAAATTAAAAGTTGCATATGGTAATTATATAACTATAAAATAAATTCTTTTAATGACAGAAATATACACCCAAAAATGTTGCAATAAATTTGAATGCGTAATTATTTTCTATTTCCACTTGATTCCGATATAAGCTATAATAACAGCTGTAGATTGGTACACATTTTCACCGACTTCAATTAGCACCTTGGGTATGCCTCGATGATTTATGAAATATTAAAGACACCCCAATCTCTGGTCGTGAATACTTTTTAAGCATTTTTTTTTTTTTTTAAACCTATTTTACGCTTAACTAATAAAGAATAGATGTACTTATTATATATATAATTTCAAATAAAATTTAAAGTACGCAAAATTTTACACAGATTTTAAAAAGAATGTTATAATTCTTGCAAATTAATATTTTATAGCTTCACTATGATTTTAAAATGGAATTTGGAAACCTGTTTTGATCACGCACAAAAACAAATATATGACAATATTTTCTTATCTCCAACTACATCCGCAGATAAAATTTTTAAAAGTGCATATTTAATTAAATAGTCTTTTATATTATATTATTTTAAACGTGGATGTCTAGGGAGCAAAAAACTCCGTTTAAAATTAATTTTTCATTCAAAATATTTTGGATGAAATCTGTACAAACATTTCAACACCGGTTGTATTATTTTCGAAGCATAAAACGGAAAGTTAAATCTACAGATATTTTTTTTAATCTAAAATGCCATAAAAATTATTTTTTGTAAAATATTAAAGATGCGAATTTTTAAAAATTTCTAAAAATGTTTATGCAACGACATACACTAAACTGTGAAATGCCAAATTTTTCCATGTATTTGCATTAAAAAATATTAAGATAGAATTTTAGAATAGTGAAACTTTATTTTAAGATTGGTCACATTGATGTTACTATTCAAAATGTTAAGCTAGTAGGTAGCATAAAATTTTAATAATTACATTCACAACTACAATCCAATCACTTTAATGACAAAGCACTTTAATGTACCACAATATATAATAGACTACTATTTGAGGCATAAGCTAAATATATATAACACTAAAATTGATTATCACTCACGAAAATGACTACAAAATCGAAGAAATGTGAACAATTACACAAAAGCCTATGGATAATTTTTTATTATTTATTTATTTTTTTTTTTTTTTTTTTTGGAAAATGTACAATGAATACGAAATTAGTTAATTTTGGTTAACACGTCAGCATTTTCATTTAATATATTACAAGATTTGCATACTAATCATTGAAAGTAACAAATATCATTAGCAAAATATTTTTCATTCATAACATATGATTTATTTTAAATGAGATATAGTAAGTAAGCTTAAGTATTCCTCAAAGTGAATATAACTAAAAATTAATCCACTCATTTTTGTAAAGCATTCACTATATTGGTACAATAATTTAAATATTTATCCTTCATAACCAATTAACTCCACATTATCAGAAGTAATTCCATAGAAAACTCATTAGTATATTACAGCCTTTCCCTAAAGTAATTAAATACAATGACAATTCTTAGCTTTCATAGTTATATCTATTCATATTTATAAATTCTATAAATTAAATTAATTTTACACTCATATAGAACCACAAGGATTCATTGTCTTCTCTCTGGAACTTAGTGATACTGATGCTAATATGTGTATATGATTATGTGTGGAAGTAATATGGTTTATTATTACTATCGGGTCTTAAGTGAATGTGTAGCATGGTTAAATTCTTTGTAGCTTTCAGTAAATTAAGCAGATACAATAGAGAGATGTAGATGAAATTATTAGCACAAATAAATGTAAGGGATTCCCAGGAAATGAATAGATTTTGGGGGAAAATAAATTAAAAAAAGAAAAATTATTTAAATTGTATTACAGCAAGGGCAAGGTTAATCAAACAATTCATGTCTCCCTCGAAAACTAATATTTCTAAGGATTTATCAGTAAGGCATATCCTTTCAGTACATGCAATTGTATCTAATTAGAAAATAGTTATATGAAAATTAGCTTCAAGATACAATATCAGTAGAAATAATACCGTTTTTATTGCATTTTTCGTTCAGCTTTCTTTTTTTTCGTTTTGTTTGCTATACATCATTATCTTTAATTTCACTACAAGCATGCCTAGATGACTTTAAAATTATCTATAACATTGTTTTTCTTTAAACTGGATATAAAATATACATTATCGTTTGGAAATTAAAATCTTACTAAATATTAAAATAAACTACATAAAAACCTTTTGAATTCTAAAAGAAATTTAATTTATATAATTACCCTTTACTTTCAAATTCAAAACAATGCCTTTTTTCAGTAAAAAGGTCTTAATATAAAAATTGTATTTTTCAAGTATTTTCATAATTTAAAACTGAACTGGATCGATGTTTATTGTGTATAATTATTAATTCGTGCTTTATACCGCATTTGCACTTACATTTGAAAACTTGTTTGAATTAGATGTCATTGAAACCAAATCTACCCTGTCTACATTATTATTACTTTTGGCACTTAACTAGATTTTATTCGGCGACTCATTTCTTAACAATTTACACACAATCACTAAACAATTTTCTTTTTGGAAGATTTTTGGAAATAAATCTGCAACTCCTAACCTGCTAACTGCATTTACATAAAATTTCACATGGACATAGCATAGGTGTGTACAATACACATACTTACATACCCCTCAAGAGCGGAACTATTCGGGCTCGAAATAGTATACCTCTGACATGTATTACTAAGCTTTAAAGAAGCGTAGTTATGGTCATATAAAAGATATTGACTTTAGTCTTCTTGCATATAATTAAAAATTACGTCAGCTACGTAAGCGAATTTATTTGAAAATATAGTCCACAGTTGTTCTAATTTTTGGAATTAAAGTAAAATTTTTTAAGAAAAATTTATTTTTCTGGAGAAGCAATAAAAATTGTATCTGTAATAAAATTTTTGTTAGTTAAGATAATACTACAAAAAAAAAAAAAAAAATTAATAAATAAATAAATAAAATAAAATAAATAAAATAAAAATAAAAATGGACCACAATTACGAAATTGTTTAAAATAATTATATTTTTAATTGTTGATAATCTAACCAAAGTTATAGTATTAATAAACCAATTTTGGCTTAAATTTCAATTAATTTTATTAATCAAATTAATTAGAAATATTATTGTATGTTTTTATAAAATGAACCAAAAATTATATCAATGTAATTATGCACTTAATTAAATCCTTCCATCAATAAAAAAGTATGAATTTCATTATAGTTATTTATTATATTATTAAAGATATTGAAAAAAAGCAATACAAATTAAATTAAACGAAAGAAATTATGAAACTCCAAAATTAAATAAAACATGATATATTGTTTGACCTTTTCATTTTAAACATCTTGTTAAAGCTACCGATAATTACGTATAAATAAGATTTGTGACACGTTTGATCCCATTTGAATAACGATTTTCATATAATCCTATGAGAGCGCCTTTACGACCAAGGATAACATACCAATAAAAGCATTAAAGAATATGATAGATATCTAAACAAATCGTCCAAAACCATCAATATGAAGAGACCTTTTTATGCATATAATCTTCCGTAGTATAACTTTCAGAATAACTTGGATCTTAAATTTAAATATAACTCCCGGTACCAACGATGAGAACAGCTACAAAAACATCGAAATGATTAAAACCCTCATGAAATATTTAAAATTCGTTCTTTCAAAATAAATATATATTAAACGGGTATCCGAAAACTTTACAAATCTTTACAACATGTTTATATTTCAGTTTTTTAAACGATAAAATGTGGTCAAATAATTGAAAATGTTTTAAAATTGCTTTAAAGTTAACTTTAAACCAATTAGAAAGTTAATTACATTAATTAATAATATAATTAAATTTAAATATAAAACGAATTAATAAATATGTGTAACGAAATTTTCAATGATTGTTGACTTTATTATTTGAAATGATGAAGTGTAAAAAATTGTCGATTCGGGAAAGGGAATCCCGCAATTCCCAAAAAACCGGAAAAAAGCACCCAAAGCAAATATAGAAAAATGGAACAAATTTGAGCCATATTCCATATGAAAAATTACCCAAAATTTTGTGGTGATTTTTCGTCATAGTTGGGCTAAAACACATTTTTGATAAAGCATTTCTGAAGTTTTGGATGATTTTTCGCTTTTATAATATTTAAATTTTACAACATGCTTGATAAAGTAAAGTAAACTATTCGGGAAAACGTTAATTTAGCGAAGCCGGTGTTTGAAATACGTCAGAGTTGAAAGCCCCTACTGACGAAAGCCGGCAGTATAGGAAATCATTTTTATCCGGATCAAAATTCTACCCAGGCCAAAGTTAGAACGATTTTCATTCTGAAGCTGGCTAATTTTATCCAAAAATTTTATGACCAAATGTATTAATTTTCATGCCACAAAGTATCATAAAGTTCATGGATATTAAAATATTGAACTTTGCGAATTTTTCGTAAAGATTTTCAGTTTTATATTTTCGGGCAATTACTTTTTGGTGATTTTTCATTTGGGTGATTTTTCTATATCTACTTTGAGCTATTTTGCACTGAGTCATTTTGCTGGCACCCATTTGTTGAAGAATCTTTAGAACACATTAGAGTTTCCAAACCAGCATTCCGCTTGTATATCCATTATTTGGGATTTTAGAACATATATCTACCGATATTTGCATTACGAAATACAACATCGTTGTGAATATTTTCAAGATAATACAAAATATTGAAGGTATTTACAGCAAAATACATTTTATAATATTGTTTTATATCAATACAATATAACATAGTGTAAAACCCCTATAAATAGTAACAAGTAAAACGTGAAATCATAATCGCAATATATTTAGTATGCAATTGTTCGTAATTTATTTAAATATAACAGGTTTGCGCTCATATTTGTAACACCCAAAAATATTGGTCGAAGACGCAACTTTCAATTTCTAAGTCGATTTAACGGTGTTCATCCGTCCCGATATATATTGCTTTGTTCTAATTTTATTGCAATAATTATTTCATTAGTACATTCAAAAAATACACTTTGAATTAAAAAAAAATACGTAAATTTCTGTCCGTCCGGATGTGCGTGCATTAAAAACCATAATTTCAGCTAATCTATAGGTCGCAGTTATATGAAATTTGGTACTTGAATCCAATGGCTAACAACGCAACACAATAAAATTGGTTTAAATGTAATCATGAAATAAAGTAACTTAATATGGTAAAATTTGTTACTTTACTACTTGTTTAAACAATTTTCCGAAAATTCTATATAATTATCTTCTTAAGTAATGCAGGTAATTAGGTTAATTTTATTTATTTTTTGTTAAGAAATCACAAAAAATCCGCAAAATATTATATAAAGATATTAATATTAATATTTATTTAACCAGCTTTTTGAATTTCTATATATATATATATATAGATATATATATATATACACGGAGAGTGAAAAAGAGAATCAATTACTTTTTCGAAATATTAATTTTAAATTAATTGACATATTTCTTAATTTTACCCTTCTGCGGTGTTGCCAGGAGCCGAGAAAAAAGAAACTAATTTCAACATTAAAAAAGGTCAAAAAAAGGCTAAATGTCCCAGAAAATAAGGACAAAAATTATTAAAAAACAAAAATTGTTAAAAATCTTTAACTTAAAAACTTTTTTTAGTTCTCATTAGTTTTTTTTTATAACAGCTGTCAATAAAATGACCCAAAATTCACATACAAATTTGGTTTATATTTCATATAAAATATTATCTAATGATGTGAAGTGATTTTTCGGCACTTTTAGCTATAATTCCTTTTTCATTAAGCATTTCTAAATTTTAGAATGATTAGTTTCTATGGTTAATGAATAAAAAAATAATTATAATAATCGATTTAGTAATTCCATTAAATTAGTTATTAGTAGTTTGGTATATAAGTTGTTCTTGATTTGGATAATGAAGCGCCGCAGATGAAAATTTTTGTTCAATATAAAAATATAGATTTTTTGTGCGAATAAATACACAAAAATGCTTAAATGAATGACTCTTTAAAAATTAAAATTAGTAGTAGATAATTACTTTCTTCGTTGTTTGAGTAGTAACATTTTAATCTTTTTCAGGCAATTTTAGGAATCAAAAAATGGTAGAATAAGGTCCCTCTGTGAAAAAAATTTTGAGGCTAAGAGCAAAATAGAAAGGCTAGATTTAGCCTTAAAAAGGCTAAACTGGCAACACTGCTCCTCTGTGCATCTTGCAGTCTATGTAAACGACGCAATCTTGGGAATAATTTAATGAAATTTGGTGCACAGGATTTTTATGGTTCAAATACACATCTAGCCCCTATACAAATGTCTTCCTGGAATATGGGTTTAACGATCATAAAAGCCTTAAGTGCAGCAACTTTTCAATGAACATATAAGTACTATTTACATTTATGTTACCAACCAAAAAACTTTACATATCCATACAGCCAACAAATTCAGAAGATTCTGGGTTGGCTCCTAACAAAAACTTTGAACAATGTAGAATGAATCTGCATAAAGCTATCTTTCATCAAAGTATAAAATCTTCATATGTTCATAGGGAATATTTTAATCAGATGAGTATGAGTGGTGACGATTTGACGACTTGGAATCAAAAAATATGCTCTTTAAAAATAAAATGCATACCTATACACTATACACCTATAGCTTCTTTTCGGAATATTATAATAAGCAATACTATCGACGAATATACCAATTTTCAAGTTAATAAGACTACTACAACTCAAAATATTTGCTCACTTCACGAACTCCGTTGTATCGTTGTATCATTGTATGTGGCAAATATTTTTCAAATATTTTTCAAATTAATTCAAAAATTTTTACGACATACATATGATACAACAGAGGTTGTAAATCGGGCAAATATATTAAATGATATAAAATGAATTACATACCTGGGTATGATGAATGTAAATGTTAGGGGCACACTTCAAAACACTTATAACTTTGGTTTTTTTTCGAAATAAGATGATAAACAATATTATTGGCGGATATCTGAATTTTCTAGTTAATATGATAATTACAACCGCGTATATTTTTAGCTGCAGCAACAGCAGCATGAATAATTTATTACAAAAATATTATTATTATTGTTATTGTTATTATTGTTATAGCTCCTCTGTGGTATTTAAAATGCAGCTTAGCTAAATACTTCTTCTTGCAGCTCCGAATCTACAAATTGTTTTATCGGATCATTTTAAATTGGGTTTGTTTCATTTATTTTCTGACTTGATTCATTGGGAGTTATTTCCTTAAATTTGGTACTAACTATTGTTATGATAAAAACTCCAAATGTTGGTAATTATGTTGGTTATCCCTTTAGAAGTTATGTCATTTGTTATTTTTTGATTTGTTAGTTTCTTAATTTTTGTTTCGATTAATTTTATTGGGTCTTATTCCAGTTTGGAATTACCAAATTTTTTAAACAAAATCTTAAATGATATTTTGTTTAGAACAAAACGAGGTATCTGTACTTAAAATCCATAAAAAAAATATTAAATATTTTAAAAATCCTTCATTTATTTTAATTAAAAATATTTTGCTTGATGTTTTATTTAGTGCATACTTTTAGGGGCAAAAAAGAAAGTTTTAGTAAGTTAATGCAGATAAAATTGATAATTTCTAAAATTTTTGTGTGATTTCTAAAAAATAATACTTGTTATGTTTACAAAATAAAATTGTCTCCAAAAATTATTAAAATGATGTATAAAAATTAATAATTAAATACAATTAAACTCTAAAAATTTTATAATATTTTATTTTTAATGCCTAAATATTTCACTTTAATTTTTCATAAAAGATAAATAAATTTTTAATGGCTACATAGCCTTTATTCTACCACTTAAAAAAAAAAATAATGAAAAACAAAATGAATATAATAGTGATACATTTATACAGTAATTTAACTAAAAACATAATGTTTAAGTTGTATCAGAAATTTTTAAAACTGACTTATGATGTACTCAAGAAGCCATAATATAATTCTCTAATGATTTTTATCTGTAGCAGAGTGTTATTATTATTGGTTTTATTATTATTATTATTATTATTATTATTATTATTATTATTATTATTATTATTACTGTCATTACTTTTATTTGGTTTATTTATCTTTTTTTATGTTATTAATTAAAAAACTAATATCAGAATTTTGTGCAAGCAGATAAAAGAGATGTTTTTTTTTTAATCTTCTCGTTCAAAATTCTGATATTAAAATGATCATCATTATGTTGCATTTCTATACAATATTGTACTAAAACTGTTCTATAAAATAAGTTACTATTTTTTAATTTAAAAAGATTTAGATTTTTTTATATCTTTCTATTTATTTTAATATATATTAGTCTATATTGAATCTTTCTTTTTCAGAAATTTACAATCATTGTTCTGAGTTTGTCCTTTTTAAGGCTAAATATAGCCTTATTTTTACCTTTAACCTCAAAATTTTCGTTCTAGCTACTAGCCTTTTTTTATTCTTAAAATTGCCTTCAAAATGCCAAAATTTTATTATTTCAACAACGAAGAAAATAATGTTTTATTATCTACTACTAATTTTATTTTTTACAGAATCATTCATTTAAGCATTAAATATACAAATTATTCGCACAATGGATCTATATTTTTCATATTTAACAAAAAATTTAGCCTGCGGCGCTTATTATCCAAGTCAAGGACAACAAATGTACTAAAATACTAATAACTAATTTGATATTATTACTAAATCGATTACTATAATTATTTTTTTATTTCAATCATTAACTGCAGAAAGTATTTATAAACATAATTTTAACAATTCTTATAAAAGTGTAAAATTACCCAAAAACTTAAAAATGCTTAAATGTCAAAAAATCACTTCAAAACATTAGATAAGTTTTCAGATGAAATGTAACCCTAACTTGAATGGTAATTTTTTTAAGGGTTTTTTTCGTTTGGGTCATTTTACTGACTGATATTCTAAGTTTTATTTATAAATTTAGTACAATATTAAAAAAAAAAAAAAAAAACTAAGGAGAACCAGAAAAAACAAGTCTTTAGATTAAAGAAAAAAATAAATTTTTTTCTGGCCTCTTTTTTTTTTTTTTTTTGAAATTTAGCCTTTTTTGACCCTTTCTAAAATTGAATTTTGCCTTTTTTCCTAGGCTCCTGGCAACACTGTTTATAATGAGCATTTAAATCTTAACCTATATTTTAGTTAATGTTGATACTGCCACTACAAAATCCAATACAGAGATTTATTTATAGTGTTATTAACGAATACTTATGCATGCAAATATTGATCGCGGTAATCGCGGCCTGTTTAACATTTTTAAGGCTAAATCTTATCTCTTTATTTTGCTTTTAGTCTAAAAATTTTCGTATTAGCTTTTAAATTTTTTCTAGCCTTTTTGATTTCTAAAATTGCTTTCAAAAGGCTAAAATTTCATTTCAACAACAAAGAAAAAAATTTCTTATTTGCTGTTACTAATTTTATTTTACAGAATCATTTATTTATTCGTAAAAAATCGGTATTATTTATATTTAACAAAAACTTTTGCCTAAAGCGCATCATTCTAAAAGTCAAAAATAACAATTAATTTTATGGACTTATTAAATCGATCATTATTATTATTTTTTAATATAATTCATATGCAATAAAAGCTATTCTTAAATATAAATTTCAAAATATTCGTATAAGATTGAAAAATCTCCGAAAAATTTGGAAATTTTTAATCAAAAAGGAACACAAAAAAAATTAATATGAAATATAACAAAATTTGTATTGGAATTTTTATAACTTCATTTTACTGGCAACCGCCCTATGTTTTATTTATAAATTTATTACAATACCTTTAAAAGTTAGCAAAATTAATAAGAACGGGAAAAAATAAGTTATTAAATTAAAAATAAATTTTAAGTTTTTTCTGATCTTATTTTTTGGGTAATTTTGCCTTTTCTGAACTTTTTGAAGTTCAATTTATCCTTTTTTTCACGTCCTGACAACGCTAAGTAGTAATGTGCGCAAAAAATTAGTGAAGTTTAAAGTTAAATGGTAAAAAATCTTAAAAATAGAGCTTTAGTTTTATCAAAACCAAAACAGCGCTATCAGCACATATCGAAAGAAAAAAATTTATTTTATTTTTCGTATAATTTCGTAAATAGACAAAAATGTTTATTGGTTAAAAAGTCTTTAAAAATAGTGGATCATTATAGACATAGTTTGAGATATTTTGCTGAAAAAAATTAGAGAATATAAAAATGAATATCAGTACTAGTTTGAAAAAACATAGTTACTTACACCTTATTATTCCTGATAGCATTCCTTACAAAAAGCACGATTTTCTTTTTCTTTTTAAAGTGAATTTTCGCAAAATTGTAAACATGTATTTTACTTAGTGATAAGTTTTATATCGAAAATAATTTTTATTATTTTAAAACTAGAACTAAAAATAAGAAATTTTTGGGAATGATTTTTGAGGTTATGGACCATCAATTTTGGTCCATAAAATTATAAGTCCTTAAAAAATTTTGACGGTCCTGAACTTTAGTATTAAGCAAATAAATTGCTTTCATTTGACATCAAAATTAACAGCGCAACGTAATATGATTGGAACATATGGTTGCAGCTAAAAATAAATATAATTATAAATAATTATTGTTATGATTCCATTTTATCAAATGTGTCCGATTTTGTGGTGCATTTTTTTATGCTATGGTTCAAGTTTTTCATATTATTATACCATCTTACTACATTATTATTCCATGCTATCAGATTATGATTTTACTTTATTACGTTATTATTCCATATTATCATATTATTATCCCATCTTATAATGTTGTGATTCCATTTTATCATATTATTATTTCCTTTTATCATATTATCCCATTTTATCATATTTTTATCCAATCTTATCATATGTGTTAATTAATCATAAAAAATAATTTTCATATTATTTGTTCATTAGTTAATTTTCTTATATCATATGTTGTGCAAGATAATGCAAGATATTTTTTTATGAACTAATTAATATCTAATAAGGAAAGATATTGATAATTTTTAATGGTTGTAGAAATAATGAAATTTTTTATATTAATAAAATTTTGTTTCTAGTAAAAATGTCCAAAAGTGTAAGATGTATGTAGTCAACTATATTAAAACTTTGATTGAATAGAAACATTTAATGATAAAACTGAAACAAAAACGTTGTTATCATGAACACAGTATTATTAATATTAACAATGAGAACATAATATTGTTGTAGTGTTTTTCTCTTCGTGCAGTGGTAAGTAAAATTACCATAAAACTATTTAGTAGTATTTTGAGCTTTTGAATGTAAGAAATTAAATTTATAAGTTGAAATAATTAAAGTGTTTCTTATGTGGCAGATTTTATACTGATAAGTAAAACTACCGGTTGGCAATAATGGTTTTACAAAAGTACCTATTATTTAAACCATCTAATAATCCTGGAATAAATATAAATCTCATCTGTTTTTAATAAATATGGGATCGATTACTACAAAATTGTATTAAAAAAACAAATTAAAACCATTATCTTCTTATGTACAACATTACATCAAAAATAAGACTTTTTCAAACTTCATTTATGTTTTTTTTTTTTTTTTTTTTGAAAGTTTTAAAACATTTTAAGACATTTTATTTAACAAAAACTAAGTCTAAATGGCTACAAATGTGTGTGTGTGTGTGTGGATTTAATAAAATAATATAAAAAACGTTAATACATAGCTCAATAAATAAAAAAAAATTATGTTTATTACTTTGTATTTATATAATCTTTTGATAACTTTTAATCTGTTATTTTTTTTATTCTCTCGTATTTATGTATATACATTTCGTTATAAACATACATGTACGTTGAATTTTACTTCTTTTTTCCTAATTCGTTAGATCCACTTAAAAGATATCACAAATTTTATCTGTAACTGCAAATGGTGTAAACGAACAAAAAAAAAAAAAAAAAAAAAGAAACAATTATTTTTGTAGATATAACTAAATGTTATTTAAGCATAGGAGTAACAAAATACATAAGCAAATGTTTTATTCTATAATATTGTTTGGCTTTTTATAAATAAATACTGTTGTATTTATATAATACATATTTACACAACATGAGGGTGATACAAATTATTATGAAAATATTAAGGCTTAAATACATATGAATAGTGATTAAGCTAAATTTTATATTCTGTGATAAAGTTATTGCCTCCTTTGAAGATACTTTTATAACAGTTTTACAAGGAGAACTTACAGTAGTTTTGATATTTAGTTAACAGTAACTGGAACCACCTTAATATTAAAAACAGTACAATCAAATATAAAAGAATATGAACATGTATTAGTACATAAATATGACTCAAACATATGCTACCAGCTCAATTTGGACAGGAAAAGAAGGGAGAGCGTTTAAATATGCTCATTCATACATATAACAAAAGCAGTGTTGCCATTTCAACATTTTTTCTACTAGATTTAGCAGAATGGTTTGAAAAATTGCATATTTATTTTGAAAAATTCTGCGAACATAATTTTCAACACATGAAAAGTGAAATGCTTACACTAAATTTCTTTAGTTGATTTACTTTTAAAACTGTTGGTTTAAAACTTTATTAAATAATTTGTTGGAAATATAGATCAGAGAAAGAAGCTTCGTCAAAATTATCAACTGTATCATGCTACACAGTGAGGTCTTTTTCAAAATAAATTGCTAAAACGATCTTGATGAAATTTGAAACATCATCCAAAGAGGAGTTAGGCTTTCAGGATATTGTTAGCTGGAGTTCGTATGTGAAACACAGACAGTACTACAGTGCGTTAAATTTTACCACCTCGAGTATAACAAACATCGAAGTTTGTGCTTTTAAAAATATGAACTAAACAAGATAAAGAACGTACTATATTATATCATATTGCTAAACACATATTTAAATTCAAAAATTTTATTTCTCATTTTTGACCTGGACCTCTTAAAGTTTTTGCACTATAAATTTTAAAATATAAATTCTATAATTTTTTACAATTATAGAGAAACTTTCCATATAATTTTTTTTTTTTATTAAATGCAATTTTAAGTAAATGTTGAAATATCAAACAGTAGTCGTAAATATTATATGTTTGAACAAAAGTATAAGTTTTTGTGTCTGTAAAAAATTTTGAATGAGAGGGAATGAGAGAGCAATATATTTCTGAGGTTGTTGAAAAATTGCGACAACCAGCGTTACCATTGAGAATTTTTAAAAAGTGTCCAAAAAGGGATTTTTTGAAAAAAGGCCAACTGCTTCCATGACTAAAAACTCCTCAAAATTGGTTTATGTAATAAAAATAAAAACAAAAAATGTTGCATTATTGGGTGTTTTAAACAGTGTTTCATAAATTTTATCATTAACTTTAGTTTTTAACAGTTTTAGTTCATTTAAAATTCTGTGGGTTTTCTATAACATCACTATATTTTAAAACAATCTCAAAATAATAAATTTATTTGTTGAAATTAATATATAATCGGTCGAAATATTTCAAATAACTTAGTTTTTCACCATTTACCACATAATTTTAAAAAGTCGCCATTTAGTTCCATTTTAAAAGAGGGTCCAAAAAGGGGGCCAGGTGGTGGTGGAAAAAGGGGAATTTCACGACTAAATCCCTACGCTAGTGCTAGTGACAACCCATTGGTAAATTTAGTCACACGAGCAAATAGTTTGAAATAATCTATATTTTAAAAAATAAAAACGATGACCTTAAAACATACAGTAATATTTTATATCGAGGGCTTATATTCAATAAAGGCTATCTGCAGATGTCCAAAAATATTTTTTTAACGACAATCTCTGTGTTTTTTCTCTTTTATTAATGGTATCAATTTTGAAAAATTGATTCCAACACATTTTTTTGCATTACTATGTTTGAGCTATCTTCAAAACATATATCAATATAACTTAAAATGAGTAAATCTATGGATTCTATTTTTTCAAATAAATTATTTTGTCCAGCTGACGTAATTCTTAATTATACATATACAAAAATATTGAAGTCGATATATTTTATAGAAACAAAACTGCGATACTTTAAAGTTTTATATAGGCCTTATGGAGTGATTTAAAATGATATCCAAATCTTTTAAGTCGGATAAGAAATAAAAATTTAGCATGCGGTTTAGCAAGCCGATTAGAAATTACAGATTTATTTCCCAAAATATTCGATTTTTCCTCATTGTGCATGGCTTTGGTAATGACTACTACTTACTAGACTCATTACCTGATAAAGAGTTATCATTATTTTTCTCATTTCCTTGAGTAGTGGAATAATTAGTTACCAGTAAATAACAAGTTAATTTAGTTCTGATATGGCTCAGTTTGCTAAAAGACTCAAAAGGTTATCGGTACAACTACAAATTAAGCCTATATTTTTTAGGAAATGATTTGAATTCCTATTGGTATGTTAAAACTATTAACAACGCATACTAACTTAAGGTATATCTTGCGTAGTGAGTAAGACAGTAGTTTTTGAAACATGAAAGGAAGTTGTTGCCTTCAGTTGAACCAACTTTTTGCTTTTGTTTTTTAGCAATTTGTAAAATTTGATTAACTACTTATTTACCTTTCGGTAATGTAACATGTTGGCTTACGGGTTAAGTAAGCTGGGTATTTTTGGGAATTCATTTATCCAGCATATCATTTTTTAAATTCTTGGTTTTATAACATTTTCTTCCGGTGCTGCAAAAAAATTTCGATTTGGCATATTCTAGCATATCATCATTGAAAATTTAGCATAACACTTCGAATATTTTCTGGCAACACTGAACAAAAGTAACTAGTAAGAGGCAATAACAGTTTGTAAATGTTTATGTAACAACATATACACAAATAGACGCAAACAACTACAAAGCAATTCTTACCTTGCAGTTTTTTTACTCTCACCAAATAAGTAGCTTTACTAGTCTTAGAGTCACAACTACTACACCGCCTCATCAACCAATAAATGTGCAACATTACATTTTGCACATTTTTGCGTCCAAATCTAAGATTAGATCCAAAAATTTGATACAGTCAAAACTGTAGGGGTCATACAAAAAACACATGTACTTACATCTGTATATATGTATTTATATAATATATAAGTAAAATATACATATATAAATTTTTGTATATATGTATATGCATGTTTGCTGAAATAAATGTCTACTAACGTGGATTATATTCAATGTACTTACTACATAATTTGTTAAAGCAACATCTTGTACAATTTAATAATACTTATGTTCAAATATCTACTAAATAAAATACCAACAAAATATCGAACAGTAATAATAACTACTACTAAATAACTAATTACAAATTTATATAACTTTTATATTTTATTTCCACATTCACTACAAATACAAATAAAAAAATAAAAACATTTCCTAACAATTATATTTCATAAATATTTTGTTTTCAATTCAATTTAAAGGAATTTTCCAGTTTAAATATATTGTTAATGTCGAAATACTTTTTGTAATTCCAAAGAATTTTAAGTGAAAAGTTTTATATCAGCAACCATATTGTAGTAAAAACATTTTATTATAATAATAATAATTGACAAAGTTAATATTAAAATTAGTTTAATTTTTAAGAGCTATTGCTTTTTGCCTTGAACCCAATTTGTAAAATTGAAATATTTCGGTTTTGTGTTATGGTTTCCTTTTCAACGAATATTAAGAAGATTTTAAAATGTATGAAATTTGCTTGTGCTTTCTATAGAATTTATTTAGAGGTTGGTCAATGGAATGAAAATTATTAAAAAGTAATACAATAATTTTTGGCTTTCATATAATAGGAATGGTAAATCTTATTTTTAGAAAAACTTTCCTAATGTTGTCTAAAAGCTGCCTGTTGTGAATGGAAATAAAATAAAAGAATACGAACAAATTTGCCTTCATTGATTTGTTTTAACATTTAAGTTTATTTAATTCAAGGGCCAAAGCACGGTTTCATGCTGAATTTACACACTTAATAAATACTAAGTACTTTAACCACCTCTTTTTTCTTCTGTACATATGGGCTTTGTTATTGGAGATATATATAGAAAAAGACATATTTAACAAGGTAACATCAGTACGAGGAGGAGTTTTTACTTAATTTCTTTTTATATAGTGTTTTAACATTCAATCAAATTACTGAGAAAAATAAATTAATTTTTTTGTATATAGTTTGACAGTTTATCAGTTGGGCTAATAATATAACCTTGTACATATATCCGCCTTGACAAAAGAAAATAATTCTCAAAAAAAAAAAAGAAAAACAAAACAATAAGAGGAAGCATTTGTAAAGATTTTTGTCTCCCTATATCTCTTTTTTATAGGCCAATCTAGTATGGAAAAAAATTTCACATCTATGAAGGAACGAAGTACGTAGTAAAAAAAGAGGGGATATCTCCGCCATTTATGTTTCTATTTTGATGACTTTCAAAAGCAAAATTCTCGAAATTATTACCAATATTTTCATTCATATACCATATATCTACGATATCGAGGGCATTCATATATGCCATTTCAACCGGCGGTTCATCGTTACTTATATAATATAAATTTATATTTATATATATATATATATATATATATATATATATATTTACATATATATATATATATATATATATATATATACATACATATATATAAATATATATATATATATAATAGGTAATTTTGAATTTATTTAATCACAGAAAAATCTAAAAATTGATTTTAAAATGATACATTTAATAATAAAAAAAAATATTTAAATTTGCACCTTCCACCAAAATGCTTATATCAATTACTAATAATTGTAAAAACTGACAAAATATGATTATTTCCCAACTAAAAAGATTTCAAAAAACGTGTCAATTGTATGAATCAATAACTTTCATAAAAAAATACATATTTTAATTGAATCAATTATATAGATGATTGAATGAAGCAAAGCGTTAATTGAAAGTATTACTTTAATTTTTATTTTTTTCTTTGTTCTTTGCTTCATTTCGTATTTTCTTTGAATATACCTAACTGTCAACATCAATTTTTTTAGAATTATTTTTCTGTGGTTTTCGTGCCTAATCATCGATACAAACAAATTTGAAATTTAAACTTACCAGATAATAGTGCTTCCATTTCTCTTGCCATGACTTGTTAAGGGAATAGACCACTTACAAAATCACATACACAATTCTTTGTAAGATGTTGAATATAAACATATAAAATACTCACTGCATTAAATGTGATATATATATATATATATATATATATATATATTTATTTATTTATTTATTTATATATTTATTTATATAAAATTCTCGTGTCACGGTGTTTTGTAATTGACCGATTTTTATGACGTTTTATATGTGTATTTGTTAGGTATGACAATAGGTCGTAAAGGTCATATCGCTAGAGGGCGTAAAATATGCCACAAGGGGTAAAAGCTCCCCCTGCCTATATCTTCTTAACCAATAAATAGTTTTTCTTGAAATTTGGCAGGAAAATAGCGTAACATTTGGAAGGAACTATAGCTTATATTTATTATTTAGGACAGAAAATAGGGCAAAAGTTTCACCTCCCTATATCTTCTTAACTAATCAAACGATTTTCTTGAAATTTCGCATGCAAATATTGTAACATTTGTAAGGAACTATAGCCTATAATTTTTATTATTTAGGACGGGAAATAGGGCAGAAAGGGTAAAACAGCTCCTATTCCCTATATCTTCTTAAGTCATCAACTGGTTTTCTTAAAATTTGGCATGCAGACAATGTAACATGTGAAAGGAACTTAAAGATATACATTTTTTGGAAATTCCCCCTACCCATATCTTCTTAATTGATTAACCGATGATAGTTTCAGGTCTTGAAGAAACTAAAGGCTATAAATTTTAACATTAAGGGCGTAAAATAAAGCGAAAAGGGTAAACGCACTCCCACCCATCCCCACACACTTACAATATTTTCGTTATTTTTTAATTAAAAACCAGAATATTCACTAGAAATATAAATAACGATTGCAAAACTCGAATATCGCATTTCTTACTATTTTTCCATGGTCTAAAAGGATAGGCTATGTAAACTCTTATTTTCTCAAACATTTTAAAAAATAAATTCCTATTGTACTGACATACTTATAAATGTACTTCCATACAGGTTTCACATAAAAAGTTAAAATATCAAGCTCGTTTTTCACAAATATCAAGTTAGATCACAATCGAATCTGGTAACTCCAGCTTCAACGATACAGAATGAAGTTGTTTTTCGACTGAATTATTACGAGTAATGAAAAGTCAATCCATTGTTATAATCTACACGCAGAGAAAAATACAGTTGTAGTGAACATAATCTAAAAGCAAGACATTATGATTGGAACATACGGTCACAGCTAGAACTAGATATGATTATAAATAATAATTGTTATAATTCCATTTTATCATATTGGGTCTGATTTTATGGTTCGTTTTTCATATAATACCATCTTTTTACATTATTATCCCGTTCTATTGGACTATGATTTCATTTTGTTATGTTATTCCATCTTATCGTGTTATTCCATTATTATTCCATCTTATCATGTATTAAAATAAAACACATTAATTCAAAATTATTAATTTTATAAATTTTTTACTGAGTCCATCACATTTGTTTCAAAATAGTAGACAAAAGTGTTTGTTAATCATAAAAAATTACTTACATTTGTTCATTAATTGGTTTAATTTGTTTGTGTCATCATAAGTTGTGCAATGTAATACAAGATATTTTTTATTAGCTAAACCTTTAATAGTAAATAATTAATATCTTATATTGCTTAAATCACATGAAATTTATCAAAACCTTGTCTACTTATATTCATATATAAACTAAATAAGAATTATAGTGAAGGTAAAAAACAAATGTTAAAAACAAATTATATTCAAAAACGAACAAGTTATGAATTTTTTGCCATATTTGTAAAAATCTTATTTATTTGTAATATTCTATTGTTATGGGAATAATAATATTAACATGGTCTGAAAACAAAAAGTGGTTTAAGAAAAAGAATTAAATGGTTGTAGAAATAATAATATTTTTTATTTTAATCAAATTTTGTTTATAGTAAAAATATTCAAAAATTAAAAATTTTGCAGTCAACTATATTAAAAGTTTTATTGAACATAAACAAAAACGTTGTCATTATGAACGCGGTATTATTAAAATTAATGAAAATTAACATCTGAGTGTAAAGAGCAAAATGTATATGTGAATCCCTGCTAGCCGGGAAAATTGACACCAAAGCACTGATCTTTTTTTCATTAGGCAGGTGGAAATCTTTCATAAGATTCTCAATATTATAGATTAGCTATGAGATATGTTGGATTCATACCGATTTCCTCAGATTTTCTTCCGTTCTAAGTTTATCATAGATACTTTTAATCATTGAGGATATTACATCCCAATTTTCTCTCTTATTAAGGATGATGTCAACAATATTTTGCGGATTCAGTTGGCACCCAAGGACTTTTTCTATTTTCTGTCGATCGTGGCGAAAGCGTGCGCAGTTGAACACGACGTGTTCTGGGTCTTTCTCTTGGTTTGGACAGTTAGGGCAATATGAGGAGTTATCTAAACCGAATCTGTACAGGTAACTTCGGTATCCTCCGTGACCTGAGAGAAACTGCGTTAAGTAGTAATTTACTTCTCCATGTCGTCTGTTTGGCCATACATCTATTCTCTCTCCACCTTCCTTTGCGGCTGTCTTCCCAGCTGCTCTGCCATTTTCTTATAGAATATTCTCTTTCAAATTTACGTACACGAGTGTTCAGTTGATTTGGGTCTCTTCTGATTTCATCCAAGCGTTTGGCTTCGTCAGCCAAGATATCCCGCTATGACATGAGCCGCTTTGTCGGATGTTGTTCGAAAAGACCAGCATACTCGTAGGACCGATAACCTGTATACAGATTTTAGCTTCCTCGCTGAGGTCTTTACTTTCAGAGCTACTGACCATATGGGAGTAGCGTAAAGTATAACTGATCTAACAACCTTGGATATTATCTTCCTTTTGGATTGCATTGGTCCACCTACATTCGGCATCATTCTTTCAAGAACGGCTCTAATATTTGCTGCCTTGTTAGCAGTATACTCCATATGTGTCCTAAAGTTAAGTCTGGCATCTATACGAATTCCCAAATATTTGAGATGAGATTTTGATGTCACCTGGTGTTCTCCAACCGTTATTCTCATGGTCTCGTTTTACGCCTGCTTGTAACTAATGCAATCTCTATTCTGTATTTGGTGGAATTAGTAGGGGGTCATCTATTATTAGCTATTAAAACCGGGTAAAGTAATAACAGGAGACATGTGCCGAGACTAGTTGATACTTTTGAAGAGATTATTGAACGATAAACGGCCAAAATGTACAATCAGGTACAACAATGCTTGTGCTTATGTCGCGCGACCATCTAAAAAATTATTTGAAATTGGAGGATGGGAAGTTTTCTATTTTTTATCACTCACAGAAACACGTCACCAATCTCAATTAAAAATTTGTTTAAAAATTAAAATGAGAAAAAAATCTTATTTGAATTTTATTTTTATTATTTCTTTTATTTTATTTTTTCTTGAATATATTAACCAAATTTTGATGTAAAATTAAACAACTGTGTTAATTGAAAAAATATAAGTTAATAATTTTCTCTGTACTTGAAATTTTTTAATTTTTGTGCTTGATTTGGTTTAATATATAAAATAAAAATTCTTGTCCGAAAATAAAGACTAAATTTGGGCATTAATAACTAAAAATACAAGTTTATTTCTGAGATATATTAGAAGTGTTAAGTTTTGCATTCAATTTGTATAAAACCGATAAATTTTCAAGGATGTTGAGTGTTTAGGAAATCTATCAAATATGTACTATTATCAATTTTCAAATGTGAACTGTTATGTATCCACTTTTTTAAAAGTCCTTCATACGAATTGTAGTTTAAATCAATTAAGTTAAAATCATAGATTAATCTATGGTTTAAATTAAAATTATAATACCCGTAGTAATATTTTACAATCATTATTTTGCTTAAGCAAATTTTTTAATACTATTCATAATAAAAATAATTTTTTTTACTAATTTCAAAATATTTATCTATACTTTTCATTCTCCACTGTATCCACTAACTATTCTCATCCAAGTTATTATTGTTTCTTAAGATTTATTTTAATTGTTTTAATTCTTTTCATCGTAATTTTCATTAATGTATTCTCTTGCAATTAGTTCGACTTTCTTATTATTAATAAATTCAAACTTAATGCTGTTGTTGTAGTTGTGCGGCATCACATTTACTTTGTTGAAGACAATTTCTATTAGAAAAGCCGAAAGAGTTTTTGATTATTTAATGGCATACAAAAGTTTTCCTAAACGAACAAAATACTTTATTTCACTATAAAACAATGAAAAATAAATTTTCATTTTATGACATTCATAAAGTTGGAAATATTGAATAATTAAATTAAATATTTTAATGATAAAATGAAAATAAATGACAAAATGCTAAAAAAATAATTAATACATTTTTATTCATAAATATTTATAATATTTTATTTTTTAGTAAAATTGATTGGATTAAATTTAAAATATAAAAGATTCTACTGAGGAACTAAAAAGTGTCCTAGATTTAGCATTATATCAAAAGGAAAAATTGGAAAAAATTAGTATTTTAGTTAGAAATTAAACAAATATAACGTTGAAATGTAAAACCACATAACTAACATTTTTTCTTAATAAAAACATGTTAATAGCCCAAATAGCTAATGTTTATGTTAATTAAAGAAACTAATTAATATATATCTATAATCTACGTTAACTAAATATGAATTATTCAATTATCCAAATTGCGTTTTTGATCTTAACATATAATATGTTAACTTTCTTCTAAAAAGTAAAAATCTTGGTTAAGTAGTTTTGTGTTTCACTTAACGATAAACTAATATTGAAAAATTATAATGAACAAAAAATTTAAAGAAAAATGTCAGCAACTACTTTTGTGATAAATATTATATGTATAATCAAACATCTCATTACATTACACAATGGACTTACATAAAATTTCACAGAGACATGTAAGAGGAGCGTGCGATTTTAAATCTGAAGGTGGACCCCACATACCCCCAAGAACGAAGCACTGTACATTAAACTTTTCTTTTAGTTTTTCATTGAGTTATTTTTTTTTTTATTCTATATATATATTTTTTTTTTTTTCATTAAATTTTGTTGCCATGCAACAGATAATTTTACATTTTGCTGTTGCTTGTTTTAAAGCAAACATGACAATGTCGACAATGATTGTGTCCATCAGACTGATTTCCGTTTTAATTTACAGGTGATTAATTATGATTCATCAAGAGGTGGTGTATCGGTTATAACGGAGAAGGGTGATGTTACAACATCATTTTTGCTGATACAAAATGCCGATTTAGCCGATTCTGGTAAATATTCGTGTGCACCTTCAAATGCAGATGTTGCCAGTGTACGTGTACATGTACTTAATGGTAAGTATTTTCATTTGTTTTTTTCTTTTTTTTCCTTTTTCCTGCAAAATGATGTAAAAAACACAGAAATTATTTACAGCTACAATTTTACAAATCTACATAGAATAATAAGGGAGTTCCTCTAAATGTAAAATTAATTATAAAATTATCTAAATTAAATTGCTTATATTTGAAGTTTGGGATATCATTATTTGTTTAACAGCCAGTGTTGCCAAAGCAAAAAATTTTTTCTAATCAAAATTAGGAAAACCAAATTGGGAAAAAAAAGTAACCAAATGTTTAAAATTCAAAGTTATTTTATAAAAATTAATATAATATTAATATAAATATTCAGGTTTGAAATACTTTGCATACTAATTATAAACTTTAGTTAATCTTTAGGAGAAAAACGTATTTAAAATTTAACTGTTTAGAACAATATTTATGAAAATGTGTTTCCTAATGTAATTTTTTAAAAGGGGTCGGGATATAAAGTTTAATAATAAGAATATAATTATTCTTACGTTCTTGTGATATGAAAGCAAATCAAATTATAATAAATTTTTAATTGCAACGCAGCGGGGATGAGCTGTTCACAGAAAAATAATGAAAAAAAGAATTTTTTATAGGGATTTAGCCAATCTCATTTGGTAATATGAATTCCAAAATTTAAAGATTTAAATAAAAGATATTTAATTGGGAGGTTTGGAGAAAAGATTCAATATCAATTGTTGATGTACGAAAGCACTCACATATATTAAATTTTAATAAGTTTTAATTTAAAAATTGTGTACAATATTGTGGTCCAATTGGAAATACATCGGGGTTAATAAAACACTTTTATTGCAGTTATTTGTAAGGTGTTGCCTCTTTCAATTTTTAGAATCTCCTTATCTGAAAGAAATTGGTTCATTATTTCACCTAGTCCCCAAATAAGTATTCTTCTGTTTTGTAGCAATATTTTGATGCTCAAATATCTTAAATACATGTAAGCGTATTTCTACATAATTCTACACAAATAAAACATTTTTAATCCTGAAATATTCTATAAAAAATGTGTATGTACTTACATAAAATATGACGTTCAGTTTCAAAAGGATCGCTTTAAAATTAATAATAGCTTCTATATAGGGTCCCTCTCGAAAATCAGTTAAAAGTACTTAAATCTCACATAAATGTTCGTATGTTAATAAAATTTAGCTCAAATAAGATTAAATAAGATTAATTTACATACACAATAGTGTATGATATCATATAGTCGGTCTTTACCGAATATACATTTCATTTTTAATAGTAATTTATTTTATAATTACAAGTATTTGGGTTGTTTGTTATATCGTCAGAACTTTCCCACAAAAATCTGCCAATCAGTTTCACTTTTTGGTGAAGTATTAGAAAATCTTTACATTCTCTAATGATTTAAATTGTTTATTTGTCGGATAAAATTGGAATGAGAAGTTATGGGAAACTTAAATTTTTAAATGTGTGAATTTCTAACACGCACTTTTTTTATTGTTTCTTATTGTTGGCAAGTTTAACAGAGTAAATAACATTTTTAAAACTAATAAGAATAAAATTTTAAGCAAGAAAATAAATAAATAAGAAAAAATAAAAATAACCAAAATGGAAAAGAGTCATCATTTCCACAGTGGAAAACAAAATAATCCATTTTGGTTAAAAATAACCAAAAAGGCAACACTGTTAACAACGTTTTTTGTGCTCCATTCAATCGTTGTCTCAACACGGTACATATTTACATTACTATTTAATCTCTTAGTTTACACGATGCCTGCTACCTAAAGATACTTAGATACATATGTATGTATATATAACTGCAATACGATGTGTTAGCAATCCACTAATTTTCGCAACCAGTGAATGTGAACTACTTTTTTCTTTTTAATTTGCAAAAACATTTCAATTAAGCAAGTTGTAAATAGATTGAACATCTGAAAAAGTGCAATTAAAATGGAACTAAATGCAATGCAAACATGAAAGCAGAATAAACAATATTCCTATAGATATTTTGCATAGAACGTGCTGCAATATGCTTACTAGTGGTTTTTTCAGTCTCAAAAAAAAAAAAAAAACATATACTTAAGCTATACAGTCAGGCGTACGAACGATGTAAAAAGTAGAACTCTTTCTAATCACACATAAAATACGATGTAGAAATAAGGACATTTTCATTATGGTCACCTATGGAGAACAAGATTAATGGTGAATTACACTGATTCAGCGTGATTGGTTATGATACATTCAATACAGCATCATAGCCTGTTTGAAGATCAATACATCACAACAGCTTCTTGAGGAAGAAAAGGTACTATAGGTCATAAAATATTCCATAACGCAGTTTCTCCTTGAATGTTATCGAAGGTGGCAATTCTATATAATTAATAGGCAATCCCTTTTACGCTATTAATACGATTTTAATAAAAAATATAACGTTATAAAGTAATATTTTCATATATGTGCTTAATATAATTTTATAAAATTCGTTCAGTATTTTAGAAATTATAAGCAGTAAATGTTGCTCCTAATACAAAACTCACATATATGTGTTTCGAATTTCGATCGTTACTGCCCTTAGCATTTTTTTTTTTAGCTAAAAATATGGTGTGAAAAATACTAGAGTGAACGTATGTCCCTATCACTTGGCCCATCGACCCTAAAGTTTGTAGGGTGCATTTATATAGAAAATTTTTTGACTCTTTTACAGTAATCTAGATATAATTATCTATCAAATAAGTTAAACAAAGTTAAAATGGGTTAGAAAATATTAAAGTTATAAGAAATTCCCCAGACCTTTAACACGTTTTCGAACACTTGTGTAAGCAACGTACAGACAAATGTTTTTTAAATTGTATTGTAAAAGCAGTTTATTTATTTATTTTTTTTTTAATGAAAGCTATATATCTAAATTTACATGTGAATCTTTTTGATAATATCTGATCAAATTAGATGGATAAGCGAATATATATATAAGATCAATAAAGTTTTTATTTGATAAATCAGAATTCAAAACAAGACTTTTGACAAAGTTGGCCAAGTTGATACATTTTAGTTTTTACTTGTTTTATGTCGTTAAAATATTAATGACACTTTTTGTTTTATTGAAGAAATGAATTTTTGTTTAACAACTATAAAAATTTTTTGTTTTCATATGCGTATCTTCGTGTTTTTAGAGCATATTTTTCGTTTTTTACTGCTTATTTTATGCGCATAAAACACTTCTTTAGAGCATGTTTGTAGTTTTCCTGATTATGACTTCAATCACCTTTATACTTTTTAAGCCAAAGTAACAGTTATTAGGTGATTTTTATTTTTTCGTGTATAAATAAAAGTTACTATGTGATTTTGATTTATTTATTTATTATTATTATTATTATTATTATTATTATTATTATTATTAATATTATTATTTTTTTTTTTTTGAAGTAATATAAAAGGTATTTTCTGATCATTATTGTTATTATAAATAAGTCGCCAAAATTAAGAAAAAAATCGCTTAATCAAAAATTTTTATATAAAAAAAGCCTAAATAAAAAATCCCCAAAATGAAATAAAATCGCTTAAATAAAAGTCGAAAAAAAAACGCAAAAAAATAATTGCCTTTAAAAAGGCCAAAGAAAGGCTAAGAAAGAAAAAGAGGAAATAGATAGAGAGAAAGAGAGAGAAACTTTAGTAGATAAAACAATGAAAGAGTGTGGAATCTACAACCTAGCAATCAAGAACGATTACCTTAAGATACTTTATCCCCATTACGAACCCTATCAGGTTACTAAGTCCTTTGCCCGTAACCTCCTCTGGTTCATGTAGTATGTGGCTTACAAACCACTTCAGTCTACTATGCTGAAGCCCTACATAATGACAGAGTATATGCTCTACTGTCTCTAGATCCTTCACATCATCGCACGTGCTACAGAAGTCTGATGTGCCAATGTCCCACTTACTAGTCTTATCCCTATTGCGGACTAACCAGTAATAATACTCACAATGACCCTTAGATTCCCACGACCTATGCCCAAGAGATGTTTCGAATCTTCTGGTTTAAGACTAGGTCATAGCGCTTTAGATACCTTGCAATCCGTTCTATTCCTCCGTGCATGATTCGTTCTGCCTTAAGTCCATTGCCTTATGGTCCTGAAGTATGACCCAATTGAAATCCTAATCGATGTCACCACAAAAGATGTATACAGTTCCGAGCCTCTCCGATCTAGCTCATCAGCTATTTCATTACCGAGAATGTGGCCAGGAACCCAAAAGAGTCTTATCCTGTGAGCATCCATTAGCCTTCTAAATTCCTTTCTGCACTCATGCACTAATCGGGACCTAACACAATGACTTGTCTTTTCCAACAGTGTTGCATGACTATCCACACTGATAGTTACCTTAGAGTCCCTTTCAACGTTCTTCTCCAATAATCCTAAGTCCTTGTAAATGCTTAGAGTTTCTGCCTAAAAAACGCTGTATCTATCGAAAAATCTAAAAGTAGACACCCGTCTTTACGCCTACTTTCATCTTCGAGCCATCTGTGAAGACAGCATAACCTCCGTGGAGCTTTTCCGATCCAGCACAAAGTCCCTACTAGGGATTTCTATAACGGAAGTAGCCCCGAAGTCAATTATAGTCCCGACATAATGCGTAGGGGCGACCAAGGATAGTGTCCGACCATCAAAAAATGCTAGCATGCCCAGCTCTGAAGTTCCCTCTTAATCCTAATTCCTTCAGTCTAAATAAGCTCTGTACAGCCATTTTTCTCACGAACTCCTCAATTGAAAGAAGGTGGATAATGGTGTTTTTTAGAAAAAAAAAATGGTAAAAATTCTTCAGCTTTTCGTCACAAAAAAAAAATAAAAAGAAAAAAAAACTTAAATTGTATTGTTTAGTCAATATATCAAGCTTTAAGTTTATTTAAGAAAATAAAAAAACGAAGCGGGAGAAAGTTTTCCAAAATGCATTCATTTGCATTATACATGCAATTTTTGAAAAATGATTTATTTTTCAAAGAGGTGTTAGTTGCAATTATAAAGACTTTTAGATAAATGAAATCGGACTTTAGCTTCAAAAGTTAATTTTGCAAAATTAAAGGTATGAAAAATTTACGAATTTTCTGAAATTTCAAAAAACTAAAATAGATTTGCTTTACAAAGCATGTCAAATAGGAACCAAGTCTGAAAACCTATGGTATTTTTCATATGTGATTTCTCATGAAATTCATGATATATTTCCAATCTTAACTGGCAATTTATTATTTTGCTACAAAAGTTAATAAATACAATCCTTTGAAATACACAAGCGACTAACTATGTAACGCGGAAAGGTGTTGCCGTTTAAAAATTTTATTTTCTTAGACATAAAATAATAAATAATTAAAGAGTTTTTTCCCATCACTTCTCGTAAAGAGTGCTTAAAATTTAAATTTAAATTATTCCGTTTTCTGCTACCTTGTTTAAACAAAAAAATATTAAATAAATTTTCTAATATATAATTTGGAAGCCAATAAAATCTTTTGTGCCCTTTCTCTTTTACAAAAAATATATGGACCATTATCAAAAAATTTTTAATTTTTCTTATATTGACTTTAATACTTAAATTTAAAACTACATTAAACAAGCGGGTTACAGATCTAAACTCACAACACTTGAAACTAATATAGTACAAAATTTTAGTACCATAGATTATACAATTATGAGCATTGTTTATAGTTCAAAAATTTTACATAATTTTTCCCATTTTTCTACAATTTTTGTTCGCGCATTTATACTTTTGGATCTCATTCGAAACTGGGTAGCGGAATTTTTATCTCAAAATTATTTAAATTATTTTTTTACTTCTTGGTTTGAAAGAGTAATTAATAGCGGATCTCAAATTTATTAAAATTAGTTAAATTTAAAAAAAAATTTTTTTGGTTTTTGGGCGGAGTCTGTAGCCCGCCTTCAACGGTATATAAATATTGAAACAGTAATTAATACCTGCTGTAATTATGCATATTTTGCGTCATATCCCGTTGATATGTTCTAGGAGCGAAAACTTTTGAAAAAAATTAGTTTTTCGCGAGGCACATTTTACTGAGGCACATCGCATGGATAGCTAGAAATTGATCATAATTTTCATAGTTATTTGGTGTTGGTAATCAGATGTTTTTATCTAATAGTTTTAACTTTTAAATAAAAAAATAAATATGTTACATGTTAAACTAAACATGCTTCATTTTAATAACAGCAAACTCAAATATTTTTTGCGAGAAGAATTTATTTTTAATATTTAATGTTTGTTTCACTATAACAAAATTTCACAGAAATTAAAAAAAGATGAAATTTCACCAAAAAACTGAAATATCACCAAAAATTTTAAATTTCACCAAGAAGCCTTAAATTCACTAAAAATTCGAAAATTTAGCAAAACTTAATAATTTCACAAAAAATCCGAAGATTCACCGAAACTTCGAAATTTCACCAAAGAACCTCACTAAAAACCAAAAATTCGAAATATCTCTAAAAAAGGTAAATTCGGAATTTTGCCAAAAACTGAAAATTTCACCAAAAATCTGAAATATCGCGCAAAACATAAAATCTCATAAAAAAATCGGAAATTTCACCAAAAATCCGAAATATCCCTAAAAACCAAAAAATTTAAATTTTACTGAAAACCTGATTGAATACAAGTAGGCCCATGAATATAAGTAGGTTTGTAAATATAATTAGGTAGTGTTGCCTACTTGTATGTAACTTCTCCTTATATATGATGACGATGAGGGGGTTGTTGAAGATAAAAGGGGGTTTATCAATCTATAATGGAGAAGGAATTATAATTACTCTTTTGATAAGAGGATTGAGGTAAGTCTTCTTTTATTTTCGGTTTAAACTTCAGTATTTTATTTCACAACATTTCTTAGATATAGTAGCTCTTGTATTAAGGCAAATATGATGAATGATTATTGTTAGGTAAATATTATTTAGTTGATCGTGATGGCTCGATGGTAAGATGGTATGTTGGTAAATTTAAGATGGTAAGTTAAAGATGGTAAGTGGTTAAGTGCCAAATGTAAGATGGTAAGCCAGATGATAAGTTGTTAAGTGCACGACCGCCAGATGATAAGTTGTTAAGTACACGACCGCCAGATGATAAGTGAAATTTTACAATTCGTTTTTCTTTTGGGTTTTCATCAACCCATCGAGCTTTTAACGAAAACCGATAACATTACTTTTCTTTGGAGACAATTAACTTTTGGCATTACCAGATTATTTTGTTCTCATACACTGAGAACAATATTTTTATATTAATATCAAAATTATAGTTTAATTATAATTTAAGTGTCCAACTTTATTGGACACTGATATTTTAAAAAACATTCAAAATATTGTCATAAAATCAAAACCATCCAAAATTTCACATTTTTTGTTCTATAGCAGTCATAACAAGGATTCCACTATATGGGGTTGAGGGTAATATTTACAAAATTTTCGCTATACTAAGATAATAATGATATGATAATGGAAATATCATAAGTTTTATTTGAATATAGCGTGAAATTTCTATCACAATTATACATAAACTTCAAGTTTGTAATATTTTTTATGTGACCAAATTAAAACCGCTATTACTTTGAAATTTAATGTGCCATCAAAAACATTTATTTTTTTTTTTTAACTCCAAAAATCAAAAAATTTTACTATAGCCATTATATTAAATAGGTAATTAAGGGGGATTCCCAAATATGGATCTTATATGGGTACTATGATTAATTATGGACCGATTCTGATGGAATTTGTCACTGTAGTTTATAATTATATAAAATTTATTTGTGACAAATAAAAACTTAAAACTAAAATTTGTATGGAATTTATGAACGTTGAAGTGATTTTACGAAGTAGGTTTGTGTGGAAAATTTGGTTGATAATAAGCACCATTGCAATAGAGCTATAAGCTAGTTCATGATATTCAAAAAGAAGCTGAAGGTTCTTAATTGAATTCCACTCCTAAAATACTTGTAAGTTAATATGATTTTAAAAATTTGTATAAACCGATCGTCATGATATTTTTTCGCAAAGATTTATATTTATATAAAATTTACTTATACCAAAATTATTGCTCTTTTGATCTATGACCGTTAAACCCTTATTCCGGGAGGACATCTATAATGAGAATAGGTGAAATAATGAAACAATCACAACAAGTTTCAAATGGTTTTGTCTTTGTACTAAAATAATTGTTTGTGGCAAATTTCATCAAAATATCTTAAAAATCACAATCTCTAGATTGTTAAAAATATTTACAAAGGACATTTTGAAACCAACTCAAAAAGCGATTCTAAGTCGAACGGTCCCTTAAGACGAATATCATCTTTTATTTTTCTTTTATTTATTTACTTAATAGCCAATGAAATTACAATTTCTTACAGGCTAGCATATATATTATTCTTAAAGCTATTAACAATAAAATATTTTCATAATCATTCAATAACAAAAACTTATTATTTAACTAAGTTAAAAATATTCCTCTTAATGCGGATTGGATTTAATGAGAAATCAATATATGGATAGAAACTGTTGAATTGATTGCATATACGTCTCATGGGATCAAAGTTGGCATAATTGGTTCGAAAATATTTTATTTTTAAAGGAGTATAATTTCTAGTTGGCCGATTTGGGATTACGAATTCGATCTTACGAAGCAGGAACTCAGAATTAATTGAACCGTTTACTAAATTAATTACAAATGAAATATTCATATATTTTCTCCTACTTTCAAGAGTAAGGAGATCAATAAGCTGTAATCGACTTTCATATGATGGTAAATTAATATTAGGATTCCATGGAAGATTACGAAGACAAAATAAGAGAAATTGTTTCTGGACCGATTCAATTTTCTTTATATGAACTTCGTATTGAGGATCCCAGACCACGGAAGCATATTCCAGGATTGGTCGTACAAGAGATATGAATAATCTGAAACATTAATTTGTACCAAGTTCTGGAAAATTTGGTTAATAATAAGCACCACTGAAATGGAGTTATAAGCTAGTTCATGATATTCAAAAAGAGGTTGAAATACTTGTAAATTAATATGATTTTCAAAATTTGTAGCAATCTATTTATATTTGTTTCCGTTACAATATCATAAAATTTAATTTGGTTTGTATTTATTTCTTGAACCCGTAAGCTATTATAATTACTATTTGTATAGCTTTTAATTTAGTTGCAATACTTTGTAAACAAAACTTCTAAGCAAATATTAGAAATACCCTTTACATTCTTGCTCATATTTGAAAACACATTATATGTAGATATTTTACCATAAACAACAAAATAGAAATACATAAAAGGATTTTAATGAAACCGAAATGAAAATGAGATGTATAGAAAAATATATATGTTTGTATATTTCAAAAAAAAAAAAAACACTTGCAATAATTGTATAGGCAACACAACAAGTACCACAGACAATAAAGAAGGACTACTAAAACCAACCAAACTATGCTCAGTATCACACAGAAACATCCATACACAGTCATACACTTACAAACTCAAATACACGCACTTCAATTGCCATGTATGTCAAGTGGTGTTGTGTGTGGAAAACAATATTAAACATAAATGAAAGACAACTTTGGAATAATGTTCTGCATTACAATTGTTTCTCCTTTTATAAGACTGAATAAGTAGAAAAGTTTATACAGGCACAGTACAAAGATACAAAGTAGCTGCAGATGCACAAAAAACACAATACACAACCCAAAAGAGAAAAGTTTATAAAAGTGTCCTTTTATTGAAGTTAATTTCAGTTGCTACTAATTTCTACTGTAGCACCAGCAATAGTAACATTAAAAGTAACAATAAAAACAATAACAACAAAATACTTTAAGACTGTTGGCCGGCTTCGTAAGTACTTGGACAATTGGTTGTATGGTTTTTTGGTTGTTTGTCTGTTGGTTTTGGTTGGTTGGTTAGTAGGTTGCTAGGTTGTTTGTATATTTTCAACAATAAACATATAAGTACACTCTCACACTTGCATTCATTCATATATTTTACACTTATTGCAATGCCACAACATGCAATTGAAATCATACTGTAAAATACACAGAAATAATGTACTAACAAAAGACAAAAACAACAGTAAATTCAACACCAACCATTCATTAACCTTTAACTGTGGACGCGGAGTCTCAAAGACCCGTTGGGTTTCGAAATTTTTGTGAATTTTAGAATAACATTTTATAATTTTAACCTTAAGGGTAATTCCAAGAAATTTCGCACCAGCTCGGATTTTGACCATCTCCGATTTTGATGAAAATTCAATACATACCAGCATCATATTTCTAACGGTTCATATTCTATGAGCATCCAAAGTTGAACACTTCGATCGGTGAAAAAACTTTTTTCAGAATATCCTAGGGTAAAGGATATCTTTTAATTTTGGAGATCGTTACGCCACGAAGATGTATATGAAACTAATTCATATGCGATAAAATACAAGACTACTAGCTTAATGAACACCACAAATTGAAAAAAATTAAAGATTTAGAATACAGTGTTGCCAGAAGGTGGGAAAAAA
The DNA here is from genome assembly GCA_932274085.1 of Protocalliphora azurea. Classification (NCBI taxonomy): domain Eukaryota; kingdom Metazoa; phylum Arthropoda; class Insecta; order Diptera; family Calliphoridae; genus Protocalliphora; species Protocalliphora azurea. The sequence goes on from OW026522.1 coordinate 124,655,720, forward strand.
TTTAATCTTAGAAGATTTCAGAAAAGACTAAATGTTCCGGAAGATAACGCTAGAAAAAACATTTAAACAAATTTGGCAAGAATATTAACATTAACTCTGGTAACGCAAATACCGAGTTTTAGCATAATTTTCGGAATAGTCCGTGATTTACAATACTTTTAAAATAAGATAAATTTTCTTCATATAAATAAAATATCTTCCAAAGTATGTATGTCACAACAATCATTGAGGTCAATAGTTAAAGGTAATAAAATTACTTTTAAAATAATACCTGAATTAATTAAAATTCTCAAATTAAAAATATAAAATATAATAAAATGATACTTTTAAATTCGTGAAAAATAGTGTATATTTTCTGTAATTATCGTGTTGGGACTCTCAGTGGCTTCTGATTTCTTATTTGAAGTATTAATAAAATAATACTTTTCGTGTTCCAAAACTCTTACATTTTCAAATCTAAATAAACTTTTTTTTTAATCTTAAATGCAGATATTTATAAATTTCTTTTTAGGTAACCATCTTCCATTTTTTAAGCATGTAAAACATGTCAACAAAATATGAATATAGATACATTTACCCATACTCTGATATATATAATGAGATATAGTAGCCTACATTCAGACATCTCGGGTGAAATAAAAAAAAAAAAACAAGTAAGAAAGATATGGCCACACCATTTTGTATGTCAGTCAAAATTCGTGGACATGGTAGACATATTACGAAAGCAGAATTTATGCACTTTAGGGTGACTCCCGAAAGTAGGCTTATATGGGAGCTATGATAAGTAATGGAGCGATCCTCATAAAATTTATCACTGGGATTTCTACTTATGTTAAACTTATTCGGTACAAAGATTGACACTTATATAAAACCGAATATAACACCGAATTTCATTAAAATATTGCTATATTTAATGCATTTATGATCGTTAAACCTTATTCCGGGAGGACATTTCAATGGACGCTAGGTGAAATAATGGACCGATCACAACCAATTTCAATAGGTTTCGTCCTTGTGTCATGAGAGTCCTACGTACTAAATTTAATTGAATTATCTTCAAGATTTCGACTTGTACTTTGTGCATAAAGTTTACATGGACATCCAGTTAGACAGACTGACTGACGGATGGACATCGTTAGATCGACTCAAAAAGTGATGATTTTTTCTGTGCGTTACAAACATCAGCACAAACGCATAATAGCTATGTTCTTATTATTTTTTGATATATATATATTTAAAGATATTGTTATAAATTTATAAATAAAACATTTATAAATAAAATATTTAGAAACAAAACATTTTTATGTCTACAAAATTTCCATACAAATTTGGTTTATACATATTTAATATGAAGAATGGCCCAAAGTTTTGGCATGATTTTTCGTAATTTTTGAATTATAATTCCTTCTTGATTAATCATTTCCAAAATTTTTGGTAATTTTTTGCTTTTACAAAAAATTTTCTTAAAATTATATTCATTCTGTTGTTAATGAAGTTTACTAAAAAATAATTGCCTGTAATAATTGATTAAGTAGGTACATAAAATTAGTTAAGTTGTGTTTGATTGGGAGATTGAAGCGCCGCAGGCGAAAGTTTTAGATAAATATAAATAATTTCGATTTTTTTTATACAAGATTGCTTAAATGGATGATTCTGTAGAAATAAAATAGTAAAAGCAAATAAGAAATTATTTGCTTCTTTGCTGAAGTATCAAATTTTAGTCTTTTTAAGATAATTTTAAGAATCAAAAAAGACTAAATAAACCTAGAAGCTAAAATGAAAAATTTGAGGCTAAAAGCAAAATAAAAAGGATAGATTTAGCCTTAAAAGGCTAAACTGGCAACACTGATAAAGTGTTTAAAACTATAATTTTGTATCGAAATTTCTTGGAATAACCCTTATGTCTTCTAAATGGGTTCTATATTACCCACTAATAGTTTTAGATTTTAATTTTTCTACCAATTTCTGCCAATTTGAACTAAACGACGTTGTGGTCTGTAAGACCCCATGTCTAAGAAGTGTTGCACATTAACCTTCACAGTTTAAGGTTAAGAAAATATGTCTATATATACCAATGCTGCAAAAATAGGAATCGTGATAACAATAGAACAACAACAATTAATGCAGAAATTTACACATCATATTGGGAAAAAAGGAAAATTTTATGGAAATTTTTTATGAACACAATTAAGTTTCTAACGCTTTTTTTTTTGAGGTAATGAGTGTTATTAAGAAAAAATGGTACTTTTAAGATAATTTTTAAGTCTATTAAGCTATTACCGTAGCTATTTTACCTTTTTATTGTATTGAATGGTGAATTTTTTTTAAAGCATATCAAGATTAAAATTCTTTTGTAAAGACAATTTTTAAAAAAAATTTCCTCAAACGGGTCTTGCGTTAAAACTATAAAGAGTAAATGTATTTATTACACTATTTATTGACGCGAGTCACATCTAGTTAATATCATCTTTCAATATTTATATTTAAATTAAATTACTTTGCATAAAAGAAGACGATGTAAAAATAAAACATTGGTGTTGTCTTTTGGAACATTATCTACCATAGCAAACAATTATAGCAATGTGCCAAATTTTATATTAATCGGTTTAATAACACAGGTCAAAAAATCACAAAAAACAAAAAACACGAATAATTCCGCTAAATTAATATTCCTTTGAATTGATATAGTACACAAAGTTAAATGAAACTTTTGCACCACGTCACACTTTTAACCTATTGATGACCAAAAAAAATATGGTTTTCTAAGGAGTTTTAGGTTATACAATTTTCTAGTTAATAGGTAGACCGCTCACGTTTTTATAGACAAGAAATTGTGCTACAAAAATGTAATAAAAGACAAGTCTCCAATTTGCAATGCATAGCCCTTAAAAGTTTTTAGAATAGTCAAAATTCAAAATTTCTTAACCCTCACTAAACCATGGAAAAGAGGGATAAAGAGTGGATGTAAAGGGGAAATTTGTATTTCATATAACTAACACATGACCGTAGATCTCAAAAATAGTAAAATTTTTAAAATTTTAAATTTTTTAAAATTTTAAATCAAAACTTCCAAAACTTAAATAACAAAGTCAACAAAAGAATAGAAAAAAATTACATCGTAAACACTTCCATGTATTTCTTATTCCTTAGACTAGATATAGAGTATAAAGTGGAATGAAATATTTCAATTACTTCACAATTTTAAGAGATGTAATATTTTTATTTTCAACTTCATTCAAAAAGTTCTGCATATATGCTTTTTAAAATTAGGATTATAGAAAGTACTATTAATAATTTTTCCCTCATACCAAAAAGCAGCATTAGTCTGTCAGCATAGTAGGATTCCATATGACTTGATATAATCTCCCTTGTTCTTCATGCATGACTAATTTCTTAGAGGTACATAATTCTTTTGGTCGTCAAAGGGTTAAAAGTGTGACATGATGGTAATGTTCCATTTAACTTTCTAAACTATATCTTCAAGGAAGGTTATTTTCTTTGGTTGTCAATGGGTTAAAAATGTGACGTGAGGGAAAAAAACCGAAATATTCCTCTTGATTGGAATGACTATAACTAGAATATCTACAACATATTTTACAAAATACTTTTTTAGTATAGACCTGTTTAATTAGCACATGATACATTCAAACTATTTGAAAAATAAATAAGTTTAAAATCTGAGCATGACATTTTGGTCCCGTTATGTTATTCTGAAGGGTACATATAACTAATCTACATGTTCAGTCCCAAATCGAATTGAATCCAAACAGACGCATGTATGAACATATATAGTTTTCGGATATCAATATCAGGAATACAGGACAGAGAATGCACAATGGAATTAGGATTTTAGTATTAATTCTCGTAAGAGAAGAAATCACGGGTTTTGACTGATCATATTGGATCCAGGTTTGTCTGGTGGTCAAACAGGTGGACTCATTGATCCATTAGAGTAAGGCCAACCTCAAGTTAAGCAGTGTATTATAAATGGAAGAAGGCAGTAGGAATACCAGCCAGTACCAACCATTCTTGGCAAGTTTGGAGTTCGAATGTCCCACTGCCCAGATTATCCACATTTGAATATCTCCCCATATTGTTTGGAGACTCCCACTCACAATTATGTACTAAATTGGATGTTGGGTTGACACTCGATAGAGGCTTCAACGCTGATTGATTCGGTACGAATTTGGATATGGCATTTTAAAGGAAAGACACCGAGAACCGTCTGTACAGAAAGGCTGTATATATATATATATATATATATATATATATATATATATATATATGTGTGTGTGTGTGTGTGTGTGTGTGTGTGTGTGTGTATGTGTGTGTGTTTCCAAATAACGTAGAAATTTAAAATTCGGCTTACTTATTTTGAAATGTTTATTAAAGGGCGGAGATATTATCGGATCATCATTATTTAGATATGTAAGATTCAGAAATCTCTTGAAAGAGAAAATATACTTCAGAAATACCCTATGTGCCAAATTTTATTACAATCGACTTTGTGATATTGACCTGATGGCATAACAAATATGGCTTAATATTTGGCTTTTTTGTTTTTTCATATATATATATATATATATATATATATATATATATATATATATATATATATATATATTTCGCAGCTTCCAATTTATTTCATTATTATTCAAGGTTTAAATCCCCAAGCGTAAAATAAATTCATGGTGTATTATGATGTTTAAATTTAAAAATTAAATTACAGATTGTCCACGAATAATAATATTTTAAGTCACTACTTTTGAAACATTATTTATTCAGATTATTTAGTATTTTAAGGATTAAAAATCAATGAAAACCTTAAAAAAAATAAAAAAAATAATGGATGCATATTAAAAGAAGCAATACTTATCTCAAAATTGTGTGTAAAAATTGTGTAGTTATATAAAGTAATTTCGCGCAAAGAGAAAACAACTTTTTAAACTTTTTAAAAAGCAACAAAAAAATGCTTTCATTAACTTTATTGTAAAAATATTATATTTCTATGAGCTTAATATTACATTTTAGCAATATAAGAGTATAATCAATAACAATAAATTACAATAAGCATACGCCCTCATTATGTAGTCAGCTTGTTCTTAATAAGAAAGATTCCTTTTTTCAACGCTTGATTTACTTTAATCTTTATTACAATTACTATGTGGCTACTACCCCTATTGCTTTCATTGAAAAATGCAGAAGCATATTCACATGTGAAGATATTCGATTCAGCCATTAATGCGTTTTCAATATGTTTTAAATAAAATATGGACTTGACATTAGAAGGTGGCTGCAACTCCCCAAATATATATCAACCTGTTTTACTGCTCAGTTATGGAAATTTTTAAGAAAATTCTTCCCACAAAATGTTAAGCTTTTTACTGTCAGCTATAGTTCACTAGGTAAATTATGAATCTTGATAAAGAAATTATTTCCACAATAGTTCATCAAATATCGGATTTTCAATAGTTATATTTTATGGGTGCTATGACTCCTCCTAGTTTTATCTTAATTGTGGAACATGATATGGAAATTATTTCCAAAAGAATCTCAAGACTTTTGCTTCAATATTTCGTTAGATATGAATTTTTCAATACTTACTTTGCATGGGGTCTATGATTCCACCTAGCCTTATATCCATCTTAATTATGGAATTAGATAAGAAAATCATTTTCATAAAATCATAAGATATATGCTGTAACAGTTCTTTAGATATGGGATAAATAATATTCGTTTTATATGGTGGTAATTACCATTGTCCTTAAACCACTTGCATGAAATTTCGTTGTTTTACATGCTTTTGTTTTGTTTTTATGGCTTGTAGACTATGAAAATGCTTAGATCCGCACTGAGAATACCAATCTTTATTGAAAATTTTTTTCGAATCAACCGATTTTTCATTTTTCGCAGTATATATATAGATTAATAAAAATATCGTTTTATAAACTTCTTTCCATCAAGAATAACGCGTTTAAGAAATATTGGCGAAAATATATGGACCAAAGTTATAAAGGACACCGATATTTTCTGTTTTTTTTTTTTTTGTCCATAACTTTTTTGCTTATGTACCTCCTAGGTCACCTACAAATTACAATTCGTTGGTTTCAATTAGTTTGATTACGAAGTATCTGCTAGTATACAAGCTCTTTGTTATCTAAACAGGAGAGTCAACTAGTTATTCTGTTATTTTGTTGTTATTTGTCTTACATATAAAATAAGCACATGTTAAAGTAACTGTCATAAAAATAGCTAAGACATCGTAGGTTACCCCAAACAACTAGCATCAATTTACCAACAATCACTAGAACTGCTGGGAAATGCTTGCTAACCAAAACTGTACGTGTAATCATTGTGAAAATTTGATTTAATTCGAAATATTTTAAATAATTTTATATAAACTTTATACATTATTACATAGAGAAATATGTGTAAACAACTACAAATGAAAAGAGCAATATATGTACATATGTACATATTTAAATGCCCTCCTACACATACATAAATTTCACTGCTTAAGTGTATGTTTGCTTTTTAGGTTTATGGTTTCATTTCAGTTGGATTTGCTCTGTTTGGTTTTGGTTTTTACTTGACCATATACATTTTTGAAATCATTACAGACTTTCAAAACTAAACTAAATAACTAACTACACAATAATAATGTGTATATATTTTTAAATATACATAAGTATTTAAATATGTATGTACTTGTGTTGTATAGGTATTAGTAATTACTTATACATTATTCTCTCTTATTTTTAACTTTAGGTTATTTACACTTTTTCTGGTGTAATTATACATGTAAAATATTAAACAAAATTCACTTTGAATATTAAATTGTTTACTAAGTACGAACAGAAATGTTTAACAATGCACAGTGGGGCAGAATAAAAATTTTTTAAAATAAATCTAAAACTTGTAATTGGATAGTTGGATTTACATAAAGCTTTTCATGGCCGTAGCAGAAGAGTTTATAATTTTAAATTTGAAAGGGGGACCTCACATATTCATTACAAACGGAGCTATAGGAGTTCAAAGTAGGATACCCCTGACATGGACAATTTTTAAATTTTGTAGTAGCGTAATTTCAGTTTTGTAAAAGATATTAATTTTTTGTGTATGATGAATTATTATATCAGCAAAGCAACGTAATTCATACTTTTGCGATTTTTGGAGAGTAAAATTTTTGTAAAAAATTGTTTTTTTTTTTTTTTTTAAATATAAATATTTTATCCGTAATAAAATTTTTGTTGGTTAGTATATCACAATGAAATTTTTTGTAGACTTTATGGTTTAAAAAAATAAAGTGTAAAAACTTTAAGAAATCCTACAATTTCCTAAAATAACGCCAAAAATCCTAAAAATGGGATTTCTCAACTTTTCGCCCATAAAGTCCACATAATGTTGGCGGTTTCAAACTCTTAAGAACGTACTATAAATTCCGAAATTGTTTTCTATTTGCAAATTAATGGTTTAAGATTTTAGCATATATAGACTAAAATTAAAACTTTCTTATAAAATATGTCAAATTTGGGAGGGTGTATACTTAGACCGCTTGAGGTATTGAGATTGTTTTCTATTTCAAAACCGTCCCTGTAAATATACCTTTTAGAAAAGTATAAAACTACTATATATGTTGTTAAAGAAAATCACATTTTAAAGAATAAAGATTGTAGACACTTTCTCGGCCAAAAAACAAAAACACAAAAAATCGTAAGTTTTGCAATTTTCAACTTCAACATCGTTTTTGTTTTTTTGGACTCAGTTAAGATATCTACTTCAAATTTTCTTTATTTAGATAATTTTGTTCTTTATTTTAGAAAAAGAAACTAATAAAATTGGTCGCAAATACTGGCATATATGTGAAGAAGATTAGACCTATTACTTGCGAAATTTAGGTAGTTAAAATTTCAAATGCAGATAACTTGAAGAGTATATATATTTGCAATCGAATAAGACAAAAAAATTGGCAAACTTTTAAAAAATTTTCTATGTCACAGGTACTCTCCTTTGAGCCCCCAAAGCTCCATAGCTGAGAGATATATGGAGTCCCTTTCCAAGCTAAAAGGTGTACGCTCCTCTGCTATGGTTGTATGAAATTTTACGTAAATCTAACTAGCCGATTAGAAGGTACAGACTTATTTCCAAAATTTTTCGGTTTTGCATCACTATGCATTATAGTCTAGTATATATTTCGAATAAAATTATTTAATTTCGTATATTAATAATTTATATTTAGCTCATTTGCAGTATAATATTACGAAAAATATTTTAACAATTTGAAGTATATGTTAGATAAACAACTTAGTGAGTATTGTTGTAATTAAATTTTCTACCTATATAAAAAATGGTTTATAACAAATTATTATCTTGAAATTAAAATAGAAATAAGTAGTTTTTAAGTATAATTTAAATTTACCAGAAATTTTATGAAAGATGATTTTTATATAGTAAAAGAACAAACTAAAATTACTAATTTGATTAATATGGAAAAAATTTTGGTTTATTTTCTGCCTAATTAAAATTAAAATGATAATAACAAAGATTTTAGAGAAAAATACTTTTCTAGTTTAAATTAACACCTTAACTTATGTTAAATTAATTCCAAGACCAGACCTAATGGAATATATAATTAATTTAAGTTTCAATTACTATACGTTTATAAATATTTAAAATAGGTTTTTAACCTTTTTTACAAATATTTAGCCTTTAAGGATTAACTTAATATAAGATGCTTAAAAATTTTGTTGTTCCTAATGCCTTTTAGGCCTCATTTTTTAAATTTATTAAAGTTTGATAAGGAGTGTTGACACTAGCCTCTTTAATTTGCTTTTAGTTTCAAAATTTTCGTTTTAGTTTCTAGCCTTTTTTGATTCTTAAAATTGCCCTAAAAAGTCTAATATGTATGTTAGTATCTCAACAATGAAGAAAATAATTTCTTATTTGCTATTCATAATTTTGTTTTTACAAAATCTTTATTATTTATATTTAGCAGAAATTTTCGACCGCGGTGCTTCATTATCCAAATCAAGAATAACTAATTACAAATAACAAGTTTTATTTAATTACTAAATTGATCATTATAATTATTTTTTTTTTTAATTTGCTTCATTAAATATTTAGAAATGCTTAATCAAAAAGGAATTATAGTTTAAAAATATAATCCAAATTTGTATGGAAATTTTTCGGACCATCTTTCATTTGGGTCATTTCAGTGATAGCTGTTACTTGTTTTATTTATAAATTTATTACAATATCTTTAAACAGTATAAACACAAAGTAGTGAGAACGTGAAAAATAAGTTTTTAAATTAAAAAAATAACTTTTTTCTGGATATATTTTTTGGGACTTATATTGACCATTTTTAAATTTTTGTCTTTCCTGGAAACACTTTGATAAGTATGAATTTTGTATGAAAAATTTGTTTTAATAAGACTAACAAATTTGAGATTTGATTATGAATGGGACAAAAAAAAAACAAAATTCTGGTAATAATCCATATATATATAAAAATAAAAAACATTTTTTCACATCCCATCAGTGTTGCCAGTTTAGCCTAAAGGCTAAAATGTTAGTATTTCAACAAAGAAAAAGAACATTTATTATTTGCTTTCAATAATTTCATTTTTACAGAATCATTCATTTAAGAATTTTTACGTATAAATTCGCAAAAAAAAAATCAAGATTATTTATATTTTACAAAAATGTTTGCCTACGACGCTTCATCCTTTAAATTGGATATAACTTAGCTCGTTGTATGGACTTACTTAATTAATTATTTATTATAATTACATTTTAATACACCATTAACAATAGAAACTAAAATAATATAAAAATAAATATAATCAAAAAAATTCTTACAAAATAAAAAATTACCACAAAAAATTTAAATTATTAATCAAAAAAGAAATATAAGTGAAAAATGAAGAATCCCTTCAACATTTTTCATTGAATTATAATCCATATTTGCATGAAAATATTATAAGCAATTTTCTGTTGGGTAATTTTAAAAAAAAAATGTTTAAATAAAAAATAATTAAATAAAGCAAAGCTTTTTTCTGGCCTCATTTTTTTGTGGCATTTAGCCTTAGCTGACCTTTGGTAAAGTACAATTTAGCCTCTCTTTTTCTCACCTGCTGGCAACACTGCATCCCATTCCCTTTATATGCTTCAAAAGACTTCTCTGTAATCTAATAAATTCATAGAAAACAATAAAAAACACTAAACAAAGACTCTAATAAAAAGAAATATTACGGAAAAAAAAACATTAAAATGAAAATAAATCCTTACCTTCAACATGTTGGTCTCAAAATTAAACAATGTTAATCAAATTAACCTTGTCCAGATGGCCAATATAATCAAACATCCCAAAAATACGAAAAATACTTAGAATATGGAAACTATCAAAACATAAATGATTTCAACTCCCAGCCAAAAAATACCATGTGAAAAAATAAAATATAAACATAAAAAGGGAAAAAATACTTCTGGTCATGTGTACCATAATATAATGAATACAAACAAATAAAATCGTAACGTTATTTTCTCCGCATAAATACATACAAAAAAGGGGACAAAAAAAATAAAATAAATATAAAAAGGTTCACATGTGGATAAAGGAAAATGTATTTATATACATATGTATGTACATTAGACTACTCCAAAAAAGCTGAATTTCAACATTCAATTCGCCTAGGATTGTCGGTTTTGATATTAAAATATGTTGTGAAAATATTAGTGTGATCGGATATCACTAACATGAACCGCATGGGTCCTGATGTTTGTGGGATACATTTGTATTGGAAAATTTTGAGTTTTTTTTTAACTCTTTTTTGAACTCTTTCAAACCCCTTTTTGAAATTTAATGTAAAAAAAAAATTAAAATCAGTTAGCAAATACCGCAGTTACTAAAAAAAAGTGTTTTCGAATATTTGTGTAAGCAACATACACGCAGAGAAAAATTACTGTTGGAGTAACCATAACCTAAAAGCAACATATTATGATTGGAACATACGATCATCTTATCACATATCAAAATAAAACGTAAAATTATTTTTATAAATTTTTTATTGAAAATAATAGAGAAAAAGGTAAAACAATAATATTTACATAGTATTTGTTTATTAATTATATTCATTTTCATCACCATATCTGGTTCAAATGCAATATATGTTTTTTTTACAACCAAAACCTTTAATGGCAGTTAATCAATATTTTACATTGCTGGAATCACATCGAGTATAACGAAATTCAGTTTATTTATATTTATTCAAATATAAACAAAATGAGAATTACAATGAAGTTGGAAAACAAATATTAAAAATAAAATATATGTAAAAACAAGTTAATAATTTTTCCATTATTTTGGTGAAAAGTATAAGTATTATATTTATTTGAAATATTTTACTATCATGGGACTAACAATATTAATATGTTTTAAAAAGAGTATATATACAGTTTAAGAACAAGGGAAAAGACTGCAAATATTTAACAATTGTAGAAGTAATGATATTTTTCATATCAATGAAATTTTGTTTTTGGTAAAAATATTTAAAAACATATAATTTTTTCAGTCAACCATATTAAAATTTTTATTGAGTGTAAAAATTAAATGACAAAATTTAAGCAAAAACATTGTTATCATGAACACCGAGTTATTAAAATTCAATAAAATTAACAATGAGAACATTATATTGTTGTGATGATAACGATGTAATCATATTTTTCTTTGTGTACAGAAAAATTCTTAATTTTTTTAAAAATGTTGAAAAAAGATGTTATTTGTGGTCAAATTACTTACAAATTACCTTAATTACTGAAAAATAAGGTTTGCAGGTTTATATAAACTCCTTGTCATGTTTTATTAAAAAACGTTGATTTTTATTATCACTGTTTCAAAACTCCGGAAATTCTTAAAAATTTTATTAAACTAATTTCAAAAAAAATTAAGATAGAACTAAATAGTTTTATAGATAATACCATACAGGCTAAAAATAAGAAATAACTGAGTAGATATCTTTTATAAATTCGCCATACTTTAGATTTTAATTTTAAAGATTTTGACAAAAATCTATTTTCCAGCGATATTGGTATTGTAGAATAATTTTTTTTATGTACTAGTATACAGATTAATTAAAATTACAACATAACAAGATAATATAGATTGTAGGAAATATATTACGAAATTTTAAATAAATTTGAACAATATTAATCCTTTAAGCAGGAATGTCAAAAGTAAAATTTTGGAATATTTTGGATTTTTAACGAAAATGTAACTCAAAATTATTTATTCATTACAAAAAATATAATTAAAAGACGATGAATCATATCAGCAGTCAAAAACATAAATTTAACCCTCAAGTGAACTTGGGGTCAACATTTTGTAAAATATCTTTTTTTTTTTTGATTAAGTGTAAAGTAGATTTTATTAACTGATATCATGAACAACGAAAAGGGTACTTTTTTCAGTAAAGTTATTCTAACAAAACAAAAATTATTATAGAAGTCATTGATTTGAAATTAAGATAAAAACAAATAATTTTGAGTTATATTTTTCGTTAGAAATCTTGAATATTCCATAATTTGACATTCCCACTTTAAGGGTTAACATTATTCAAATTCATTAATTAATATATTTTCTGCAATCTTTATTATCTTGTTATGTTAAAATTTTTAATAATCGGTATTTTAGTACAAAAAGAAAATTACTTTACAATACAAAAATCTCCAAAAATGGCTCTTTGTCGAATTCACCAAAATTCAGATCTAATGTTCGGTGAATTTATAAAAGATATCGACCTAATTCTTCTTGTTTTAACTTTTTGTGCTGTTGCCTATAAAATAGCACAGTTTTTTTAAATTTGTTCTAAAAAATTTAAATTGAAGTTTTGAAACAGTCATAAAAGAATCAATGTTTTTTAATAAAGCATGAGAAGGGGATCAAATTATCCTGCAGGAATCAAAGCTTATTTTTCGGTAATTGTGTTTCAAATTTTATTACAAATAGCATTTTATTTCAACATTTCTAAAAAAATTAAATGCTTACATAAATATTCGAAAACAAAAATTTCTAATAACTTTAATATTTTCTAACCGAGTTTAACTTTTTTATATTGTTTGATAGATAGTTATCTTTAGATTGCAATTCCTTTACACCAAATTTTAAAAAAAAAGCTGATAATAGCCAAATGTTTTCAAAAACTGTGAAAAGGTCTAAATTTCCCCATATAAATACACCCTACAAATTTCAGGGCCGATGCAGTACGTGTTAGCGACATCCGACCTCTCTAATATTTTGCACAGTATTTTCTTACATCAAAGAGAATAATCCTAGAGGGAGCTACGATCGAAAATCGAAATTGGTCTTTTTTTGGAGCAATCTAATATACATACATATTTATAAAGGAACATCAAGAAAAAGGACGTAAAATACATTTATTCGGTTACAGTAAAAAGTTTATTTGAAATCAAGTCCTAAAGAGTTGATTTCAATAGACACGTCTATAAAGATCACCAAAGTATAAATCCTATATGAATATAAATGTGTATACCAAATTTCATGATCGCGCCTTGACATTTTTTTTTTTTTTTTGTAATTTTCCAATCATTAATCTTTAATAGTAAATGATAAAAAGTTTTCACCAATAATATTGAAAATATTTTCATAATATTAGTTTCCATAATATCTGTTTGTAAATTATTTGCATTATTATTTTATTCTATGTGCAAAATGTTTATATTTTCTAATGCATACATGGTTACTTTAGTATATAATAAATTTTTCAATACTTTAATTTATTTTATTTGATTTCTGTTACGAGTTTAAACATTTAAATATATGAGGAAATATCTAAATATATTTGATAGTTTCTGAGTTCTTCATGTATTTTTATATAATAGATAGAAAATAAAATAATTTTATTATATTTTAAATAGAAAACATTATATTTTGCAAATTTTTTCATTGTTTGATCACAATCATAATATGTTTCAAAAGGGCCAGTAAGAAGTAAAATTCGACATTTGAAAGGTATATTTATTAAACCATTTAAAGATGTAATTTGTAAGAAGAATCTCCTTAAAATATCTGGATTCCTCAAAAAAAAAAACTTACATTTGTAAAGCATCCGCGAAACGGGCTTTACAATGCTTAAAATTATCCAAACTATTAACTATAAAAATAAGAATGTTTCATCAGATAAATTACAAAAAGTTCACTTTTGAGACCGTGCAATTTAAAGAGGCCAATTGTCCAAAAACTGAAAACGATTATGATTTAAATTAATTTTTAGTAACAGATTAACAGTGTAACATAAAAATAGAAGGAATTATTTATATTCTTTTATGAGAAAAACTATTATTCATAAAAATGCGTTATAAACCTGCAAAGAATGGGGCTTCAGAAATCTGTATAATTCCTTAGAGCTCTCTTAACAACAGGCTTACTTTCGTAAAAATATCCAGAGAAGATTTACTCACAAGGCAAAGTACTTTTAGATGAGTTGTTATGTAATAAAAAGTTTTCTTTTAATTTTCAAAATGTCAATATTTCAAAAAAGAGTTGAATTAGTTTATCATTTTATTATTAATTAACTTTTTTATCTTTTATTTAACAGAATTATCATATAAATATTTAAAAGATTTAATTATTTATTTTTGGCGAAAGTTCTAGGGTCCCCAGGAAATTTAAAAGTCAATCCCGATTTCCTGTGAGTGGAAAAAGGCCGGGAAAAGAAAAACTCTAATTATTTAGTATTATATTTTTCAGCTTCATATAAATTTATATTGTAATGGATTAACTAAATTCTGCGATATTAATAAAAATGTTGTAAAAAGTAACACATTTTAATGTAAATAAGTTTTTTTCACAGAAAAAATTATTTCCTAGAAGTTTTCAATAAATAAAGGGATTAACTTATTCAATCTTTACTTTATTTATTCGAACTTTGTATCCATTACATCTTAGCTTTGTATAAATTTAATAGTTTTGTGTAACATTTATTGTTAAGTAATTCGGTTATTTTATAGGTTTTATACGTATAATCTTTTAAATCATAATACAATAAACCAAATGGTATTTAAGTATTCTAGTGGTGCTGTTTATAATGCAAATGTACTCGGATACTTAACACTTGGAACAAGAACTACTCACACAAAGTCTTTTGGATTCTCAGTAACGTAAAGTTCGCCCTTTGATTATTCTTGACACCTCCACTGCTAAGTTGGCCGCCATAAAGGTTCCCAGATTTTTTTCGAACCTTGACCCCCAAATAGCAAAATTACATCGCCAAAAAATCACAAATAACTGCTGATATTATCCCCAAAAATCCCCTGTAATCCATATCCTATGTAGATTTGAGTAGTTAATGTAAATACCGAAGATTAGATTTTTATTTTCTCAAAGGTATGAAAGCATAGTAAATTAAATTCCATTGATTCAATTCTTCTTGATACATTTTATTGATCTTTTAAATAACTAATCATAATATATTAGCTGAATGCTCCTGCGTTGCATGGAATTATAAAAGTTAATATAAAAGAAATTTAAGAAAACATAAAATACAGCTTTGTCCAGTTTAAATCTCCACTTTCGTCGAAAAAAAAATGAGAACAATAGCGACATTTTGGCCATTTACAGAAACAAACAATTTATTTATATCCTATAGTTTCTTCCATCTTAAAATTAATCTATATAAAATTTCATTAAAATTGCTTCAGCGATTTAGTCACAATTGCATTAGAAACAAACACATGGAATAACAGTAATAAAGTACCAATTGATCAAACAACCTCGCAGCCAATCCATAAATAATCATCTTGTTGCAGAGATTGGAACTAATTTTTTAACCTTACGGTATCATATTTAGTATAACAGTTATTTTCTATTTCCTTCATTACACTGCTCTTAAATAAATGATAGGCATATTTGATTTAAGATTAATATAGGGCGGAATATTATGTGTTTTTTTAATTTTTCCTAAGTTAAAAAGAAAAATTATGGAAATAAAATAATAATCTCCAAAAAAAATTTTCAAAAATCCCTTAAATGTGAAATTCATCTCCAACAAATTCCCTAATCACCAAACTAAATGTTTCATCCGCATTTTCCAAAAGAAATCGCCAGTTATCTGCTCAAATGTATTTCATAATTATTCACTCTTTCATTATGCAGAAGACGTTTATAGATTACTAGACAGGCGAAAGTATCGAAGAAGATCAATATAAATGATTTGGTATTAAAATAATAAAAATTAAAACAAAAATGTCAAAAAGATAAGAGAATTACCAAGGAAAAAGATGTAAAATATATCATTATTTTGTCATTAAAAAATAAATAAATAAATTGATAAATAAATAAATAAATAGATAAATAAATAAAGAAATAAATATGCTTAAAAAACAAACAAAAATATGAGAAATTGTAATAATAAAGAAAATACATATGTATCTTTTTTAATTAAAGTTTTGATTCATTCAATCACCTGCTCGATTGATTCAATTAAAGTATTGATTTTTTTCATATAACTTTCAATTAAAGTATTGATTTTTTTCATATAACTTTTCGATTCATTCAATTAACATGCTGTTTAGAGTTAATATTTTTTTAAATTATTATTATTTTATTTTTTTTTTTTTTAATTAAAATCTTAAATATGTTTAATTTGGAAAAAATCATAATTTATCAGATTTTAACATTTTTAAGAATTATCATCATCATTTTGATGAAAGGTACAAATTTAAACATTTTTTTAATTGAATGAATTATACTGGTAATTAAAAAAATTTTCTATTTTTTTCTGTGTAATTCCATTTTACTTAAATACATAAAATATTTAGTACTAAAAATACCTAGATTCCAAGTAATTTTTATTAATAACTCATAAACAAATTTAGTAATTATAATGAAATTTAATACGTCCATTATATTTTTACTAATAAATCGCACATATATTTGCCATGTTATTTTAGAAAATGTTAGTTGTATAATTGCGTCTGACCGTACTTTCAGTACAGGAACAATGTTTAGTTATCCCCTAGCTATATCCGCACATATCAGCAAATAAAATTTTAAAAATACAATACACTGGATATCAATTTTTTCTTTTATATTGATTTAAGTGCGGAGTTAGAGGTACCAATAAGTAGTATGATACGTAATAATAGCAACAAAAATATAATATTTTAAAACTAGTTTATTATGAATTTTACAACTGCGAAAAACATCGTATGTTCTACAATTCTAATCCAATTTTAACAAACTATGAATAATTTTGTACATAATAAAATATATTAATAGTAAAAAATATTAAAATAAATGTTTACTAAAGAAGTAGAATTCGGAAATGGCTGTGAATCCAAGAAATACAAATAAAAAAAATTAAATTGAGTTTCTGTCCTCAATATCTTTCTCAGTTTGGCTATGAATACAAAAGTGTATATACTTTTGAAAAACTATAAATTTTTAATCTTAATCTATTAAGTTTCTTATCTTTATTATGCCATCTAAAAACTTAAATTGAATAGCAGCCATTCGAGATCCGCGAAGTGTGAAAAATCGGTTGTTTGGAAATAACTCCCGATTTGGTATGAGGAAGTACCCACCCATACCTAAAATCTATACTTTGTTACATTTCAAGTGTATTTAATATTTTTTTTTTTATTTTGAAGCACCATGTTGTTTTTGCTGATACTTTAAGTCAAGGACTTAAATTTCCAACCGTTTTCCTCTACAAATTTATAAATGTTATAGTACCAAACGTCAAATTTATAAAATATTATCAAACAACCTATGAATGGATTTAGCTCATATTGACCAACATTAAATATAATATTCTGAAGATTGTTAGTGAAAACTTGTGTTAATTTTTTGTCAAAAATTAAAAGTTTACTGAACAGATCAGATTAGAAATTATCAAAATTTTCCCACTATGCAATACTTAAGAAAACTTCCCTGAGCAGTACTAAGAGCATATTTATATTCTACAGATGTACAGAGCTTTTTCGATCTTGTCTATGAGTAAGAGAGAATCTAAACAAATAATTTTTGTAGTATGTAATTTATTTAAAATCTTATGTTATTTATAGAAATTCCTTTACTTTTGGTTCTTAAAATGCTACCGGAATGTAGAGATTCATAAAAGATAATTAAGCTCGTATATGTATAAATAAAGAGGTGTTTTGATTTGGATGTAAAATATTAGCGACTCATTGTTAATTGCGAGTAAAAAGAAGAAAATATATCAGCGTTTTTAAAGGCAAAAACGTAACAATACTTAATATTTAATTTTATATTCAAATAATGACCAATAAGTCCTTTTTCACTTAATAATAACTTTTAAACCAATAACTTTAGTTTCTGCTTATTTTATTTATTTGTTTTTATGTATGTTTAACTCTACATAATATATTCACTGAGAATGCCACTATAGAAAAAATATTACAAATTGAGACAAAATAAACATTTTCACAAGTATGGACCCGATGACAGTGTGAATAAGTAAGTGAGCAAAAAAGAAAAAATAATAATAACACGAGTTTTTATAAATACGTAACCTAAAAGTATGCTAGAATTTTTTTCAGTTTCTATTTGTTCTTTTGTTGTTTTCTGATTTTTCTGTTTACAAATTGCCATTGATTTAATTTTCATTGTTACCAATTTTTCATGAACACAATCATATATAAAATGTTTAGGTATTTGTAAAATTGTATTAGAAAAGTTATCTAACGCAAAAATAAGAATAAGAAAGTGTAAATAACTTTTTATTTAATATGAAATATTAAGCAAATTAGATTAAATTTATAAATAAAATTATTTAGGGGAGAAAAATACACATAGAAAACAGTTTCGTTATGACAACCGAATTTTTAGGAAATAGAATTTTGTCGGTTACGAGTGTTATCATACAATTCGGTTGCAATTATTGTATACATATCGTACACGTAACTGTTTTAAAAAAGAATTCAATGCGATGAAATAATAAAATTGAAAACTATTGTGAATAAAAAAATAATTTGCTTTTGAAATTTGTTTTATTGAAAAAATAAAAAAAAATATAAAATACAGAAGTTATCTTGTAGTATGACGCATGTTAGATGAAGGACATTGCAAGACACTTATTAAATTAACAAGATATTTTACCCTCCTTTGACCACTTTTCCATGTACTTGAACAGTACTCTGGCGACTTTAGCCGCAAATTGCCCCTTTCTTCAATCACCTGGCTACTTTTTTGGCCCCTTTTTTAAAATAGAACTAAATGGAGACGTTTTAAGACTAAGTGATAAATGACGAGAAACTAAGTTGTTTGAAATATCCCGACCCATTATATATCAATTCCCATGAAGAAATTAATTATTTTGAGACTATTTCACAGTATATGTAAAAAATTTAAAAAAGAACCAGAACAATAAATGAACTAAAAATATTAAAACCTGAAGCTAATTATATAGTTTATGAACTACTATTGAAAACATCAAATTTTAAATCTTTTGAAGTGGATTGGCAAAATTAAAGAGTTCATTTGATGAATAGTAATATCTTAATTTATCTTTTTATTTTGATTCAAAGCAGTGCGTCTGCGGAACGCCTTTTTTCGAAATTATCACTAATAATAAATAGACCGTCCAACAGACTTAGGATCAACACTTATGAATGCATGCTTTCAGTCCTAAATTTGTCATATGGGGATTTGTAAGTTCAGAGTTCGAGTGAAGACCTCGTTCAAAAGTACAGAAGTTTAATACTTCATATTCTTAAAATGTTAACTACACGCAGAGAAAAAAATATAGTTGTAGTAACTATAACCTAAGAGCAACATATTGTGATTGGAACATATGATCACAGCGAAAAAAAGAAATGATTATAAGTAATAATAATTATGATTCCACTTTGTCATATTGTGTCCAATTTTATTGTTTTGTTTTTTGATGTTAAGATTCTAGCTTTACATATAATTGAACAATCTTACTACATCATTATCACAATCTATCAAATTATGATTTGTTGTTACTGTATTACTATATTATTATATTATTATATTATTATATTATTATATTATTATATTATTATATTATTATATTATTATATTATTATACCACATTGTTATATTATGATTACATTTTATCATATTATTATCTTATGTTATCATATAGTTATAAAGTCTTATCATATTATTATTTCATTTTGTCATATTTTTATTTCATCTTATCATATATTAAAATAAATGGTATTAATAAAAATTATTTTTTTCTTATAAATTTTTATTGACAATAAAAATAAAGCCAAAAAAAAATAAAGAATATTTACATAATATTTGTTCATTAACTATATTCACTTGTGGATCAAATGCAAGATATATTATGTTGCTTGAATCACACCGATTATAACCAAACCTTGTCTATTTATATATATTCATATATAAACTAAATGAGAATTAAATTGGAAAACAAACATTAAAAACAAAATACATTTACAAGCAAACAAGTATTGTAGTTTTCCACTAAATTTGTGAAAAGGATAAGTATTGTATTGATTTGAAACATTTTATTGTCATTTGAATAACAATATTAATATGGTTTAAAAACAGAATATGGTTTAAGAGCAAGGAAAGGACTACAAATATTTAATGGCTGTAGAAGTAATGATATTTTTCATATCAATAAAATTTTGTTTCTGGTAAAAATATTTAAAAATATATAACTTTTGCAGTCAACCATACTAAAATTCTTATTGAGTATAAACATTAAATGACAAAATTTAAACAAAAGTATTGTTATCATGAACACATAGTTATTAAAGTTCAAGAAAATTAACAATGTGGGCAAAATATTGTTGTCTGACAATGCTGTAACCATGTTTCTTCTCTGCATGTATTTTTATGAAAAAACAACTTTATTTTTGCAATAATAAAAATTATTATAAGTAATTATATTGTTATTAACAAAATTGAATTTAGTAATTTTTCTTAAAATATAATATTTTTTGGTTTCGTTTTTATCAAATAAACAAATTCTAAAACAAATTTTAGGAGTTTTTTAAGTATTGAAGCAGTTGGTCCATTTTTTTCGAAAAATTCCCTTTTTATGGCGACTTTAATTTTTTACATCCCCTTTTTTGGACACTTTTTAACAACGGTATGTACCCCTCCCCTAAAACTGATAATGAATTGAACAACATCACACAAAAGTGATACAACGTTCTATTAGCGATAATAAATCCAATTTCACATGTATTGGTTCATAATTATCACATGTCTCATGCAAGATGCTCACTTGCTTTCTTTTAACAGTATCTGAATAAACAATTCAAAGGCTGATAGAATTTTGAGGCGTATCTGCAAAAAATGTTCATCATATAACTGATGATATATATATATAACTGATGAACTTTAATAATCAGTAAGGATTAATATCAGTGAATCTTTCTGCATAAATAATGATATTTTAAAATAAAATTTTTTATTGCTGATAATTTAACCGAATTTAATTTTCCTAAACTCAGGCAGATTTTACAATTTTAATCATAAAATTTTGGTAGTAAAACTTTATAATAAAACTTCATTTAAATTCGGTGTCCTCTTTCAATTTATAACAGCACATTACTTAAATAAAGCAAAAAAATTTTATAATAAATTTTATTATTGTAGGAACCATTAGTTCACCACAATTAAATTCAGTATGTTATATTTATTTTTACACTAAGACATCATACAAAGGTTCAAGATGTTGATATTATTTCCGTTATTCGTGCCCGGTCACATAAATATCATATTATAGCTCCAAAATTGACAGGACACTGTGCCATCACTGACAATATTATTTTGGATTGTAAGATAGTTATAGTGGAGCTTGAACGATTTGCGAAGAGGAACTTATATGGAACCTGTGCTCAGTTGTGGATCAAGATCACGTCAATAACACTGACCTAACTGTAAAAGCGTTATAGTCCGGCCTGACCGTTGTATTGACTTTCTTTTGGATATGTGCCCTAAGGTTAAAAATTGTGTACAAAATTGTGGTCCAATTGAAAACACATGCGGGCTGATAGAACAATTTTATCACAGTTATATGTAAGATAATGTGTTGCTTTTTAAAATTGTTATTATTTAATTATATTGTCTTGCACATTTTTAATAAGTAAATAAAGTATATCTTTTCTTATTCCCTCCAGCGCCATATTGGGGAACACCCTAAAATATACCAGGCATCTCAGAATCTCCTTAACGGGTCGAAATTGGTTCATTATTTCACCTAGCCTCCAAATAAATGTTCCCTTGGAGTAATATTTTGAAGCTCAAATATCATAAATACTTAAAAGCGCATTTATACAGAATTCTGCACAAATAAAACATTTTTATCCTAGAACATTATATAAAAAATTTTGTGTATCTACAAAAATATGACATTCAGTTTTAAAAGGATCGCTTTAAAATTAATTGTAGTTTCTACATAGGCTCCGCTATCGAAAATCAGTTAAAAGTACTTAAATCCCACATAAATGTTAGTATTTTAATAAAATTTGACTCAAATATGATTAACAATAGCACTAAGTACACACAGAGAAAAAACATGGTAGTGGGAACCATAATCGAAGAGCAACGTATTATGACTGGACTATATTTTCATATATAATAACAAATATGTACCTTATAATCATAAAATAATCCAACTTTTTATATTATGATCCGAGTTTTTGCATTTTGTATTTAAATATTTAAAAATTTTATGATCCAGTTTTATAAAATTATGCTGTGATATTTTCTTATTATGATTCAGCTTCATGATATTATTTACCATAAAAAATTGTATAACATAAAACTTTTATAACATTTTATAATGATCACAATAGGATTAATTATTATGATCATTATTTTTCGTTAATTAATTTTACTTATTTTTATATTACTTGAATCACACAAACTATAACAAAACCTTGTCTATTATTTTTATTCATGTACAAACTAAATGAGAATTATAATGAAGTTGGAAAACAAACCCTAAAAACAAAATATATTCAAAAGCAAACAAGTTATATGTTTTTCATCCATATTAGTAAAAAGCATACGTATTATAATTATTTGTAACATTCTATTGTTATGGGAATAATAATTAATATGATTTAAAACAAGATATGTTTTAAGAATAAGGAAAAAAATTTTTACTAAAATTTTGCTTTTGTTAAAAATATTTAAAAACATAAGATTTTTTTCAGGCAACTATATTCAAATTTTTATCGAATGTAAATATTGTATGATAAAACTGAAACAAAAACATTATTTTCATGAACACAGTATTATTAAAATCAATAAAAATTAACAATAAGAACATAATATTGTTGTACTGACTATACCATAACCATATTTTTTCTATTAGTGTATGTATTACTTTAAGGCACATACACAATAGTGCAGGATACTATAGTCGGTCTTCACCGAATATACATTTTTTAATAGTAATTTATTTTGTAATTACAAGTATTTAGGTTGTTTGTTACATAGTTAGGACTTTCTCATAAAGATCTCCCAGTCCATTTCACTTTTTCGTTAAATATCAGAAAATCTTTATACTTTCTATTGATTTAAATTGTTTTCTTCATTTTCATTTAAAATTGGAATGAGAAGAACCTTTACCTTTAGGAACCTTTAGTTTTTAAATGATGAATTTTTATTGTTTTTTATTTTTGAGAAGATTAACAGAATCAATAGCATTTTTAAAACTAAAAAATATAAAATTTTGATTTAACAAAAAAAAAACAAATGGAAAAAAGTCATCATCTCCACATTTGAAAATAAAATAAACAATTTTTGTTAAAAATAACCAAAACGAAACACTGGGTGCTACTATGGTATTTTGAAGTTAAAAATAGTTATAATCCTAACGTTCTGATGTATACGTAACTTAAGTTTTTTTTTTTCTTTGGAACGATTGTTTTTTTTCTTTATTTCTAGTCATAAAACCTGCCAGAGGAATGTTGAATGTTTACCATTTACAGAAACGTGCAAATACACACACTCATGTATAATTATGTATGTGTATATGTACACACATGTGCGTATATGTAATTTATCAGTAAATTAAGCAATTTATTTTATTTATTCAATTTCGTAAATAACATACATTGAATCTGTTGTTTTACTTAGTTTTAATACAAAAACTTATTAAACAAAACGCATAAATACAATTATGTGTATATATGTATGTATAAATATACAATATTAGGCAAAAAAAAAATAAATAAATACAATACTAAAAAAAAGTGCACGGTGACGTAATTTAAAAGAAGATTTCGAAAAAAAACACAAAAATTATCTTATGCTTATGAAAATGCATTCATGCATGTAACCTTAAAACAAAATACGTTATCTTGGATTCTAAAAAATTATAATTATAATTATAATTACAAAAAATTATAATATAATTTTATAATAATAATTATAATTAAAGATAAAATGACAAAATAAACAATTATCACTGTTGCCAACTTTTTTAAAAAACTATCGCTAAATTAGGCTAAAATATAGCAATAAAATAGCTAAATTTTAAAAGCGTTCAAAAATTTTACGATTTATCTGTTTATTTTCAAATTCAGCTCATAAGTTTTCCAAAAATAGCTAAATTTCCTGTCAATTTAAAAATTTCAGTATTTCGTGGATTAAATAAAATCAGAAAAGATTACTTTACTTTTGTACAAAAGAAATTTTTATACTATTTTGGATCCTTTTTTAATTTGGTCAAAGCAACAACAGGAAACTTTTATATCATATGTATTATCTTTGAGAACCGTAAATTTCCATACAGGTCATATATACATATATTTTGATATAAAAAATGCATTATACACAGCAAAAACTTTACTTATCTGATAAGTCAAAATATTACATTGCAAAATTTGGTAGCTAATTACAATTCGGGTGAAAAACTCATTACCTTTGTATGGAAATGTCCAATAATTAATGGGTTCCCATTATTAAATTACTTATTGAAAACAGTCAAATAAGTGGTTAGTCGAATACTACAAAACCACAAAATTACTACAAAATAACTTATAGCTTAACCTTCAGTTAAACTATAAGTAGTTATTACTATTCTACCATTCACTAGATTAATTACTAGTATGTCATTATTTGACTCTTTTAAATCAGTACTTATTTAAGTCATTACCAGCAAGTAGTTATTTTATATTTTAAAATAATGTGATAAATAAGAACCACTCATTACTTCGTAATTTACCAAATTTTTGCTGCGTACACAGAAAAAAGTTTGTGCATAAATATAAGAATTTACTTTCATTGATTTTAGTTCATAATATTTGAGAATAATGTCTTAAATTCTAACACTTTTTTACATTTTTTGAAATGAATCAAAAGTCAAGAAGACTTAAACAAATTGTTTAAATTTTCATTTACAGAATTTTTGGATTTTAATGATTTTTAGGTACATGTTGGGGGGCAGAAGAACACAGCAGACATTTTTTTTATTACAATGATGCATGTGCTATAGAATGGCAGCCAATTTCAACAAATTTCTACTCCTTATTTTTAAATGGCTTTTTATTAAAAAATTGTCATTTAAAGGGATTTATTGTTAATATTTTCATGCATAAGTGTTTCTATTTAAATTTTAAATTAAATCTAATAAAACTAAATTAAAATTTTAGCAGCATTTTTACAAAATTTGCAAAGTTATCATTAAGTACAATTTAATAATATCTATGAACAAAATTTTATTTTTTATGAAAAAGTTTGGAAAAAAAGTCATATTTGGTTCATAATATTTATGGAAAAAATTTCAAATATATGAATTTTTTCCCCAGCGTAATAATAAAGATATTTTATTTCTCAATAATATTTTCTCATAATCAGTCATTTTTTATTTTCTATATAACGAAATCATATACAATATTGGTATCAGAATAAGTTTTCCAAATGGTAAATCTGCAGAAATATGGAAAAACTTCATTGTAGCTCTTTTCTTAGCTTTCAAGAGAGCATTTATAATTTTTAATTTTCATACAAGATTTTAAAATTTTAATTTCAAATATCAATATCATCTGTAATAGTATTTGTTATATTTGTTATTAAAAAAAAATGGAAGAACATAATTTTTTCTTATATTTAGATTAGTGCAGCCGTTTGGTTATATTTGTTACATTTTTCGTAACTTTTTAACGCTAAACGTAACATGTATAATTTTTTAGCTTTTGACCTCATTATCATAACTTTTTATCTTTGAAATAAAATTGCGTACTATATGTAAAAAGTAACAAGTTTTTCGCTATTTACTCCACATTTACATTATAGTACATTACTTTTTTTTATATTCATTTATTTTCAAACGAAAAATAATAATAAAAAATTCAGGTGCCTCTGCGCCTTGAAGGCATTTTAGGGGTGAGTTGACAATAATATATTGAATAACTTAAGAAATATCTAGTTAACAATAACTATATACATAATAATAAAAACAAGTATTTAAATTAAAAGCAGGAAAGATAATTTTAACATTCAATATGAATTAGAATTACATTAAAAGTTTCTCTATATTTTGAAGTAAATAATTCTTTAAGCTAATTTTAAATAATGAAATGCTATTTATATTTTTCAAATTTGACGGAAAATCATTGTATTCAATACTACCCATGTATTCAATACGTTGCTTCGTCGTTAACTTAAATCTTATCAATCGAGTTTTGTTAGTATTTAAGAAAGGCTTATTTATTCTCGTAAACTCTGATATTAATGCCGCATCTCGTTCTATATATACTTCGGCTACTGTTTCATGCTTTTAAGGGTAAAATAAACTAATATCATCTGTATATATAAAAATTTTGCTAATAAGTTCAAGATTTTTCAAGTCATTAAGATAAATAATAAACAATAAAGGTCCAAGTACGCTTCTGTTGAATAGAACTAAATTTAAAATATCGAATGCTTATATTCAAAAAAGACTAACTGCAGATTTCCAAAAATATTTTTTTGATGTTATCCTTTACCTATTGTATCAATTTTGAAAAGAAGAATGAATTCTAAAACATTTTCTGCATTCCTGCAGTGTTTTTGAATGCTTTAGTTACAATGGAGATGTAGATAAGAAATTTGATAAAATTTTAATCAGTTTATTTATTTATTCATTTTGCAAAAATGCTATTTAATAATTTTTTTCACATGCAAATTTTTTTGGAATATTTATTTATAATTTGAGTTATGAACACATTTCCGCTTTTTCTTCGCACCCACATTTTTTTGCAGTTGTAACATTTGACCATCAAACTTCACTTTTTTATCTCTTGATTTGTAAGATATCATAAATTTAATACTCGTATATTGTCTAATTTTTACTAAAAAAATTATCTTTTACATCTTTAATTTTCGATAAACAAAAAGGGCTATCTGAACATTTTATAATACGCATTGATAACATATTAAAAGGGAAGAGCTATCTACCATAATTTAGCGAATAATAAGCTTAAACGATTTATTTTGATGTTTGATGTTTAGTAGACGTATTCAGTGTTTCCGTTTTGGTTATTTTTAAACAAAAGTGGTATTTTATTTTCCAATGTGGAGATGGTGATATTTTTTCCATTTTTTTTTTTATTTTTTTTTTTTTTACCAAAATTTAGTTTTTTTTGAGAAAGTCCTATTTAGATTACTCTGTAAACCTCGTATACATTTACAAAAAAAATAAAAAATAAACGAAAACAAATTTGTGATAAAATGTCGATAAAAACGAAGAAAATATAATTTCAAACCCATCAAAAATGCTAATTACACTCCACAAACTCAATTTTATTCCGACGAACAGACACTTATTAGGTCAATATCGGAAAGCAACTTGTATAACATGAGTTTGGTATGGTACATGAACGTAATGTATTGAAGATATAATTTTTTCACAAAAGATTATAATTAGTTATCTTTAATTTTAAATCTTTTTGTCAAAAAGGAAAAAGCTTCCAAAAAAGAGCATTTTTACAACTTCGAAAGTAGAACTAAGTGCAATTTTTGAGTTAATGATGTAGAAATATGCATTATATCAAGCTTTATCCTTTGTAAAAATATCATGTACATATCTGTTATGGTCACCGATTTTTTTTTTTTTTTTTCTTTATTAAGGTTAATGGCATTTCAAAACTTTGAATGCGATTTATACAAAACTAGCTTTTTGAGTTATGACGTTTTTGAAGCAAATATATTTTTAGCAGGGAAAAAGGTTTGGAAAATTAAAATTTCACAAATATAAGGGTGATTTAGCTAGAACAATATTTTTATTAAAAAATGTTAAAAATATTGTTTTAAGAAAAGAAATATATATATATATATATATATATATATATATATATATACCAACTTTTATATAATACATTTTTAATTTTGGATATTTTATTTCAAATTTGGTTAATTTTTTTTTAAATCTTGGTTACAAAACATATTTTGCCGTAGCAACACTGGACGTATTAAAAAGTGAGAAAGAAAAATTTATAAAGCACTACTGAACGATTGAGGGTTTGCAGATAGCCCTTTTGGAACATAATCCCTCGATATCCTCTCTTGTTACATTTCTGTTCTTCGTGGCGAATGAAACTCCGTATTTTTTACTTTCGAAAAAAGTAAGTTTAGCGATGTTTTTATCAAAAAAAAAAACAATATTACAATTCATAATATAAAAAAGTACAAACATATTTTTGGGTTGTTTCAGCAAGATTTTTAAAATGTATGAGATTAAAGTAATGTGCCCTTGAATTGATTAAAAACTAAATTTATATGAATGGAAAATGTAGTGGTTTTTGGCTTTAGAAAAGATCCATATGACACACCTGAGAAAATAGTGTTTTTGTTATATTAATTTAAAAATATAAAATTTAACTTTAACGATAATAGTTTTGAATCACAAAACTAATTAACCCTTAAGAGGCCGGGAATTTTTTATAAAATAAATTTTTTAATTTGAAATATATTATTCACGAGAAAATTTTGGCAGCATGCACTCCTCGATAAGAAGACATTGGCCTTATTTAAATGACGACGGTTATTGTAAAAATGTTTTTGATCTAAATAATTAAAAATATCTTTCTGTTGCGAGAATATTTAGGTAATTAAACTTATACAACCAAACCAATTGATAAAGACTAAAAAAAATATCTTAATAAAAATATAAAACTTTTTAAGCATATTTTTGTACAATTTTATTCTTCGAAAGATGAAATTGTAAATAAATATGTATTAACCATTTATTGATTTATTTATTTATTTTTTAGTTTCCAAAACGTAACATTTTAGGAAATATTGTAAGTTTGTGGAAACACTGACTTAGATATACACAGATACAATGTTTATACATAATAATACACTTATAAAATCCCATAGCTTAGAACATATAAAAATCTATATACCGTTATTAAAATACTTTTATTTTATTTGTAATGTTATTTTAGTTCTTAATATTTGATAATTTAATTGAAATTAGTTTATGAAAAATTTTGCTAAGATTTAAATTAGTTAAATTTTTTAGATAAATGTGTAAAAAATGCCTTAAAATTAATAAAAATCGGTAGGTTTCAGACTACCAGCTAAATGATATTTTTTTTAGGAAAATGCGTTTAAAAATCGATAAAAAAAAAAATTATAAATTTCCACTTATTATGAAACTAGTTTTAATATGAATTTCTGCCTTGAGTTTAAACTTTTTCCTCTACAAAAATTAAAATAAAATAAAAAATTTGAAATAAAAATTCCTTATAGTTTAACACCTTTACATATAATGTCCCACTGTTCTATATAAACACAAATATACACAAAGTCATGTATACACCTTAATATAAATAAATACATACATATATCTAAATATAACTAAACAAATATAAACTTACTTTAACAAACAAATATCCTTAATTACACGCTTGAATACAAAATGAGTTTGAAAGATGTAATGATTTTATTTACAATTCGAGAAGAGTTTATACCACTAGCACTCGAATTAAATCAACCAAAAAGTCAATATTAAATATTGGCTATAAATAACATTTTCTTTGTAATTTAATGCCTTTCTTTTTGTATTAATTCAACCGAATAATAATCCAATTTTAGACATGATAAATTAAAACACTAATATCAAACGTTATTCTAATTTGTATTTTTGCCCAATTGTTACGATGTACAGAGGTTTAAAATTGCAATCTAGAGGAAAACAATTACCTAAGTTTTTGAGGTCACTGATTTCGGAAAAATATTTAGAAAATTATTTAAAAATCATTTGTTTACTATTCAAGGTCGCTGATTTCAAAGAGAATATTTAAAAAAATGTTAATCCAATATTTCCTTATATATTGGTAATTATCCTATATTAACCTTAGTCGAGGGGAGCAATTTTAAAACGGCAAGAGGTGGTATAGGTAAAATTTTATCTCCATATAATTTCCATTTTAAGATATTATTATTATTATTATTATTATTATTATAATTATTATTATTATTATTATTATTATTATTATTATTATTATTATTATTATTATTTTTTAATATATACTAAATAGACCGCACAAAAAAATCTCAAAATTTTTTCTTATACATGATAAATTGCATATACTTGTGGAGATATAGACTTAATATAGTATAAAGAACTTTAAAGTTTTGAAGGATGCACGAGATTAATTTTTTTTCTGATTAAGTGAATGCTACCCACTCACTCAGAAAGTTCTGCACCCCGAGTAATTATATTGATTCCGTAATAGCTTCTATCGTTATATTGTCAAAGGCTTCCTCTATATCCAAGAACACGGCTAAGGTATAGTTTACTATATTGTGAGCCTTTTTCTATATATCCTACCACATCGTGAAGCGCGCTCTCAACAGATCTACGTTTAAGATAGGCATATTCAGCCTTACTAATGACGCGCGTATCAATTGTGTTCCTAAGATGAAGGTCGATCAGTCACTCGAAAGTCTTCAATAGAAAAGACGGCAAGCTGATCGGCCTAAAATTCTTGGATTTCGTGTGGCTCGCCTTATCGGCCTTGGGTATGAAGATTACTCTAACCTCTCTATACATCATTGGTAAATATATCCTCAAGAGATAACACCTAGAAGGCTCTACCAGAAATAAAGTTATATCGTCTGAGATGTACTGAAGCATAGCCGGAAAGATCCCGTCCGGACCCGGTGATTTATACGAGTTACGTATTTACCGTAAATCCTACCTTTCCATTGCGACGATATCGTTTATCTCCTCGCCCCCAAGAACACCCGTGTCACTGTTCATTTCCCCTATAGATTGCGACTCTCCATTCCCTATATTCATACAACTAGCAAAGTGTGTCTCCATAAGAAGCCCAAGAATTTCCGAGCGGAATTCCTTTCATTAGGATCGTTGGATAAAATTCTTCAGAATCTTGCTAACTCGTTTACGGAATCGATGGACTCACAAAAGAATACCCACGAGGTTCTTTTTCCCTTTTTCAGATGCCTTTTGTACTTCTTGAAAGAGTTCTTATAGCTTTTCTAGGCTACATTCGCTCCTGTCAATTTTGCCCTATTAAACAACCTCATTACTGTCGACCTTTTATCCCTTAGGTACTTGGACCAATATATCGGCTGCCTTCTCTTGCCCGGAAAAATGTTCGAGCATAGCAGCTAAAAACTTTTCTTGCAAATCCTCGCAAATTTAGCCACTACCCTATCAATCCTTCAATAGAGATAATCCCTAGCCTGCTACCAAAGTATTTCCTAAAGGTCTCCCAATTGGTTCTTCTACTTTGGTACTGACAAAAAGAGAATAAGAACAATTACCGACTACAACTCGTTTATGGTCCTTCTAGCCGAATATTGGTTGACGATCCCGCATCTGTATCTATAAACTCTGCGTCCGGTACTGCAAATTTGCTTCCGCAAAACTGCGCCAGTAAAAGACGCTCGTCATTTTTATGTTTTGTCAAAAACCCAAGTGAAAAAGACACCCTGAACGCAGACGCGGTAACCGAACCCAAAATTTTATTGAATTTTTAAAATTAGACTTATTTACATTGATATATTTATATTTTAAACATTTTTAAAGAAATTAAAGATTTTGAGTTGCCTTTTTGGTAAACTATTTTTTTAAATAACAGCTGAGTCACGTAGTTCATATAGTGCTGTTGTCGTCTTAATATTTTTCAAAGCCCATTGTATGTATATATTTATCGATGTTGTACTATCGTCCACTTTAATTTTATTTTCTTCACGATCATTATCGTATAAATCCCCCGATTCCGTATCTCATAATTTCATTTGCTCCTCATTACTTTCCACATGCAATTTTTCTTGAATGTTTGTCAGTATTCGTGAAAAGATGTTCCGCACCAATTTGAGCTACAATTGAACCAATAATTGAAAGATCTTCGTTTTCTTCCTGAATTATATTTTATAAAATATTTAAGGGTATGTTATCCCCTTCACTCGATTTACTACCGAATTCGAGCAAGGTGTTCCAGGATTTTTGGAATTTCTACACTGATATTTTATCCCAGGACGTAGCTAGAATCTGAAATGCATTCTGGAGATTGAAGTTTTTTAGTTTGAGCTCTAAATTTGTTCCTTTCTCGCCAAACAAATGCGTGGGCAGTTGTTTTTTATAATTTAATTTCACCAAGTTGATAACATTTTGATCTAACGGTTGAATAAGCGCAGTGCAATTGGGTGGTAGATTCATTACTGTAATTAAACCGTTATCATCAACTGGGTAACACATCGCGTTATATAAAAGCAAAACTGTTTTTTGTAGCAGACTTTTTGATGCCAAAAAATTCTCGGATCTAAAAAAATGTTTATTTATAAACAACATACTTTTACTAATTGGTGAAAATTAACTTAAATAATGTCACCGAGGCGTTATTACTGGAGTTGTATTTTACACGATTATTGAGAAAGCATTTAAAGACGCGTGGGTTTTTCGATTTTCCAACAGCCAACAATTTCAGTTTGTCTGTGCCATTCGCATTTGAACAGGGCAAGAAATTTATTTGCTCTTCCGGGAGCCGTTTTTTCATTACATGTGACAAGAGTGTGATTTGGAAGCATCTTATAATATAAAACGAATTCGTCAGCATTGTAGATTTGGTGAAAAGCCAACCCATGCGCATCAACGTAATTCTTAAACCCTTTCACAAATGGATCAATAAGATGAGGTTTCGAAGACAATTTCTCGCCCGTAATTTTTAAAAATCTAATTCCATGTCGACGCTTAAGTTTCTACAACCATCCTTCACTGGCATTGAAACCTGAACTGGTTTGATAAATTTTGGAATACAAATGACTGGCTTTTGATCGTAAAATTGCTGCTGATGTTGGAAAAATTGTTTTCCCTTTTGTTTTACAAACCACTTGTAAAGCATTTTTTCCATTTTTGGGTACTCAGCTTTAAGGTGCAACGTTTGCAAGGTTCACTTTCTGTTGTACGTACGAACTATTTTAATGGATTTTCTTGCTTTATAATGCGGTAAACCGAGGACTCATGCAACTTGAATTTATGTAATCTCCACTTTTAATTTTTTTTAAATCCCTAATTTTTGAGAAATCGT
Source organism: Protocalliphora azurea (assembly GCA_932274085.1). Classification (NCBI taxonomy): domain Eukaryota; kingdom Metazoa; phylum Arthropoda; class Insecta; order Diptera; family Calliphoridae; genus Protocalliphora; species Protocalliphora azurea. The sequence continues at coordinate 124,689,266 of OW026522.1, forward strand.
TGGCTTTAAAATATATTGAACTTTTCCCATATTAAGAGATGTATTTACACAACAAATGATACGAATAAACTGACAAAATTTATCATCAAAATCATCCAAAAAGGTTAATATATCAAAAGACGGGGATTTACCTTTTTGATTATAGAGATTGTAATCAAATTAAAAAAAAAATAAATAAAAGTCGCGAAAATAGAACCCGTTTTTCGTAAACTGTCGCGAATGGGTAGTCGCGAATACCGAGCTTGCACTGTATTATAAATTCGTGAATATAGCAATGTTATCCATAGCATAAATGTAACAGATACATATATACAAAATAAATTATTGAGTAAATATTCATATATAAACAATTTTATATATTTATGTAGATGTTCAAATGAGATATTCATTATATTTAAAATTGATTTTTATTTTATTTATTTACCCAGCTGAAAATGGTCATATATTTTTACATATGACTCCTATATGACGATATATTGCTATATATGAAAGTGTTTGGATTAATACATGGAATGGTTTGCAATATACGGATACATATATAGTAAAATATATGAACTATTTTGTCACATATGGAAATATACTTGTAAAATTTTTATATAAAATAAATATATGAAACCATATATCAAATATTAAATCAAATATAAAATGCAATGTAATATAACCCTTAAACTAGTGAAGGTATTTGAAAATGTACTTCAGGAAATTTGTAAATGTTATTGTCTATAAATGTTGTAATAACATTAAAACACGTACGTTGCTTTATTAGTGAGTTATGTGCAAAAACTTTATTTTTAATTTAATTTTATTACCCTAAATGTTTTCTGAACAAAAATATACATTTCTTGACATTTTAAAATTTCTTGACATTAAAAAATAAAAATTCAAACAAACTATTACAATTTTATCAGAATTTTAATAATTAAAAAATTTTCTACATCTAAGAAATCGTTTTGCCAATAAATAGTAAAGGCAAAAGATAGAAACTTTTAATTTTCTTATATTTCAGCAGAATTGGTTACATGAATATAACTAGTTTCAGAAATACAACATTGTAAATGACAGGAGGAGGTTTCAATACCAGGAAATCAAAGTGGAGGTGAAAATATTATAATTACTAACTCTATTCTTTCATTTAACGAATGAAAATACTTTTCAGTTAAGCCTACAAGGTGCAATCATGAAGACATTTTAAGAAGGATGTAGTAGCAAAATGCCATCTAATAAGTCCTCTGCTATTTCGTTTGTAGGTAGTTTTGATTTAATGTATATGTTAAATAAAATAATATAATGTATAATATTCTCTAATTTGAGCTTTTTTAATGGAACTAATTAAAAAAATAGTTTAGTTATCATTCACAATAGATTTTCTGACATATTTATGAATATATATATGTCTGTATACGCTCAATTTTCAAATCCAAAACATGTATAATATACCTGTATAATAATATACATGTATAATTATATATTTATTTTTTTATATAAAATTTTTTTCTTAAATTAAGAGACTCCTTTATTTTAGTATTTATACTGATTTGTTTTCTATACTTCTTACACACCTTCAAAAAACTATTTCCTTTTGATCAGACATTTCTCAATATGTGGAGAAATACTTAAACAAAGCCATGAGTTCTCTAAAATTTTTAATAAAATAATGTTCTAGTTAAATAGAATAATAAATCTTTATTAAAATTTTGTTCTTAATCAAAGACATTTTTTTAAAGTCCATCACTTACTAAGTAAACACTAATGACAATAACAGCAATTTCAAATGCCAAACCGGAATCGTAGCAAGAACAATAAAACAACAAAACAAAAATAATTTGACAGACTGATGTTGTACAAAATCAAGAAAAAACTCTATCTTATACACAACAACTTTGCTACTTATAAACAAATGTTCCAGTAAGGACTCCGTGAATTTTTAACAATTTGTTGGTTCCATTATTTGTTTAGCCATTTAATACAATAGCAGATTGAAGCAATCAATGGCCACAGATAGCTAAGGAAAAACTAAAATAAAAAATATAACCATGAACTATGATTTGACATAAACAAACTGGACATCAGAAAAATTGTCATTGAGTATGTATTATTTTCTTTTTTTATGTTACTCTGGAAAAATAATACGATATATTTAGAAAACTTTGCAATCACAATCCACAAACTCATCCACTCCCATCCCATCTCATTGCAACTTTAAGCATTCTTTAATATCAATAACAGCGTACAATTTCTACACATCCAAATATAAGCAGGAAATTGCTGTTATTGCAATCTATAATAAACCGGATATAGACTAAATTGGAAAATTTATAAAAAAAATTAAATAAAATATAAAATATGTGACAAAAAAATAAAAAATAAAAAAAACATAAATTGATAGAGTGAAATATACTTATACGTGTAATAAATAGTTCATAATGCTAAAAGTACAGATTTCCAGGAATTTTTTAATGGTTTTCAGAACTTTAAACAAAAGATAATAATGGGAAACATCAGATTTAATTACTTTTTCAATTCCCTAAGAGCAACTTTTCAATTCTAGATTAAATGCCAATTAAAAATTAGTTTAGCTAATCTAAAATTTAATATAATTCGCCATTTGTTGTTGTTTTTAAGTACGAGTTCAAAAGTTGTAGTATTGGCGTACTGAACGCGAATATTTATAAATAAAATATGGTAATTTGTGCAAATATCGCATATTGTTATCAATACAACAATTCTTCTTAATAAGAACAAAATACAGAGTATTTTTTATTATTTACACAGAAAACAAGATTTTCGAGTTTTTTATACACAGAAAAAACTATAATCTATTAAGCGATTATTATAGATAAATTCTATTCCAATTAAGTTTTTAATTGTATCAATTATTCAATTGATCAAAATTCAAACTCTCTAATATTTTTTACTAAAAGTAAAACAATTTACCGGTTATCAATTATTTTTCTTATTATATCAATTAATAAACTCATCAAATATAAATGAAAATAAGCGATAATTTGATTAATTTAATATACAATTTTTTCACAGGTTGAATTTTAATTAATAAAATAATTGAATATATATTATTCATAATTGAAATTGTATTTTAGATTTTTCTGTGTAAAATTTAAATATGATTTGTTAGAGTACTTTAATTTTGTATAATTTGATTAATTATAAAAATATCTCAAATCATGAAAAATTCTGATTAATAATTTAAATTTAATATTTTCGAAAATAATTAAATTTTTTTCGAAAATATTTTTTTCTGTGTAATCAAAACAATTACTCAAAATCAAAGTATTTGAACATATTAAATTCAAATTTTTCATTAATAGCTTCTCAAACAGCATTGATATATTTGACAACAGGCTAATAGGCCTATACGATTCCATTTAGTGTGATTTTTCCGGGTTTAGGTATCATTGTAACCAATTCTGGTGGATAATATTCAAAGCGTAATATAGCATTAAAAATAAAAAGTATTATTCTTATTGCTATCCGGGGTAGCTTTTGGAGTTTTAATCAACAATAGCCTTGTCGATCTGCTTTAAAAAGGGACACAACATGTGGCAACTCAATTATATCATCTGATAAATTTGAGGAAATTACGTTCTTTAGATCACTACCAAACAGATTCCCCTTTTCACTATCATTTCTTGCTCAGCCACCATTTGTAATACGTAGAGGAGGTCTACTTGTAACTGATTTTTTTAACTTTTTCGTAGCTTTCCATAGTGAATAATTCGAATACGGGGTAGCATCTAGATTCTGCAAATATTTATTCAGTGATAAAGTTTTTTGATACTCTAATAGCTTATTTATATTTTGAAACAACCTCAAAAAATTTTCCACGATTTTTCGAGTTTAACTGCGATTTATTACAATTTTTTCCATAAAAGCCTAAGCAACGATGCAGTAACTTTTAAGGGCTTTTTGTTGCGCACATAACCAAATTTAATATTAAAAAAAGACTGTAGCATTTTCGATTTTATCTGTAATACGTTACTGAAACTTTTCATATATTTTTAATTTTATTCTCTACAAGTTAAAACCAATTATAAAATATAAAAACATTTTGTCTTAAAATATTTGAAGAATTTTTTAATAAAGTTTAGAAAATGCTTAATAACTTTTTGAGTTTTTAAGCGATTTTATATGGGGATACTGCATTTTATTCTAAAAAATAGCCATTCAAACTTCGCAAACAAATATGTGTTTAGAATAAAGTCAGAAAAAATTACATCAAAATCAAAACTTTGAAAAAAAGGGAAATAAATTTAAAAACGGTGAATAATGTATTATTTATTTAGAATGTAAATAAAAAATGGTGATATAGTTAACGTTATCTACAGTGCAGGAACTATCATAAAAACTGTTCTTTTCGTAATATCTTTAAATTTAGGGGGTGTTTCGAAATTATTTGAAAATTGAACTAGATCGTTTTCCGAGTGAAAGTAAAAAGTGTCATTTTTAGCAACGTGTTATAGTGTTATAGTTTTTTTATGGTTCTTTATATTTATACATGTATACTTTCTCTTCACTATATTTTTGTATGTGTGTATATACACTCATACAAAAATATAGTGAAGAGAAAGTATACATGCATAAACATAAATGTTCATATGAACATTTTACCACAAGTTTAAACCCCAAAAATTGGCCGCTTAAACTAACAAATAAAACGAAATGATCGAGAATTTAAAAATATCATTCAACGATTTAATTTATTAGCTAATCTTTAACTCATTATTTTGTTGAAACTTTTCACACAGTATGTTTTTGGTTAACCAAATTATTTTCTTAGTTTAAAAAAATTAAGCTATTGGTTCTTAAGATCTGAGGTGGTAAGTTTACTTACCGAAATGTATAGCGTTTTTGGAATAATATAAGAAGTAGGCTCAAAGTGAAAAACATTATTTTCGTAATAAAGTTGTATTAAAAATCGAAATATTTTATTTAAAAGACTTGTGACCAACCATCCAATGTCTTAGGTATCCAGAAAGTGCTATAACATAGAGGTTTAGAAATTTCGACGAATGAACTACTGATGATGGTTTAAACTTTGAAACTTATTCATTGGCCGACAACATTGTTAGTTCCAATAGTTCACTGCAATAATTGCTGGAAAATGCAACTGCGATATATGCTTAACTAGTTCTGTTTTTGGCATTAGAAATATGAAGATTCCGTACATAAATAATTATGTTATGTCGATAATTGTTAAAAAAGTGAATACAATTAAAATGTGTTTTAATTAATTTTATAAAAAATGTTTTGATACTCTTCAGAGTTATAAATTAGCCTGATATTACCAGTTGTTCTATTTATAGGATTTATTTATAAATGTTAGAATTCTCATTGGAAATCACACAACTTATTTAAAATGATTTATGTGTATAAATTATACAAAGATTGAAATCACGTGTCAATGTCGTAAGACGAATATTGCTTTCCAATACAAAAGCCTAAACAAAAACATACATATACATACATTAAGATATTTACTTATACATATGCATTCATATGTCTATCAATGTCTTTTAGCGAATGTTTATATATAGACATATGTATTTTAGGGGTATAACTTTTTGCAATTTTTTCGAATATCAAAATTTACATGGAATAGCGTTATAAGCATAGAGCAGTGTAAACTAAATATCTTTGCGAATTAGAGAATTTGCTTTAAAATGACATCGACTTGTTTATGCATATTTTGTCGAAAGTGCATGCTTTTGCATATTTTGCCATAAAAGCGTATTTTTTATCATTCTTAGCGCATTATTCCAATTTAAAATTATTTTTTGTGTAGAAAAAATAATTCTTTGGACTTTCGATAAAACGTCTACATTTCAAAATTTTCAGAAGAACTAAATTAAAAATACCACTGATAAATTAATATGTGGTAAGACATTTCTCCAAAACTAACAATTACAGAAGGACGTTGATTATTGTAAAAGGTCTTCAGAATGATCATTATTTATCTAGTATTAAGATGTGAAATTATACATAATAAATAATTTCGTTTTGGAAAAGTATTGTCCTAAAATATTCGACAAAACAATATCTGTGAAAAAACCCAGCAAAAACTTTTTGGTTTTCGGTAATAACAACTACTTATTAAAGTAGTTTGGTAATGAGACGTCATTATTATATGCCTACTCTTTATTACATTAATAAGTACTCAATAGTATAATAACCAGAAGGTTTTTGGTTCAACCCCATTCTGAAGCTGTTAGTTTTTTATAACAAAATGTCTAAAAAGATATTTTGAACTAAATAGAGTTTTTGTCGCTTAGGATGCATTGTGCGAGATGGTTTACTGAGTAAGACGTTAGTCAGTAAAAACGAATGGTTAGTGGGTGTTCGAGTCTCACTGACGGCAAAATGTTTTTGTTTTTATTTTCGTTTTTGTTTAGGTACATATTTTTTAGTACTCCTATAGTCAAAAAATAGCTACATGAATTTGTGCAGAAGTCGAATAAAAATAACTAGTTATTGAGGCAAAAAAAAGTAGTTTATTTTTTTTCCAATTATACCTGCTAGCTTATCAGGAAATCAAAGTTTTACTGGGAAGTTTTTGGTATATCATCCTATAGATTATGGTTGTCATACGTTTTTGTTAAACATCGATAATTAAATAATTCTTATTAAAGAAGCCACCAATGAGATTATTCTGTCTGAGAGCGCAATAAGCTGTATAGAGCTATCCTTAATATCATTTTATAAAAATCGATCTATCATTAAGGCCACAGCCATCGAAAGAAGTGTTGCAAATGTAGTTATTTTTTTTTAGTCTCCTGAAACATATTTTTCAAATGCATGAACTTCCTGTCCCTGGTTATAAGGCATGACAAAATATTAGGAAACGCGATACTAATGTTTTTTATTCTTTTTTGGAATTTAACATTTTTTAAATTTGTTCATATAATTCATTATTTTTTTTTTTTTTTTTTCAAAATCAACATTATATTGCTTCACTATTGATATTGTCTTCAAAATCATTTTTTTCATAAAAAGTGATAACATATTTTTTCAGAAAAATTCGTAACATATATTTTTATAATTTTTAAACTTTTTTTTCGCTAATTGTATTTCTAAATGAATGTTTTAGTCAAAATGAATATTAAAATGCTTTTTAAATTAATTTTCTGATATATTTTGCGGTTAGAAATGCTGATTTTTATAAATCTTTTGATTTAAACAAAAACTGAAAAAAATGTGACCGTGTAACTTTAAGATTTTATTTTACATTGGTTTTTAAGGAAATAATTAAGAGCAGAATATTTAGTATGTTTCCAGTTTTTATTGCCTGTATGAAAAATACTTTTTTTTACTATAAAAAATTTAATTAAATTTAATTTAAAAAAATCTCAAATGGTTTTAGAAATTGATTTTGATGTGGAACGATCTTTCATTGAAATAACTTTAGAAAACGGCTTTTAGTATCAATACAACATGTGCCATGACGTGATACCCTGTGTTTTTTTTTTTTTTTTTTTTTTTTTTGTAAAGAAAAAGTTATATCCCTAATGTATGTATGAGTCTTATTGTATTTGTGGGTATGATTTCACAAAACCGTACCATACCCTACAAGTCTAGTTACTTGACTGGCTTCGATCTCTATATTTTCCATCATTTGACTTTTGTTCTGCAAGGCGATGTCAATTGGCTTTTTAGTGATCCCTTCCAATCTTGCTTTAGATCATCTTTTTCTTTAAATTGACTTTCCCCTTGAACAGGCACATGCTTAAACAATAGTAGTAGGGAAATGGGAAGGCAATAGTTGTTTTTGTTTTTAATGAGGAGGAAGAGGAATTTTGAAGAGCAAATTGTTTGTATGAAATTGAAAACCAATGAATTTGTTTTTGTAATTTTTTTCT